>LT669792.1:10798735-11398735 GCA_900128785.1 Arabis alpina
GGGTCGGGTCGTTTCAGAATATATTTTAAACAATCAAATTCCGAATTTAATCCAAGATGTTTATTACAAGATGATAAAGGAGAAACAACTATATTAGCAGTACACAGTAAAGATACACCAACCGCTACTTATGCACCCAAGCAATTAAATTGGAATCAAATTACTATTCCAGAACAATGGAAAATAGAAATTACTCAACCACCAAGAAATTTTGAACAAAGAAGTATTTCAAAAATATGTGAACAACCGGATGGGAAAATATTGTTAAAATTCGGTTCATTTAGAGAACCATTCCCTCCAAGAATAAGTTCTTATTATTCAAGAAGTTCGTTTTCTATGCCTCCAAGAGCTTCCTTTTCTGAATTTCGTACTGGTCCTTCCAGCAATGAATCAGAAACAGAAAGTGTAAATCAAAATGAAAATCAAAATAATGAAATTAAATTTAATGCTCCTATTGCAGAACCTATTCAAACTACGTATCCAACCTCCCCTTCACCATCAGATTTTAGAACTATTAATGTTATAACAAAAGATTATACAATTAATAAACAATATATAAAAGAAGATTTTTATTCAAAAGAAAATGAAGAAAAAAGAAAATGGTATTTCAAAACATTTTCTAAACAAGAAACGACTAAGTTTATACAAGAATGGTACGATACAATGAATTTAAAAGAAACAGATATCCCATTCTTTACCTGGTTTGAATTGTATACAAGTATTAATAATATAGACTATCCATTTAAAACAATAAATACTAGTACAACATTAAGTCAAATATGGGAAACAACTGATGGTAATAAAATTAGATCGGTACATCCACCGTTAAAGGATTTAACAATAAAAACAACAGATAGAATAGTGAAAGCAACACCTTTTAAAACAGGAGCTAATCAAGAAGATAAAAATCCGTTAACACAGCAAGATATTAAAGCAGTTTACCAACAGAACAATTATCAAAGTCAATTACTTCATACTATATCCAAACAAATAGATCATATAGATAATAAACTTAACAACCATGATAATTTATCATATGATCAAAGTATTCAACATCCTTTTTCATCTGTATCACCACCAATATTTAAACCTATAACGAGACCAATTAAATTTGGACAAAATGAAATATTAAAATCTATAGCCAATAGACTTGAAAATTTAGATAAAGGAAAAAATATTAATATCATAGATGAAAATGATAATGAATCTATTCAAACATCCATATCATCAGAAAGTGATATACAAGAAATTAATCGCATAAAAAATAGAACAATGAGATCAACTCAACCATATTATTCAAGACATACCCCACCAGATATGCTATTCGAGGAACATCATAAATATCCCCATCATATGTACTCCGGTAATGGCATATATGAATGGAATATTGATGGACGTTCTGAATATGAAATAATGAATTTATTACAAGAAATGGGTATGGCATCAACGGCTTTTAAAGCCAATGATCGAGATTTAGATGATAGAGGTGCATGTATCTTATTAATTTCAGGATTCACTGGATCACTGAAATACTGGTGGGATAACTCACTAGATACACATCAACAAAATAATATAATCAATCATATAGAAATTATTCAAACGGAAGATGAAGATGGTTTTATGATTGAAACCACTAAGCAAAATGCTGTAGAAGTACTAGTTCATACCATCTTAATGCATTTTATAGGTAACCCAGCAGAAGAATTAGAAAGTAAAAAAATAGTATTAACCAATTTAAGATGTCCAACACTAGGAGATTTCAAATGGTATAAAGATGTGTTTATAACCAATATATTCTTAAGACCTGACTGTAATCAACCTTTTTGGAAAGAACGATTTATTTCGTCGCTCAATCCATGATGGTTCTTCATCCTCATGGAAACGTCGGATTATGTTGAAGATTTGCTGATGAAGAAGCAATATAATTGGGAAGAAGACACTACAAGAAAACTGTTAATTAGTGACTACCTGTTGTGACTGATAATTCCGTCACTAAATTTTGCGACGCATTTGCTACTCATTAGTGACTACGTAATCGTCCGTCACAAATCAGTCACTGATTTACGACTAACAAAGTATGTCACAAAAGAGTCACAAATTAGTGACTACTTTGCGACAATATTGTGACCGTTTAACGTTAGTTGCAACGGCGTGGCAAATTAGCGACTCTTCTGCGACACTGTAATGAGTCTCTAAAGTTTGTGACTTATTACCCACTCTTTACCGACACAACCTAAGAATGTTTGGAATTAAACAACATATTACATGGTTCTCAACTACATTAGACATAAGAATCTCAATTTAGTGGTATTGTTAATTTAAATTCACTTTACAATTGATGTTTGATATTTCTAAATCTTATAATTAAGTTTAATGTAGTTAATATGTGGTAAAGTATTGATTTTGAAAAAATCAACTTCATTTTGGTTATGCTAATGCATATAATCAATCAAATTGTTAATAATTACAGTAGAATTAAGTTAATAGAAATGATACAAGTTTAATCCTAGGGTGTTGCATGGTTTGCTCCTAATTAACTAATTTATGTTAATCATACAAGTGTATATATATATATATATTTGTTATTGTGCAAATATATCGAATGCCTTTAGTGGCCCAACGGTTTCGCATCATATATAGTGTACCCTAAATTCTTGGGTTCGAGGCTATGCCGAACAAATTTTCATTTTCCCTTTTTGCTTGTTGTCACAAAGTCGTCACAAATTACCTACGCATTTGCCTCTCCTCTGCGACAATCCAAAATTGTGTGACTTATTTGCGACGACTTACCAACGGCTCCATAATAGTTTAAGAGTTGAACAACATATTTAAAGTATATACAATTTATTTTTATGTAACTACCTTGTTCTAACCTACATTAGTCATATGAAATGTAAATTAGTGACATGATGTTTGGAATTTCCAAAACTAAGAAAAATATAAGTGTAAAGATATTTGTAGTATTTTGTTTTTGTAGTATTTTAATGCAGATAAGCAATCAAATTGTTAAGAAATACATTACAAGTGTATTATATAGGATAATTGTTCAATCTATTGGTTATAAATGTTCAAGGTTTAGGGTATTGGTTTGTCATCGTCGCAACTGCGTCACAAAATAGTCACACATACGTGACGCCTTTGCGACGCCAAGAATATTTGTGACGCATTCGCAACTCTTTTCCAACGCCTTCGAGAAATGCTGAGAATTTTGCAACATATTGAATGTGTATATATTAATTCTATATGGTTACATTGTTTTGTACAGCATTAGTTATAATAATTACAATTACCTAGCATTAGAAGTTTAAATTTATATTGCAATTCATGTTTGGAAATTCCTAAACTAAGAAACATATAAGTGTAAAAGAATTTTGGGGTAAAATAATGATTTTTGAAAATCAACTACATTTCTAACATTTTAATGCAGATAAGGGATCAATTAGTTAAGAAATACATTACAAGTGTATTATATAGGAAAATTGTTCAATCTATTGGTCATAAATGTTCAAGGTTTAGGGTATTGGTTTGTCGTCGTCGCAACTGCGTCACAGAATAGTCACACATACGTGACGCCTTTGCGACGCCAAGAACATTTGTGACGCATTCGCAACTCTTTTCCAACGCCTTTGAGAAATGCTGAGAATTTTGCAACATATTGAATGTGTATATATTAATTCTATATGGTTACATTGTTTTGTAAAGTATTAGTTATAATAATTACAATTAACTAGCATTATAAGTTTAAATTTATATTGCAATTCATGTTTGGAAATTCCTAAAGTAAGAAACATATAAGTGTAAAAGAATTTTGGGGTAAAATAATGGTTTTTGAAAATCAACTACATTTCTAGCATTTTAATGAAGATAAGCAATCAAATTGTTAAGAAATACATTACAAGTGTATTATATAGGAGAATTGTTCAATCTATTGGTCATAAATGTTCAAGGTTTAGGGTATTGGTTTGTCGTCGTCGCAACTGCGTCACAAAATAGTCACACATACGTGACGCCTTTGCAACGCCAAGAATATTTGTGACGCATTCGCAACTCTTTTCCAACGCCTTCGAGAAATGCTAAGAATTTTGCAACATATTGAATGTGTATATATTAATTCTATATGGTTACATTGTTTTGTACATTATTAGTTATAATAATTACAATTAACTAGCATTATAAGTTTAAATTTATATTGCAATTCATGTTTGGAAATTCCTAAAGTAAGAAACATATAAGTGTAAAAGAATTTTGGGGTAAAATAATGATTTTTGAAAATCAACTACATTTCTAACATTTTAATGCAGATAAGGGATCAATTAGTTAAGAAATACATTACAAGTGTATTATATAGGAGAATTGTTCAATCTATTGGTCATAAATGTTCAAGGTTTAGGGTATTGGTTTGTCGTCGTCGCAACTGCGTCACAAAATAGTCACACATACGTGACGCCTTTGCGACGCCAAGAATATTTTTGACGCATTCGCAATTCTTTTCCAACGCCTTCGAGAAATGCTGAGAATTTTGCAACATATTGAATGTGTATATATTAATTCTATATGGTTACATTGTTTTGTAAAGTATTAGTTATAATAATTACAATTAACTAGCATTATAAGTTTAAATTTATATTGCAATTCATGTTTGGAAATTCCTAAAGTAAGAAACATATAAGTGTAAAAGAATTTTGGGGTAAAATAATAATTTTTGAAAATCAACTACATTTCTAGCATTTTAATGCAGATAAGGGATCAATTAGTTAAGAAATACATTACAAGTGTATTATATAGGAGAATTGTTCAATCTATTGGTCATAAATGTTCAAGGTTTAGGGTATTGGTTTGTCGTCGTCGCAACTGCGTCACAAAATAGTCACACATACGTGACGCCTTTGCGACGCCAAGAATATTTTTGACGCATTCGCAACTCTTTTCCAACGCCTTCAAAGAATTTTGGGGTAAAATAATGAGTTTTGAAAATCAACCACATTTCTAGTATTTTAATGCAGATAAGCAATCAAATTGTTAAGAAATACATTACAAGTGTATTATATAGGAGAATTGTTCAATCTATTGGTTATAAATGTTCAAGGTTTAGGGTATTGGTTTGTCGTCGTCGCAACTGCGTCACTAAATAGTCACAAATAAGTGACTCCTTTGCGACGTATTTTTGGCTCCAAATATCAAAAATTTGGGCTTGGACCGCGAAAATTTTGGCCCTTTTACGCGGCCTTTTATTTTGCGACGCCTTACCGATTAATTTGTGACGCCTTATTTTAGTATATATAAGGAACTGAAAAATCCCCAAATCAGTTTTCTGAAACCCTAATTTCTTTTCTCTCTCTCGATTTCTCTCTCGATTTCTCTGATTCTCTTCAAATCAAAACACGAAAAGATGGTTGTTAAGAAGCGAGGTGGTCTTGTAGGCGGAGGTAGAAAGGCAACCACTGGTGGTGGTGGAGTAAACCGAATCGGCACTCGAGGTTAACAAACCGCTGCTTCTGGTGGTGGTGTGAAACAGACTGGCGGTCCTAGTGGTGGTGTGAAAAAGACCGGCGGTCCTAGGGTTAGTGTCAAACAGACAGGCGGTGTTGGTAAACGAACCGGCGGTGGTGGTAAACGAACCGGCGGTGGTGAAGTGACTCTTGGTGGTGCTTCGACATCGAAAACACCACCACGTCACAATAGCAGAGAGGGTACGTCCAGAGACGGCGGTCTTCAAAAGCTTCGAGCGGTTGCGGAGGAAGATATTTCAACCTCACGGGGACCACAAAGACTTAACGCCGAAGAGGTCCTACCATCGCACCGAGATAGGTCAACCGGCGGCGGTGGTTCTTCTCAGTGCTCCAACCCACGAGGTCTACTCCTCCGTCTGCTAATGGAAGTCCCGACTCTCAGGCGACGGTGTCAGTTTCTCGAACCAAATCTGCTCCTCCGCCTTATAGAGATACAACTAATAGGCTTCCATTCTGTGGATTATCGAGTCAACCTCCACCCACTATCCAACTTCCCAGCCTCAGTTTCCAACAACGCCAAGAAGCCTATCCAGAAGATGAAGTTGATAATAGCGAGGAGGAAAATGATGACGAAGAAGAAGACGAACCCAATGGTGAAGAAGAAGATGGTGAAGACATGGAACGTTATCAAGAACCAGAAGGGCTAGACGACCAGCAGCTCTTGGACCATGTTTTGGCTCTTCCAGGGCGAGAGAGGCTAACTGTCCTCAGTGAAATTTACCAAACAGATTCGTTGTGGTAAGTTTATTGAGTTGCTTGTAGTTGTTGTTTATCTTGATCATATGGTTTAGTATTAGGACTTGTAGTAGGATTTAGAGAGTGGTAGTATCATTTTATGTGTTTTCCATTTGCATATCATAGTCTGCTTATATGTGTTAATGTTATTAACCTCTCTTTATATTCATGTCTTAGGTTTACTCGGGACAGGGGAGTATTGACCCGAGCGATTTGTCGGATATTTCGTAGCAACTTTGATGGCCCTTACTACAGCTGGTCGGTGACGCCCAAAGATCAACAAGAGCTATATTTCCGAACATTTGAGGTAATTTTTCATTCTTGAGCAAAACATAACTGTTATACTTCTATTGATCAATATCTAACTGAGTTTTTTACTATGTAGCGGAAATACAATTGGGAAATAGGGATCACTGAGGTAGTAAGGGAACATTTCTGGAGGATTGCTACAAAACGGCTTAGAGGAATTGTCAGTCAGGTTAGGAGGAAGGGTGTAAGACCCATTTGGATTGGTCTTACCCTTTGGAACTATATGATGGCGTATTGGAAAACTCCTGGGGCAATGGCTAAGAGCAAAAGTGTCTCAGACTCTCGTAACTCTACTCGTGGTGGACTTGGCATCTACAAGCATTGTTCTGGCCAAACCTCTCACCTAACTGTTGAGCAACAAATGGTAGTACATTGCTCAATTTTTTCTGTGTTACAACTTGCGTCTACTTAATCCTCCATCTGCCTAATATTTCACTTACATTTGTACAGGAGGCAGAACTGGGAAGACCTGTCTCATTTGGAGAAGTCTTTGTCAAGACACACACAATGGCGAATGGCACATTTGTTGATCTAAAAGCTCAACAAATCGCAGATACGTATCAGAAGAAACTAGCAGAGGTTATCGAGCTGCGGACAGCCAATGGACTAGACGAGGCAGACCTATCGTCTGAGCTTTCCACTCAGCGCAACCTCACTATTGAAGAGAAGAATGATGTTTTCCTTAAGGTAAGGAAGAATTTATCTTTCTGTTTTTACTTGCTTCTTATACTAAATCATAGTTTGGATTTAGGTAAGTGGTGAAGCATTCACTACTTCATACTTGGATTTCAGCTTCATAAAATTTTTCTATATGTTTCCTTAGTCACAATGAATCTGTTTTGTTTGTTGTTGCAGAGTACTGAATTCAATGAAAAAGGAAGCCCTTTTGGAATAGGTGGACTGTCTCAGAAATACAACAAAGGGAAAAGGAAGATAAGCTATCCAACCTCAACCCCTTATGCGCCTGATCTACTAGAGATCCAAGAAGAGCTTATCTCTGCTCCTCGTAAGCTAGCTCAAAACGATGAGGACAATAGGCGGCGTGATGAGGAGCTAAATGAGCTAAGGAAAAGTCATGCCCGAGTCTCTCAAATGGATAAGCTTCTCTCTTTTTTGAAGAAGGAAGATCCAAGGATCGCAGCATACTTGTCTGAACCTGCTTCTGGACCAACGAACTCTACAAATGAAACCAACTCTCCTGCAAATGAAACAGCCACTTGAAAGGTTTCTTTCTACTGTTCTCAAACTCTCTACTTTCTCAAACTCAAACTTAAGTTTAACTTTTTGTAATGTTAGATTATTAGCTTTTGTCAAGCATTATTGCTTGATAAACTTATGTAGTGTAAAATAATTAACTTCCTACTTTGATTGTATAATTATATACTTTTGTGATGCATTTCAATTTCAGTTTTAATTTGGTTTTAGTATTGCATAAGAAACAGTTTTAGGTGACAAATAAGTTGCAAAAATGCAACACATTAGCAACCAAACAAATTTTCAAGAGTCACTAAGTAGTTGCTATTTTGTGACTCTTTAGTGACTCTAAACAGTCAGTCACGACAACGAAAGCCGTCTCAAAAGCGTCACAATTCTACCACTACAAAGTCGTCACTACTTCGTCTCTATATAATGACTGAAAATCAGTCACTAAGTAGTCGCAAAATATAGGGTGTCACTACTTAGACGCTAATTAGCGACAACTAAATTCGTCTCAAAGTCGTCATAAATTTACGACTACAAAACGCTGTCACAAGTGCGTCACTAAATTGCCACTCATTTGCGACGTTTTAAATTAGCAACGCAGATTTTGCGACGACTCTATTTTGTCACAAATTAGTGGCTACTGAGTCATTTGCGACGATTTTGTGACGCTTTTCGGAGTGGCTCTTTATCAGTTTTCTTGTAGTGTTCAGCCCGAACTCCTCGAGACGACTAGCACTGAATCTGAGGTACCAGCTTCTCCCGAAGTTGTGCAGACGGCTGACCGTGAACGTAACGAGGTAGCTAGTCCCGAATTTCCCATTCTCGAAGACGGAATTCTACCTAAGCAGACCGACCAAACCCACTCTGAAACAAATGAAGCAGCCCCTTCCGAGCAAGTCGAGGCAGATAGCCCAATACTGATGGAGACGACTCGTTTTGACCCGTGCAAGACGGCATGTCCTATTCCAACAGGGCCATATCATCCTAAAGCTGAAGAAGCAACTTGTTGTCCGCCCTCGGCGATAATCCCTTCTAAGCCTGACAGCACGTCCAATAGTGAACCGGTGGCAACAAAAAAGACTAACCAGCGAGCTCCTACCGGAGAAGAAGCCACAACTGAAGGCGAAGCAAGTGATACAGAATACAGCTGCGACAAGCCGTGGATGGACCAAGTCCAAGGATACATAGCTGACGGTGTGAAACCAAAAGATAGATGGCGGCTCGTAAACTTAGAGCACATGCGGCTCGCTACGTTCTCCTCAATGGAAATATCTTCAAGTGGCGACTGTCTAGACCTTTGCTCGTTTGTGTAGAAGGAAAAGAGGCCAGGCGAGTAATGGAAGAAGTTCACAGCGGCTCTTGCGGTAACCACTCCGGAGGCCGAGCACTAGCAATCAGAATTAAGCGCCACGGTTACTTCTGGCCAACCATGGTCCAAGACTGCGAGAAGTTCTCCTCTTGCTGCGAAAAGTGTCAGCGGCAGGCGCCAATGATTCATCAGCCTACCGAGCTCCTGTCATCCATAACATCACCTTATCCATTCATGCACTGGGCCATGGACATCGTCGGACCTCTCCACCCCTCACGGCAGAAGCGCTATCTCCTGGTTTTGACAGATTACTTCTCCAAGTGGGTCGAGGCAGAGTCATACTCCAGCATCAAAGACAAATAAGTTGAGAAGTTCATCTAAAAGAACATCATCTGCAGGCATGGCGTGCCGTACGAGATCGTCACCGACAATGGATCACAATTCATCTCTTCTAAATTTGACCTCGGAAAATACGTTTGAACAAGTCCACACCACGTTGTCCTCAAGGAAACGGACAAGCTGAAGCATTTAACAAAACTTTGATTGCAGGACTTAAGAAACGGTTGGACGAGAAAAAAGGATGATGGGCAGACGAACTCGAAGGTGTCTTATGGTCCTATCGCACCACCCCACGGCGAGCAACGGGCGAAACTTCATTCGCCCTCGTATATGGAACAGAGTGCGTCATTCCTCCAGAAATACACTTTCTTGGAGTCCGTCGTAGACTCCTCTTAGAGCAGGAAGGACTCAACCATATGCTACTCCTTGACGAGCTAGACTTAATCAATGAGCGACGTGACCAAGCATTGCTTAACATCACCCGTTACCAGCTGGCCGCATCAAAATATTACAACTCCAAAGTCCGCACCAGGCAATTCTACGAAGGAGACTTAGTCTTACGAGAAATATTCCAAAACACAGCCGAACGGAACGCCGGTAAGCTTGGAGCGCATTGGGAAGGACCTTACGTAATCACCAACGTAGCTCGACCAGGCGTTTATGAACTTGCAAACATGGAAGGACGAGCCATTCCGCGGTCATGGAACGCGCGACATTTATAGAAGTACTACCATTAAGTTACCCTTCCACCACTAAGGCGTACTATCAGTCATCTACATTCCAATTACTTAGCACGAACTGCAAACGACTTGATCCCTGCAAAGGGTACGTAGGCAGTCTATTTTCGGATGGGTTCAGTTGCCCCCCTCCCAAAAAGAGTGGGGAGTGGGTACGTATACTCCCATTTTTGTAACAAGTTTTTCTCTAAGGAAAAACAATTTGTTCCAATTTCATTTACATCCTCTGCGGATTGATCAACTTAACATAGCATAACAAACGTTGCTACTGGCCATAGCAGCTAACTTATACATATTATTCATGAAACGACCCGACCCATTTTTTTTTTTTTTTACAATAAACCCTTGGTCTCGGACTAGCATTCCCATAAATGCTATCCTCAACAACCAAGCAACAAAACAAGCAACCAGCGGATAACACAATAATAACTAAAACAATTCATTCCATTAAAATAACTAAACCAGTTCAACACAATTCCAAATCCACAAACCAGCAACCTAACCAGGTTCTAAAACAGAAAGGAAATGACAACAACACACAGCATGAAACCGAGACCCTAGATCAACTCCCTCTTCGTTGCCATGATTCCACGATCACAATTTGCCTTTACCTGCATCACATGGAAAAAAGAGATGCGTGAGTATTATCACAAATACCCAGTGAGATGGTCCTCCCATCTACGACTGCGCACACAGACGCGATGGATCCGCTCAGGCAAACACGCATCAAACAATCATACAAACACAACAACACGGCTCAACCACAACCCAACAGGCGGCCTGTCGATCGACACTACCACTAGGTGTCGATCGACACCCCTGGTCACACCTGTCGATCGACACACCCACGGTGCCTGTCGATCGACAGCTCCACAGGACCCTGTCGATCGACACAACTTCTAGGTGTCGATCGACAGCTCTCGTGTGACCCTGTCGATCGACACACCCAAGTGCTGTTGATCGACAGGCCGTCGCAGATTCATGGGAAATCGATCATTATCCTCTCGGATCGATTCCTCCTCTGCGTTAACACGAAACCTGCACGAACAAACACAATCCAAACAATCCACACGCAATTCACAGACAGATTCAACACAAACAAGATCAATCAACAATTTCAACCTACCACCAAACAACCCTAACGAATCCACCGGCCCAGAAGCCATGGTCACACACTCACCTTAGATTTTCGGATAGAATCTGCTGGATAATGAGGCTAGAAACGAATCCACGACAATCTCCACAAGAATCTACTCCAAATCTCTCAAGAAACGAAACCCTAATTCCAAAAACTCACAGAAACAGAGAACTCCTCTCAAACTCTGTCAGCTGCGTTTTTAGGACTTTGTTTCACCCTAATGCGGCCAAAAACCCTTAAATACGAAGCCCTAAGATTTCTCCAAACCGGCCCGGTCCAATTGAACGACTTAAATCGAACCAGAAAACCAGCCAATTCGAGCACCTGTCGATCGACATACACTAGGTGTGTCGATCGACAGACCCTAAGAGCCCTGTCGATCGACAGACACCACGTGTGTCGATCGACAGCCCCTCCATTTTACCAAAAAAATGGTTCACAGGCGTCACAATTCTCCCCCACTAAAACTGGATTCGTCCTCGAATCCTCTAACACTACTTAACAATCTACCCTGGCCTAACCCGCCAGCAACACTGGAGACTACATCTCCCAGACCCTCTCGAGGTTCCCATCCGTCCTATGCACATAGACCCGGCTCAGACATTGATTGCCCATAGCTCACAAGTCATAGCCACCATCTAGCTTTCAGGATCGTCACCCCTCAGCTCTAGGTGTCTAGTATCAACCCACCTCAGTCCGCGCAGTCCTGACGGTGTTCGATACTCAATCATCTCCACACCTCAATCCATCAAGACACACAGTCTATCAAGCTCTCGGTATTTAAAGATCTGCCAGAGGTCGCAACCTCCCAAACTATCCCCATACCCTCACGCTCTCAGTCCTCGCAGTCCTGACGAACGATCGGTATGCGGGGAACCCACTGTCCCCCGGAGAGACGCATCTCTCAAGATCTGCCGGAGACTAATCTCCAAGAAAGACCGATGTCTATCTCTGAGCTATGCAATCAATTCCGAACGTCTATAATGCACCTCTGACCGGAACTACCTCCTAAGGTCTCACATGATATTCCCCTCCCGGAATACCATCACAATCGTGATCATCACAGATCACCCGGACCATCCCTCACCTCGGATGTCCCTGCAGAGTCTCCCCGGAACTAGACAGTTCTAAACACCGTAAAACTTCTATTCCGAGACTCTCACCCGCACACAAACACAACCGCTCGAGTTCTCCCACCGAAACTGGCAAGTCCTAACCGCAATAAAACTTCCATTTCGGGATTCTCTAACCACAAACACATAAGAAAAACACTTTCTTATTCACTGGAAAAATGTCATAATCATTACAACTTTAATGAAAATACAAAAATCCACAACCAAAACCTCACCACACACGGTGATCACAACACAAAAACTGAAATTGGAAACCATAAAGAAAAACGAATTCACTCTTCTGCTTGCTTCTCGAACCACTTCTTGAACTTCGTTTTCATCTTTGCCTCTGGTTCCCAAGTCTCCTCCTGAATACCGCTACAATCCCACAAGACTCTCAATAACGGCACTCTCTTCCGGCGTAGAACCTTGATACTTCTCTCAAGAATCCTAACCGGCCTCATCCCAACAGTCAGATTTGGCTAAAGATCTGCAGGAATCGTCACTGCTACCTCCTCAGAAGCATGCAAGCATCTCCTGAGTTTCGAAACGTGAAACACATCATGGAATTTCTCCATAATCGGAGGCAGCTCCAACCGATAAGCAACTGGTCCCACACGTTCCACAACCCGGAACGGACCCATGTACCTCGTACTCAGCTTATCCTCGGATATGGACCTGTTCAGACCCCGGATCATAGCCATCTTGAGATACACTCGATCTCCGACTGCAAACTCCAACTCTTTCCTTCTCCTATCGGCATAACTCTTCTGCCGATCCTGAGCTTCTTTCATGTTCAGCTCACAACATGGATCTTCTCCGTCGTCTCCTGAACAAAATCAGCCCCAAAGATGCTCCTCTCCCCCACTTGGGTAAAACATAGCGGAGTACGACATGGCCTCCCATACAACGCCTCAAAAGGAGCCATTCCGATACTCGCCTGAAAACTGTTGTTATATGCGAACTCCACCAAACTCAAGTGATCCGCCCAATGACCACCCCAATCTAGCACGCACATCCTTAACAGATCTTCCAGTGTCTGAATCGTCCTTTCGGACTGCCCATCCGTCTGCGGATGATTAGTTGTACTCATGTGCACCTTAGTGCCCATCTCAGCCTGAAAAGCTCTCCAGAACACTGACGCAAACCTCGGATCTCGATCCGACACAATACTCGCTGGCACTCCATGCAACCTCACAATTTCCTTCACATACTTCTTAGCCAAGACCTCCGCTCCGTCTGTCTTCTTAATGGCCAGAAAATATGCTGACTTAGTCAGACGATCCACAATCACCCAAATCGCGTCATAGGTCCGAGAAACCGGCAACCCTACCACGAAATCCATAGTGATCATGTCCCACTTCCACTCTGGAATGGGTAAACTCTGTAATAAGCCACTAGGAACCTGATGCTCAGCCTTCACCAACTGACACACATTGCAAGCTGCAACCCAATCTGCCACATCTCTCTTCATTCCGACCCAATGATAATACCGTTTCAAATCCCGGTACATCTTAGTCGCTCCCGGATGAATCGAAAACCTACTCGCATGAGCTTCTCTCAGAATTTCCTGCCGCAAGTCCTCATCCTTAGGAACACAGACTCGACCATGCACTAAGATAGTCCCGTTAACAGAAACCTGATATTCGGAACCAGTAGCCTTGGAGAGATCTAACAACACCGGATCCTTCTCCTGAGCTACTCGGATCCTGCTCAATAGATCCGCCGCCGCCAAACCCAACGGTTCCTCTGAAGTAACACACAACCTCAAAGTACTCAACTCACTCACAAGATCCTCCACATCCCGCTCCTGAGATGAATCATACCTCCTTCGACTAAGAGCATCCGCTACAGTGTTAGCCTTACCAGGATGGTAGACAATGTCCAGGTCGTAATCAGCCAACAACTCCGACCATCGCCTCTGTCGTACATTTAAATTCTGCTGAGTAAAAATGTACTTCAGATTATGATGATCAGTAAACACCTGAACTCTGCCACCATACAAGTAAGACCTCCAGATTTTCAACGCGAAGATCACTGCCGCCAGCTCCAAGTCATGAACAGGATAATTGCCGTCGTGCTTCCTCAACTGCCTCGAAGCATAAGCAATCACCTTACCCTGCTGCATCAGCACACAGCCCAACCCAACTCCCGAACCATCTGTGTACACCACATAAGGCTCACCCGGCTCAGGTTTCGCCAATACTGGTGTACTAGTCAACATCGTTTTCAGCTTCGCGAAACTCAACTCACAATCAGCCGACCACACGAAAGGAACATCCTTCCCCGTCAGCTTCGTCATGGACTGAGCCATACTCGCAAAACCCTTGACGAATCTCTGATAATAGCCTGCCAACCCAAGAAAACTCCTGATCTCAGTTGTATTCCTTTGGTCTAGGCCAATCACTACAAGAAAACAGTCAACGAGTGACTATCAAATTAGTGACAGATTAGTCGCAAAAGCTTCATGAGTGACTACTTTGCGACTAAAAAAAGTAGTCGCAATTGTTTCGTCGCAAATATTATTAGTCGCAAACCAGTCGCACATTACAAACCAATGTGTGACTAATTTTTGTTAGTCGCAAATAAGCGACTGATTTGTGATTGAGATAAATAGTCGTACATTTGTGACGATTGTGTTACTACTTTGACTTTGTGACTCATGTGTGACTAACTTCTGTTAGTCGTAAATAAGCGACTGATTTGTGATGCTTTTTAATAGTCGTAGATTTGTGACGCACTTGTTACTACTCTGATCTTGTGATTAATGTGTGACACAATTTCTGTCAGTCGTAAATGTGCGACTAATTAGTGATGATGTTGTGCGGTCTTTATTTGTGACTAATGTGTTACTGGTAGTGGTATACGACTACTTTGTGACGATCTCTGTTAGTCGAAATTAGAGACTAATTGGATACTACTTTTGTTGGATTTAGTCACAAATGAATTAGACCATTTCTCTTGTTTGTGGATGTAAATTGGTAAAAAATATATAGCCAAATAACCTTAAAACTGATAATCAATACTAAAATGGAAAACCTAAAGAGAAAATAGTAGATTATAAACATATTTACTACAAAAGTTATTAGAAAATAGTTAGATAGTTATAACAAAATAAAACCATCATTGCATTGTTTAGTGCAATTAGAAGAAGTAGATATATATTACACAAAAGGTGTTGCCCTTTCGGATGAAACTAGGATGGTTGGGGAGCTCACTCTTCTTCCATAAGAGCTGCTACTGCTGGATCCTTATGCTTGAGAATGGTGAGAAGCTTGTCCAAGCGAGCATCACGCCGGGCATTCTCCAAGTCTTGCTCGGCTAGCTTCTGCTGAGCAGCTTGTAGTTGTTGCTGCATGTCCGAAAATGATGAAGATGAGCTTCCACAGCTTTCATCTCTCTTCCTTTTGTCTCGCTTGGACCGAAGCTGACCAAGTCCAAAGATGTTCCCTTTCTTATCCTTTACAGTGCACTACAAGAACAAAAAAGTGAACAATATTGCATAAGTAATACAACACAAGTCATACAACAACCGCAGAACAATTTAAGACAAGAAGGAGTGAGTGTATGAATTCGTATTTGTTAATCATTGATGGTAATGAGAGCAGATGATAAGAAAAAAAATATAAAAGCGTAAAGAAACATGATAAAGCAATGTGAAAACCAGAATGATTCACAATCATTCTAAATCATAAAATAATCTAAGCATAAACAATATTCAAAATGCTCAAAGCAAAGATGAATGATGAAAATATGTAAGAGAGCATGAGAGGGGAAAAATACCTTCAAAAACAGATCATTCTTCTGTTGAACGGTGAGAGTTCGATCAGTTGAATCTTCAGATGCATTGTCTGAACCCTCAGCCATCAATTGGTTCATTGCTTCTGCTAGTGCCGCCTCATAGATTTCCGTAACATTTTTTGCTTTTTGATCGATGAAACTCCCATCATTTGCTGTGTGCCCTCCTAAAAACTTCTCCGAATGAAACTGGACGACCAAGTTCTTTTTCCTGCAAAGAGGTGGTCCAGTTAGTAATACAATAACAAAAAGTTGAGTTACAATGGAAGGAGGAAAGATTACCATGTCGCGTTGAAGACGACGGTATGATTTCTGACCAGAGTTATGCTTGTGGGTGCCAAGACCGTTGCGTTGGGAGTTGCGGGAGTTTGATGCAGTTTTGCTCCTCGTCTGCGCTGCTGGAGTCTTCCAGTAAAGGCACATGCTGTCCCAGAGCTCCGGATCAATCCAGTAAGGCTTGGCTTTACTGGCCTTAGCTTGGCTTACTATCCCCTTCAGCCGCGATGAAGCAATGGCATTGAATTCTTGCTTCACAAGCCCTGTTATGCCAGTCTCCCAAGTGTACAGTTGCTACACATGAGTTCAATAATCAGTATGTGTAAAAATAAGAACTAAAAATTAACAAGTGAAAGATGAAAACTTACCGCAAATGTTCTGAAAAACAATTCTCGTTGTTTTATAGGAGTAACGCTCCAGTTATAGTAAGCCTTATCAAACTTGCGACGCAATATCCCAGCAATGTCTCTAGTGACTTCGCCGTCGTCCTCACCAAACCTATGAACATAAAGATGCAATCAAGGTTTAGGTAATTACAATAAACCTAGAAGACTAAACGGAGCAGTATGTAAAACCCTAGTCTTTAGCAGCAGTCTAACCTACTATATTGTTCACAGACATCCTAAAACTACAAGGGACTTACCATGTTGTGTCCTTGTTGGGTATTGGATGCGGACTGAGGAGAGGTAGATGTCCTCGGCCAGGCAGAGCCATGAGATTATCTAGCATTTGGTCATACTCTAGTTGCTCGGCTGGATCCACAGCATGTTCCTCCACTTGTTCATCACCTTCTTCCTCCTCACCATCAGAGTCTTCACTGTCTTCATAGACCTCCTGATGTGGCAGGTCCACTTGATTCTGGTGATGGTGAAGTTCATAGTCTTCTAGGTTAAGACCATCACTTGCATGCTGTTCCTCTTGAGACTGCTGAGACTGCTGAGGCTGCTGAGACTGCCGTGGGTTGAGTCGACTAGACGGTGGTTGGCGCCGGAGCAGTTGAGGAGGTTGGGTCGATGGTGGATACTCTGTCGGAATAGAAGTCTGAGACCCAGACAAAGTATTTCGAGCAGAGGGAGTAGAGGAGTGGGAAGAACCTCCTCGAACGGCGCTTGTACCGTCACCGATGGAAGAACGATTAAGACCGGCTCTTCTAACACCAGATGTTGGGGTACTAACTCCAGCTTTAGGTCTCGGAATAGAACCAGAGGAGCCACCGTTTGGTGGATCTCCATTGTTGCGTTGACCGCCACTGTTGGTTTTCTCTGCAGCGGCGGCTTCAGCGAGTCTTCTCAGGTCTGCATCTGTACCTGTGGCGGCGGCTTTACGACCTTTTGCAGTAGCTCGTTTCTTTTTCATTTCGTTGATCGATTAGAGAGAATAGAAGAGATTTGGACAGAAATCGAGAAGAGTTGGACAGAAATCGAAGAGCTGAAGAGAAATCGAAGAGATGAAGACAAATTGGGAGAGAGAATCGAAGAACTGAAGAGAAATCAGAGAGATTAAGAGAAGTCAGAGAGATGAAGAGAAATTGGGAGAGAGAATCGAAGAACTGAAGAGAAATCGAAGAGATGAAGAGAAACTGGAAGAGAGAATCGAAGAGGAGAAGAAAAATCGAGTAATTAGACACAAATCTGGACAAGATTTGTCTGGGTTTCGAGAGAGAAATCGCACAGAAACATTTAGGGTTTGAAACAAAATGAATTGGGGATTTTGTATCCAGTTTATTGTTTACTCAGTAGTGACAAGTTAGTCACAGATCAGTGAGGGCCTAAAATATTGGGGGTTAAAAACCCCGCGTCCAAAAGCCCAAAAAAATTGGATTTTGGGCCAAATATTTCAAACCCGCGCCAAATTTTTTCATTGTTCATTACTAATTAGATAGAAGTTAGTCACACATTGTGACTGATTTCCAACTAACACAATTTAGAGACAAATCTATACCCTAAACCCTAAACATTTACAACTCCAAAATAGAATTTTAGAAGTACCTATCACTCATTTACAAGTTTTAACACATAATTTTAAGTATATATGCTAAATAAGTGTAAGATGCTAAAAATTTAAAGAATCCAACACTTACACTAAATGTATATGTTTATGATGGTATACATTTGAGGTTTTGATTGAAAAAATGATTTTATCTAATTCCCAATTATTTTCGATTAAATTTGTTATACTTAGTCCAACCTACTAAAAGCCATCTTTAAAGAACGAAAAACTTAAGATTTGTTCAAAATAATTAAGCACAGTTGGTAATTAGTTACTCAATAGTGACAAATTGTGACTACTTTGTCTCTACTTTTATTAAACCTACACGTTTACAACTCCATCATCGAATATTTGAAATACATATTATAACACTTACATTTTGAGATGTACATCATACAATTTTCAATTCTGTGTAGTCACACATTAGTCACATTAGCGACGGAGTTACGACTAATTTGCGACGCTTTATTGTACCTATACCCTAAACCCTAAACATTTACATCTCTAAAATAGAATTTGAGAAGTACATATCACGCATTTACAAGTTTTAGCGCAAAAGTCTAATAATTTTGTGGAAATAATGTTATGTATTCTCATATAGAGAAACATGCGTCGCAAATTTAGTCACAAGTGTGACTGATTTGCAACGCGTTATTTAATACGTTAAAAAACAGGTGTTTTGGGTGTTCGAACCCTCGACCATATACTCAATATCCGCTGTGTAAAACCGTTGTGCTAGTGTGTTTAATCAATAAGTTTGTGGAAATAATGTTATGTATTGTCATATAGAGAAACATGCGTCAAAAATTAGTCACAAGTGTGACTGATTTGCAACGCGTAATTTAATACTTTAAAAAACAGGTGTTTTGGGTGTTCGAACCCTCGACCATATACTCAATATCCGCTGTGTACAACCGTTGTGCTAGTGTGTTTAATCGATAAGTTTGTGGAAATAATGTTATGTATTCTCATATAGAGAAACATGCGTCGCAAATCAGTCACAAGTGTGACTGATTTGCAACGCGTTATTTAATACGTTAAAAAACAGGTGTTTTGGGTGTTCGAACCCTCGACCATATACTCAATATCCGCTGTGTACAACCGTTGTGCTAGTGTGTTTAATCGATAAGTTTGTGGAAATAATGTTATGTATTCTCATATAGAGAAACATGCGTCGCAAATCAGTCACAAGTGTGACTGATTTGCAACGCGTTATTTAATACGTTAAAAAACAGGTGTTTTGGGTGTTCGAACCCTCGACCATATACTCAATATCCGTTGTGTACAACCGTTGTGCTAGTGTGTTTAATCGATAAGTTTGTGGAAATAATGTTATGTATTCTCATATAGAGAAACATGCGTCGCAAATCAGTCACAAGTGTGACTGATTTGCAACGCGTTATTTAATACGTTAAAAAACAGGTGTTTTGGGTGTTCGAACCCTCGACCATATACTCAATATCCGCTGTGTACAACCGTTGTGCTAGTGTGTTTAATCGATAAGTTTGTGGAAATAATGTTATGTATTCTCATATAGAGAAACATGCGTCGCAAATCAGTCACAAGTGTGACTGATTTGCAACGCGTTATTTAATACGTTAAAAAACAGGTGTTTTGGGTGTTCGAACCCTCGACCATATACTCAATATCCGCTGTGTACAACCGTTGTGCTAGTGTGTTTAATCGATAAGTTTGTGGAAATAATGTTATGTATTGTCATATAGAGAAACATGCGTCGCAAATTAGTCACAAGTGTGACTGATTTGCAACGCGTAATTTAATACTTTAAAAAACAAGTGTTTTGGGTGTTCGAACCCTCGACCATATACTCAATATCCGCTGTGTACAACCGTTGTGCTAGTGTGTTTAATCGATAAGTTTGTGGAAATAATGTTATGTATTCTCATATAGAGAAACATGCGTCGCAAATCAGTCACAAGTGTGACTGATTTGCAACGCGTTATTTAATACGTTAAAAAACAGGTGTTTTGGGTGTTCGAACCCTCGACCATATACTCAATATCCGCTGTGTACAACCGTTGTGCTAGTGTGTTTAATCGATAAGTTTGTGGAAATAATGTTATGTATTCTCATATAGAGAAACATGCGTCGCAAATCAGTCACAAGTGTGACTGATTTGCAACGCGTTATTTAATACGTTAAAAAACAGGTGTTTTGGGTGTTCGAACCCTCGACCATATACTCAATATCCGCTGTGTACAACCGTTGTGCTAGTGTGTTTAATCGGTATCAGTGTGTTAAAAATTATATATGTATTTCATTTTAATTTTGGGATTATATTACTTATATGCATTAATTCAAAATAAAATAACATAAATTTGTTGGATATTTCACAATAATTTGATAGATTTTTATACATATTTTCGAATATATTATAAACATTGATTTACCAACCCGGACATATTATATTTAAAGTTCATCTTCGTCTTCATTTTCCTCTTCTTCTTCTTCCTCTGAAGATGATAAATTACAAAGAAATTCGTCTTCGGGTTCACCATCTTCTATTTCATAGTCAATTTCTTCTCCTTCTTGGTTTCCATCAACCAAACAATCCACCTCAATTTCGTCAACTGTTTCTTCCATGCTATCATCGTTTGTTTGCTGCAAAATTATTAATTCATTCCTGACATAATTTCCTTGCACACGACTTCTAGGATTCACTTTCAGAACTGCATTCCAAGGTTTAGGTTGGCGCTTAGTAGATGGATATGGGAGATAACAAACTTGATCAGCTTGAGATCCTGTCATTAATAAACACAAGTCTATCAAAGTTTTTTACATATATATAGTAGCAGTTAAATAAATATATAAAATGGTCATACCTAAAATAAAAGGGTCGTAATTATGGTAAAAGCGATTAACTAGCACGTCAACAACGCCTCCTTCGCTTTTCCGAGTGCCTTTTCCAATTGTGGGGTCGTACCATTTACATTTGAATAGTATGATCTTTAAATTCACAGCTCCGACATATTTGAGCTCCATGATAGTTTCTATAGCCCCATAGTAATCGTCCTCTAATGTTTCGCCTCGGACACATACACCATAGTTCATAGTTTTTTTCCCTTCTCCGTGTTGACTTGTGTGAAACACATATCCTCTTGTAAAATACCTGGGCCATGATCTAACTTTATGTTCAGGACCTTCCACAATATCAAGAACCCATGGTGGAAAATGTTCTTCTCGTTCATGGAAATGCACCTAATTAATAAATATAAAATAATGTTACATATATTCAAAAAAAATATCACGGTTAACCACACCACTTAGATGCTAAAGTACGTACATATTGACGAATCCAATTAGGAAAGTCTGCATCTCTTTTTGCCGTGAGCTCAGCATGATCTAGTCCTGGGTGTTCAGATGAAATTTGTGATTCCAACAATCTGTGTTGCAAAGTACAAAAAATATAAATAACGTTAATGAATTACATATAATTTACGAATTTTAGAAAGTAGAATTACGTACATTTCGAAGCGTCTAAAATAGCCACAATTGCGTAAAACGTATGAATGTGCGCATTCACGTTCTTTCTTGGGAATCCAAAGTTCACTGCATTTGCCACTTGGACGACCAACAACCGTAAATATATCCGGTACTTGTACCGGATATATGGGAACTTCACCTTCATCATACCGTTTTTTCCTGCAAAATTTATCTTCAGAACTCAAATTAAGTATAAACCAATATAAAGATATATACAAATTAATGATGAAGTTATTTCACCTTCGCCTCTTAGTTGTCGAAATGTGTTCCGGAAAGTAGTGTTCTGAGAAATAAGATATTTCATCATTTATGTATGATTGAACAATTGATCCCGCTGGATATCTTTTGTTCTTTGCTTTGCCTTTCAAACGTTTAAAAAACTTTCGAATGGATACATCCACCGATATTGCACTGGACCACCGAGCTCTGCTTCGTATGGCAGGTGGATTGGTAGGTGCTCCATCACATCAAAGAAAGATGGTGGAAAGATTTTTTCTAAATTACACAAAGTCATTACAATGTTCTCCTTCAGTATTAGGACACGAGTTATATCCAATGTTCTACTGCTGATGTCACGGAAAAACGCTCCAATCCCTATCAAAACAGCGTTAGTTGTATATTATGAAAAAAGTTTAGAATTCATGACTAACACTTGTTTTTAAATATATACCTGACAATGCTTTGTGAACATTTTTTGGGAGAAGTTCGGCGAAAACAAATGGAAGCATTCGTTCCATAAAAACATGGCAGTCGTGACTTTTCATTCCGGAAAACTTTCCACCATTGATGTCTGCACAGCTAGCTAAATCTGCTACATAGCCGTCTGGAAATTTAACATCATTCTTCACCCACTGTAGTAAGGCTTCTTTTGCTTTTGGTGTCAATCTCCATATGGGAAATGGTGCGTTTCCATGACCATCAACATGTAATTCTTTCCGAGCACAGAATCTTACAATATCTAATCTTGACTTGATATTGTCTTTCGATCTGTCTTTAACATTCATAATAGTATACATGATGTTATCGAAAAAGTTTTTCTCAATATGCATCAGATCAAGACAGTGTCGTAGAGTCAAATCAATCCAGTACGGTAGCTCCCAAAAAATGCTTTGTTTATGCCAATTATGCCAATCCCCGTACCCTTTTGGTTTTTTTTCGTGTCCATTTCCACCACAATCAGATGTTTTTGACGCTTCAGCATATAGTATATGTTGTAGTACCTGTGCAGTAGTCAACATTTCTGGGGGGTAGTCATGCACAGCGTTCTTTCCCTTCAAGAAATTAACTTTATTCTTTCGCAACGGATGATTGCTGGGTAAAAATCTTCTGTGGCAGTCAAACCAACATGGTTTCCTACCAGCCGGCAGTTGGAAAGAATTTGTATCACTCATACAAATTGGACATGATAATCTTCCATGTGTCGTCCATCCCGACAACATACTATAAGCCGGAAAATCACTTATTGTCCACAACAGAACAGCTCTAAGATTAAAGTTTTGCTTTAATGAAACATCATAAGCCTCAACTCCGTTGTTCCATAAGTCCTTTAACTCCTCGATCAGTGGTTGGAGGAAAACATCAAGACTCCCTCGTGGATGATTTGGTCCCGAATTCAAAATCGTCAAAAACAAATACTCAGACTTCATGCACATGTCGGGGGGTAGGTTGTAGGGCGTCATGATCACAGGCCACAACGAATGGTTTTTTGACATCCCGAAAGGATTAAACCCATCTGTACATAATCCAAGATAAACGTTACGTGTTTCCTCCGCAAAGCTTGGATGCTTTTGATTGAAGTGTTTCCACTCTGCCGCATCAGATGGATGACACATTACTCCGTCTTCTGAGTAATGCTCAGCATGCCATCTCATCGATGATGCGGTGCTCTCTGATGAGTACATCCTCTTCAATCTATCAGTGATAGGTAAATACCACATACGACTGAATGGTATTTTTTTTCTTCCTTTGCTAGCCTTATATCTTGCTTTTCCACAAAATTTACAATACTCCAACTCCGTATCTTCTTTCCAGAAGAGCATACAATTATCTACACATACATCAAATGTATGGTACGGTAATCCTAACTTTCGCATCAATGATTCCGTCTCGTAGAATGAACCAGTAGCTTCATTAGGCTGGGGTAAATACTCCGTAAATAATTCCGCCCAATCATCCATGCAAACTTCAGATAAATTGTGGTTTGCCTTGTTGTTCATGAAACGGGCAGCTAATGATAACTGCGAATGCCCTTCTTGACAACCATCATACAATGGATTTTTTGCAGCATCTAACATCTCGAAGAACCGTCTCGTCTCTTGGGTAGGTTCTTCATAAACATGATCATTTCCAATTTGATCAAGATCATTTCCTATTTGACCATCACTAAATGGTATATAACCACTTTCATCACGATTATGATCATGATAATCATTTAATGGTATGGAACCATAAAATGCATCATGGACCATCTCAGCATAAACGTTCCCGCCATCATAATTATTTTGTTGATTATCACTAATAAAATCATGATTATAATTATGACTACTACTTCCTGCTCCCATTACATCATAGTCTTCACCATGATAAGACCATACATAATAATGGGGCATAAATCCTTGACTTAGTAAATGTTTTTTCACTCTTTCAGCTCCCTTTAATCTACCCGAATTTTTACATGTAGCACATGGACAGTGTAACTTACCGTTACTGCTAATGGCTAAGGGCTGGTTACATGCGAAATTGATGAATTGCTCCACCCCCTCCAAAAAAGCGTCGGACAGATTATTTGTTTCTGGATCGATCCTCTCATACATCCAATCTCGAGCTGAATTCCACATTTTTTTCTCTCTCAATTTTCCCTCTTTTTTTTTTCTTCTTCGTTTTTTTTCTTCTAGTTGGTGTCTGAAAATGAGGTGAGGGTTCGTTGCTTTTATAGACAAAATTTCACCTCACTACTTTGTGACTACATAAAATCAGTCGCAGATTTGCGACTGATTTGCCATTCTTTTGTCACAACTCATAAAATTAGGTGGACTACCTAACAAACGTATTTATCACGTTTTCAACTACTCAATCAGTTGGCCGACATATTCAATAGGCCCCCATAAACAGTTGGCCGACACTTTTGTCATTATCCCAATTTTTAAAAACGTGGCAAAGTAGTGGCAAATTTGCGACTACTATTTGGTAATCGCAAATCAGTCGCACATGTGCGACTAATTTGTGTCTGGGTTTACACAATCGAGGATGAATCGTAAATTAGTCGCAAATGTAAGATGAAATTGCGACTGATTTTGTTAGTCGTACATTTGTGATTATTTTGTGACTACCGTTTGGTTCGTCGCAAAGTCGTGGTAAATCGGTCACAAATTCGTCATTCTTTTTTGTGACTAATAAAAACAGTCGCAAGTGGTAGTCACTCATGGACTGTTTTCTTGTAGTGAATCTCGGATAGACTGAATCTTCGCCGGATCCACATAAACTCCTTCTGCAGAAACGATGTGACCCAAAAATCCCATCTCTCTCTGCCAGAAACCGCACTTACTCACCTTCGCAAACAGCTTCTGTTCCCGCAACTTCTCTAGAACTCTCCTCAAATGAACCTCATGTTCCTCCAGACTCTTTGAATATACCAGAATATCATCGATGAAGATGATTACGAACTCATCCAGATACTCCTAAAAAACTCCGTTCATCAACCTCATAAATGCCGCTGGTGCATTCGTCAACCCGAATGGCATTACTACGAACTCAAAATGCCCATACCGAGTCCTGAAAGCCGTCTTCCGAACATCTGCTTCGTCGATCGGAATCTGGTGGTAACCGGATGCCAAGTCAATCTTGGAGAACCAAGTAGCCCCTCTCAACTGATCCAACAACTCATCAATTCTTGGAAGAGGATACTTGTTCTTCACAGTGACTCGGTTAAGACCTCGATAATCAAAGCACAACCGGAAACTACCATCTTTCTTCTTCACGAACAACACCGGTGCTCCCCACGGTGAAGTACTTGGTCGAATAAAATCCTTCTCCAACAAATCCTCCAACTGCTTCTTCAATTCAGCCAACTCTGCTGGAGCCATTCGATAGGCTGCCTTAGACAATGGCGTCGTTCCGGGCTCTAACTCAATCGTGAAAGGATCCGACCGAGATGGTGGTAATCCCTGCAACGACTGAAAGACATCTTCAAAATCCCGAGCGACCTGAATATCTCTCACAGCAACCCCACCAACAGCCTCCGGCATTACAATCGTGGTCAGGTAAGCCTCGCAGCCCCTCTCAATCATCGCCTCAGCCTAGACAAGAGAAATTACGAGACTACCTGAAGTCGGTCTCACTCCTTGATAAACCAACCTACCACCTTCACGTTCAAACACCACTCGACCCCGATGACAATCCAGATGGACTCTGTACCGATTCAACCAATCCATACCAAGGATAACATCGTACAGTTCCACCGGACTAATCACTAAGTCAGCTGGCATCAACTCTCCCGCTACCAGAATATCTACCTCCTTCGCCCGGCCATGCGTAGCTAGAAATTCTCCTCCAGCAACCATAACCGGTCCAGTCCGCTCACCAGCGTCACTCCGGATACCACTTCTCTCGGCATGGTCTGGAGTAATGAAGCAATTCGATGCTCCAGAATCAAACAACACGTGGGATTCACACCCACCTACAAACAAGGTCCCTACACAATTCCCAAGTGCTAAGCAACCTAACTTTCTATCACAGGCAAAACTCTAAAACAAGCACCAAGAAATTCTACACTACTGAATTTACAAAGTCTGAATTAGAAAGTTACCTGTGATCGGCCTCGAGCTCGGCTCTCCCGGCGCTGCAATAGCCGGCGGACGCTCCATCGCCGTGATCTGGTCCAAAGGCTGCACCGCCCTATACTGAGCTACTGGCTGGACCAATGCCACCGCCAACGGCTGCAACTTCGGACAGTTCGGCCTGATGTGCCCCGACTCTCCGCACTGATAGCAAGTCCGAGCCGCTCGAACCTCACTCTGCTTCGGGCAACTCGCCCTCTTGTGGTCTAGACTACCACACACGTAACAACCTCGGCCACTCGGACCCGATCCCGAAGCACCATCCCACTTCCTCTTCTGTCCTTGCGCAGGCTTGCCGCCTTTGCCAGGACCTGCCTGCTGCACCTGCTGCTGCTGAGGCCTCCGAGGCTGAACAGCTGGAACTACAATCGCATCCTGCTCCCTCAGGTCCTCCTCGATCTGCGCAGCCACCTCTACCACCTCCACTCTACTCCCGAACCTGATGCCTCTGCACCGAGTCTGCAAATCCGGTCGAAGTCCTCGCAAGAACCTCCGAACCTGAGCCTGCTCATCCTCCAAGCTCCTACCAGCATAACCAAGGAGTCTGTTAAACTCCACGTCATACTCCCGCACAGACCTCGCCCCCTGAGTCAAGTCCAAGAACCTCGCCTCCAAACGATCTAACGCCTCCTGAGGAAAGAACTTGGAGTTGAACTCCGTCACAAAATCTGACCACGACATCGCAGTCCCGGCTCATCTAGCCACTACACTCCTCCACCACAGATGTGCATCACCGTCCAAATAATGGACCGCCAAGTCAACCTTGTATCCCTCGGGACACCTAATCGAGCGAAAGTTCCGCTCCAACCTCATCCGCCACTCATCAGCCTCCTCAGGCTTCACATTTCCCGCAAAAGAACCCGTACCGATCCTCTGCAACTGCTCCATCATACGGATATACGACGAAGCCTCATCAGTAACCGCAGCCCTCGGCTGCACCTCTGCCACTCGTGGCAACACTGGAGCCTGGACTGGCACCGCACCCGGTAACCGCTCCAACAACTGCCTCAGCAGATCAGCCAGCTGATCACCTCCAGCCTGGGCTAACCCTGCGGCCGCGACCGCACCCCCAGCTGCGCCAACACCACCAGCCTCTACGGGACCCAAACCAACCCCCACAGGACCCACACTGGCAATCATACTGGCGGTCTGACCTTCATGAACCGACTGTTGACCTGCCGCAGGCCCATGCGTGGAACTCTGAGCCTCACTCACGACTGACTCCTAAACGAGTCCACGACCCCGGCCTCGGCCTCCTCGGCCCCCACGACCACGCCCTCTAACTGCTCTAGCCATCTCACTGCACTCGAAAGCGGACCAGCTAAGCACTAGAAAGACTCAAAGAAAACACAACAATCAACACTTACCGTGGAATCTCTTTGAAGGCTCGAAGGAAGATGATCTAGAACCTCCAAACTCACAGAATTGCAATTTTACCAAATTCAATCCTAACAGTTCTAGCCCGTCCTAAAACCGTATCGCTCTGATACCAAACTGAAACGACCCGACCCGTTTTTTTTTTTTTTTACAATAAACCCTTGGTCTCGGACTAGCATTCCCATAAATGCTATCCTCAACAACCAAGCAACAAAACAAGCAACCAGCGGATAACACAATAATAACCAAAACAATTAATTCCATTAAAATAACTAAACCAGTTCAACACAATTCCAATTCCACAAACCAGCAACCTAACCAGGTTCTAAAACAGAAAGGAAATGACAACAACACACAGCACGAAACCGAGACCCTAGATCAACTCCCTCTTCGTTGCCATGATTCCACGATCACAATTTGCCTTTACCTGCATCACATGGAAAAAAGAGATGCGTGAGTATTATCACAAATACCCAGTGAGATGGTCCTCCCATCTACGACTGCGCACACAGACGCGATGGATCCGCTCAGGCAAACACGCATCAAACAATCATACAAACACAACAACACGGCTCAACCACAGCCCAACAGGTGGCCTGTCGATCGACACTACCACTAGGTGTCGATCGACACCCTTGCTCACACTTGTCGATCGACACACCCACGGTGCCTGTCGATCGACAGCTCCACAGGACCCTGTCGATCGACACAACCACTAGGTGTCGATCGACAGCTCCTTGATCACCTGTCGATCGACACAACCTCTAGGTGTCGATCGACAGCTCTCGTGTGACCCTGTCGATCGACACACCCAAGTGCTGTCGATCGACAGGCCGTCGCAGATTCATGGGAAATCGATCATTATCCTCTCGGATCGATTCCTCCTCTGCGTTAACACGAAACCTGCACGAACAAACACAATCCAAACAATCCACATGCAATTCACAGACAGATTCAACACAAACAAGATCAATCAATAATTTCAACCTACCACCAAACAACCCTAACGAATCCACCGGCCCAGAAGCCATGGTCACGCACTCACCTTAGATTTTCGGATAGAATCTGCTGGATAATGAGGCTAGAAACGAATCCACGACAATCTCCACAAGAATCTACTCAAAATCTCTCAAGAAACGAAACCCTAATTCCAAAAACTCACAGGAACAGAGAACTCCTCTCAAACTCTGTCAGCTGCGTTTTTGGGACTTTGTTTCGCCCTAATGCGGCCAAAAACCCTTAAATACGAAGCCCTAAGGTTTCCCCAAACCGGCCCGGTCCAATTGAACGACTTAAATCGAACCAGAAAACCAGCCAATTCGAGCACTTGTCGATCGACATACACTAGGTGTGTCGATCGACAGACCCTAAGAGCCTTGTCGATCGACAGACAACACGTGTGTCGATCGACAGCCCCTCCATTTTACCAAAAAAATGGTTCACGGGCGTCACAATTCAGATATGACTATTACAATTCTCATAAATTTTACAGCGCGCTATACAAATAAAGATGTCCATTTCGAGCGGAGTCGTTCACGGGAACGTCTCTGTAACCCGAAATGTCCATCCAAAGCCCGACTATCTAAACGTCGGTTAAAACATGTTTGTTTTAGAGCAAGTGTGTTCATGAGGAATCCATTTGTAAACTAAAGCAAACATCGGAAAACCCAATAAAATAAATCACTGGTCAAAACATTACATATTTATCAACCACTCGGCAAACCTAGTCAACCGCAAAAAAATGTTTTGTAAACGGGATGCCGTTTACGAAAAACATAGACCTTGAACATCCAAGAGAACATCCAAACAATTATCAAAGCAAAAAGAAAATGTTTTGCATTGGTTCTAAGTGTTAAAGATGACGACCCATCACGTCCAAGAAACAGCTCGCCGTCGTCTCAATCAAACCTACATTCTTTCGAACAAATCTCTCCATCGATGGAATCACACCATCCATTCATCATCGGATCGCCAAGACGGACTGGCACTATTTTCGTATGAAAGTCAAGTCGCGCCATTTTCTCTAAGGAAGGGATTATCGCTATCATCGTTATAACAAAAGTGACAACATCGTCCATTTGTCAAAATGGCTCACCTTTTTTCACCTCTTCAGCGAACGACTCGCCATTACCAGAGAAACATCTCTACTGTAGGAGTTGGCATCAAAACTCACAGCAGATCGCGCCAAGAGCAAATGCGCGAAAGGCTAAACAAGTTTTCACTAATTATGGGACAAGACAAGCTTCCAGCCCTAGCCGTGACAAAAAGAAGTTCATGCAGATTTCCTTCACGTTTCGACGTGTCATGGCTAGTCAAATATTCTCCTTCACGAATCATCATTACTCTCATAACACGACTCGTTATAAAACGCTCAGCGTCTTCGGACAAACACGGTTCAACACTACGCTTATCGTCATCACTATTGCATTAAAAAAAACTATCTCTCTCCACGATCATCCAACACACGGATACATGAATCATCACCAACTCGCCATCCACGGGTCGGCATTCAAAGTGAGTCGGCATCTTTGCAAAAGCACTATTCAAAGAAAAGTCACGACTCAGCGTTACTTCTCCTCATCCATGACCAACCGCGGCTCGTCAAAGTCTTTCCACTTCGTGAATTGTCATGTTGTCAAAGCTTTCATGGATCATCATCAATTCCTTTCCCACGACTTGCCAACCGCGGTGGGACACAACAATATTGTATGAACGACAAAACATCAACATATTACAATGATCACCATAGTTATTTACATGGATCATAAATGGGCCTATCTAGCGTAAAAAGCCATGAATCAAAATCTCTTGTAAAGACACATCTTCACCAAAATCTATGGCTCGGCATGATTACTTCGGGTTGGCATTACCAATAATCTGACCACAGATCATCGCATGTTTGAACAAGTACTGTTCGACACCAAACTTATAAAATGGATCATCAAATCGTCCCTATCACGGCTCGTTGTCCAAATCATTCTGCCGCGGCTCGTAATGAAGATGAAACAAAGTAGTAAAACCAAATGGTCGTTGTATCTTGAACGTACGACGAATTTTATTGTGAGGAAAAATCATTGAACAAAGATTAACGCATGGGCCTTAATAATTCAACACGTCCATGGGCTTAAACCCATAAATTGCTATCACCTGTTACTCATGGCTCGTCATCATCAATCCCTAGTCGAACCAACATTCCATTACCATTCACAGGTCGTCCTCAATCTTTTCTTCTATGGCTCGTCACCTTTGACAACGGTTCGCCGCATTCCTCAACGATTTGTCATCTTTGCACCAAAATTGAAAATAAAATGAAGAATTCGACGAAATCTTCTAAAATGCGTTGATACCGCTGCACGAGTAGTCATGGCAAAGCGTATCGGCTCGTCGTTACAATATCACATGAGTTAGTATCTTATCGCTAATGGCTCGTCACAATTCAATATAATAATGATTCCTTCAATGGATCGACATCTGTGCATCTTTACAACTCATCACAAGTTTCACGTAATCAATCGGCAACACCTATTTGCATGGGCCATCACAAGTTTCACGTAATCAATCGGCAACACCTATTTGCATGGGCCTTAAAGTCATGAATTAAAAGTTGTGATTATGGGCTTAGTTATTACGTGAAATGTATAAATCTAAGTCCCATCATCATGGTTCGTCATGAATGCAAGCAACGACAACGACTCGGCACGCCAACGGATCGGCATCGTCAACAAAGCGTAATGACTCGAGAATAAAGCTCCACCACGGGTCGTCGTCAGGATAGTTTAACAGTTTAGCATTTTCTCACTTAGTCTTTTGGCTAACTGATTTTAGCCATATCGATCACATTACCTCGACATTGTTATAACAAACAACGTTGAGCTGGGGGGCTAACTGTAAGGGTCAAAACTCCCATTTTGAATCAACGAGCTAAAAACGACTAAGTATGGAAAACCAGCCATTCAATGATTAAACCAGGCAAACCGCGCGGTAGACCATTAAGTTGACCATCCGTAAATTGAACCGGTAAACCGGTCAGCCGCAGTTTACCAGATATATTTCGATGAGCCGATTTAAGAGTCTTAAGAAGTGGGCCGACCCAGCGACGACTGTCATCAGGATAAGCCCATGACGAAAGCCCATCACGCTTGGCAAAACTTGGAGATGAGGGAAGATCTTGGAGAATATATGGAGATCTAAGAGAATAAAGAATGTTCCCTTATTCTCTAGGGCTAACCCTAAGCCAACTTAGACTAGTATAAATACTCTTGTACATCCCCCTTTAGAGGGGATCCGCATTTTTACTCAAACAACTTGTAATCACTTAGCAAACAAATCAATAAAAACTCTCTTGAGATCTTCGCTTAGTGTTTGTCATCTCAGAACTTTCAAACCTCAAAGCTTGTCTGACTATTTCAACTGTGTAGGTTTCGCCCACCACAATAGTTTCTCGCCGACCACACATAATCGACCATGTATCGTCGACCATAGTTTATGGTTTCGAATGCGTCGTAGCCGTTTCGTCTTCTTCGTCCTTCTCCATCCCAACATCAATCAAAAAAATTCGTGAAGCTCTTTCACGTCTCTACTACAAACATCAATATAAGTATCTATGTAACTCCTTCACCTTAATTTCACTGTAAGATTTTCTCACCACCATCAGATCTTACTGGATATATCTATTCAGTTTTGACCATCAATATGTGTCCATGAATACGTAACCATTAAGACGGGACAATTGATACATAACTATCAAGAGGTAACTTAATTATAAGCAACATGGAGATTGTAAGTGACTTTTGATGAGAAACTAAGTCTTTAAATCAAAAACAAGAAATGATATGGATTGAGTAACAAAGATAGCAATATAAAGACTATAAATGAGTATTAAGGGAAAGATTAAGTCTTGAAACAAAAACCAAACACACAAGCATATACTTCTATCGATATATAAGCCATCCATTCGTGACCATCTATAAGTGACCATCTATATGTGACCACTTATACATGACCATTCATACGTCACCATCTGTACATGTGGTTAAGTTTGAACATGTGGTTAAGTTTTCTTACACCAATGAGTTTGGTTGATTCATGTGGCAAAAACAAGAATAAGTTACATCGGTGACCATAAAAAATTAACCATAAAACATTGACCATGTAATAGGTAAATAAATCCAGAAATCCAGAAATCTGAATCCATATATCCGAAAAAGACTATGTAACATGTAAATTGAATCTAGAAATCTGAATTAAATTATTAATTTTTCGTGATTTACATAGAATGTAAATTCATGGAATAAATAAAGAAAGAAAAAATCAAATTAAATTGAAATAGATGAGAAAGAAGAGAATATGTGAGGAGAAAAATGAGTTGGGTAGACAAAGAAGAGAAAGAGGTTGTGGATAAGAAAGAGAGAGAAAGTATAGAGAATAAAAGAAAATGAATAAGAGAATGAAAAATCAGAAAAGAATGAAAGGATATATATGTCTTTTACACATACAAAAGTGCTTCATTCTGACAAAATGCCTATTTTGGTTATTACTTTCCTAGAAAGTGTCTATAATGATAATATTTCCGTAAATCTATATAACCATTCATACACATGCACGGATTCTTTCTCGTACATCCTATACATCCATTTGGTCCCGTCATCATTTCTGTTTATAGAGTGATCTCACAATCACGTAAGAAAATGAAAATTGTATATACAATCTAGAAAAAGGATACAAATTCACACAATCACACTAATGTGTTTGTATTGTTGACTGGTTTAAGAATATGTAAGAGGATGCAGACGTCTGGCGGAACAGGAGTCTGTACAGGAACAGAGAGCTGCTCGGACAACAACGACCTGTTCAGTCAGCAGGAAACTTGGAGGTCATGCTGAGCTGGACAGAGGATAAACACGCAGGAGATATGAAGATCTTAGCGTGTTCACACATGAGATATGAAGATCCTAGTGTGCGCACCAAATATGGCAAGGAATTACTTAGAGAACAAGGAGTTGCCCTTTTGCATATTTGGAAATATTGATGGAGATATTCACGTAGGGGATGGAAGATCCTAGCGTGGAAACAATATGAAAATGATAGGCTTAAAGATCAAGGATGTTTTCTTTTTACATATTGAGAGAATATTTAGAAAATCTAAGGTTAGAGTTTTCTAAATATGAGTATAAATACCTAGAGGTTGTGATAGAGGAGGTCACGCACCTAAGGGTTTCATTGGAGATATACACGTTGTGTGTGCGGTGTCGTCACAGTGAGGAAAACGTTACTAGAAGAGATAGCGATGGTGCGTTGGTCTTTCTAGGTAAGCGGAGATCCTCATACTTATGTCTAGATTCTATTGAGAGAGTAAGACCAAATTCATTGTTATAGAAAAGAACGGTACATCGAAACTGTTGAGTTTGATTACGCGTAGGCGATTGTGTAATTGCTTTCTTGTTCTATAGTAGATTTGTTTCTCGACGTGGTCCCGGGGATGTAAGAAATCTGTGTTTCTTTTACTTTGTGCACTAACCTATTATAATTCTCATCGAATGAGCATATAGTATGGTCTAACCACACTTTCAAAATGAGAGTTGCAAGAAAACACGTTTGTCTTCACTATCTGAAAAACGATACATAGTTTGTCAATTTCCATTTTTTCATCATTTAAGTGTTTTTCGGTACAGAAAACTAAACTTAAAATGAAAAATTAAATTTAAAAAGTATCGAAACCTTGAAATAGACATAAACACCCCTACAGACTGCAACAAACATCCATCACTCATACCGACACAAAACATGAAAACAACATATTCGAAACATAGCAAATCAAATAAACATTAGAAAGAAGAAAAAAGAAGAGAGATATACAAATCAATCATTTTATCGTCAATAATGCAAGACATAACAACTGTACTCAACAGTAGCATCTCCTGACTTAAGATCAAACCACATGGTCCGAGCCTCAACATAACCTTAAGCAAACCTGAAGAGTCCACTTCTTCCAATCACTGACATCTCTCTAACCTTCGAGAACACGGCGTTCCGACCAAGAATCGAGATCGTACTTCCGTTATATTTCCCTGACATAAACGCAAAATTCATCACCATAAGCAAAGACACATCGCGTTGACTAGTAACAGCGTAGATCCCTTGAGCTTGACCCACTAAAGTCGAGTTCACCGAGACCTCCGTACTTAATCGGTTATCAATCGCACTGACCGCTCCAAAGAAGGAACAGTTGGAGACAGGAGGTCGGATCGCGACGGAGCTAGGGTTTGAACCGCTTAAGATGTCGTGCTAGTAGACACAGAAAAAGTGAGTTTCTCCTTACGAAGACCAAAGTGTTTTCGGTCAACAGTTTTCGCAAAATCTTCGCCTTTTCCGGCGTTGACGACGGCTACGAGAAGGAGGATTTGGGAGGCGAGGATGAGTATGAGTTTTGCCATGTGTGGATTGTGTTATGTGCTTTATGTCTCGTTGATGGCGTGTGTTTATAATTATATATAGATTATATAGACTATACAATAGAAGAAAAATAAAGAAGAAGAGGATGATGACGTATAGGAGGATGATGACGTATAGGCAGCGTCTAGCCGGACACGAGAGCATTGTTTTGAAATATTTAAATGGGGCTTTCAATTTATAAAAGGGCCCAAAATAATATATAAATATGTACATTAGTATTAAAATTTGAAAGAAAGTAAAGATATTTTGTAGGAAATTATAACAAAAATGTTTCGTGGGTTCTAAATTATTATCGGTTAATTATTTTATATAATTATATAATAAAAATATAAGAAAAAACATAAAATGGTTTTTTTTTATTACAAATTCTAGTTATTTAACCATAAGATTAATGAAATGGTTATAAAAACATATGCTCATATTTTTATATTTATAGCTAAAACTATACAATTTATATACAACTTAAGTCCAATAAACGCTATACATAATAAAATATGGGGTATGTGAAAACGATAACATATCCTACTTGTAAAGAGCTATGTGATATATATATTACTCTGCACATAAAACCAATTAATGAAAATGATCCACATTGCCATATTGTTGTAACTAAGATCGAGTCGAGTGTGTTTTAAAGAGGGGGTCGAATTATCTCGTTTATATAATGGAAAATCAGATTACAAAGATGTAATAGTCGGATCGAATTATAGAACAGCTCAAACCGAGATTAAGATATCTAGGTCGAGTTCGAGCTTAAGTAGAAAACAATTAATTAACTAAGATGTCAATCTTTTGTCCAATGGTCCAAATATGTCTTTCTAGTGTCTCTTCACCTCCTTTTTAGCTTTCTAACAAGGGGTTTGGGAACTAATCATGGTTACTTTTTATCCAAATATTTCCTTCTTCTTCGGCTTTATCATGGGCTTTCTTCAATTACTTTAAGCCTTAGCTTTTCCTTAGGATATTTGGGCCTAGCCAAATATACATCCAACAGTAAGCTCCCCCCACCAAGTCGGCAAGGAAGATCGGGTCGAATTCGTCGTTGTTTCTTCATGTCGAGTCGATCACGAGACATCTCTTATAAAGGCTAAGGTCCGATCCGGTTCGCATCGATCATGATTGTTGGCGTCGAGCTCATGACCCTAGGACCGTGTAGGGTTAGGCGACTCGAGGTTCTCTCTGGTCTCGTGCTTCTTCCGCTGGATTCGTTGCGTGGGCTCGATCTCTCAAAGCCCAGAGCCTTAGTCCATGGGCTTTCAGATGGGCTTTGGGCTTTGTATCGAGGCCCGTTGCCTCTGATTGGTGGAGAGACGCCGCGCTTGGCATCGGTTCGTCTTCTGACCTTGGCTTATCAATACCGAACATCCTCTTCTCTTTTCACCACTTTCGCTTTCTTTAAGATAAAGCAAGCAGGAAAAAGATACTTTCTCTCTCTCAAGATTTTCTCACGCTCGTGCTCAAACTCGTTCTACCGCTACTCTCGAATCGTTCTTCGACTATTTATGATGTCTTCAGAATCAAGCGTCTCCATGAAGTTAGACAGAAAACGGGTCTGCATCGACCCCGACGTTACCCTCGCTCGTGCGTCTGACCATATGCTCGACGCATCTATTCCAATCGGTGTTCCTCTGGCTGGTCCCTCGGATCGCCGGTCATCGGACGCGCCGTCACCCGAGGTCGAGCATCCCGAACATCGACCCGAAGTTGCTCCGCTGTCTGTTGCTCGGTCGGTGCTGTAGGACTCGACGGAAGATGGGTCCTCATACGTTCGTTTGGAAAACCATTCGAGAGGATCTGACCCCTCTAATCGAGTCGAGACAGATGAGGATACCTCTGGTGGTGACAAAGGAAGCTTCGTTAACTTCTGATCTGCGATGCCGAAGTCTCCGGGCCCTGGCCTCAGTCACGGGATCATACTGTGTGACTGTACTGACATCGCATCATCCATGAGCTCGAGCATGGTCTACGCTCTTAGTCTGGCCGGTGGTTGGGGTGGCATCTCGATCCGGTGCCCTTAGACCAATGATCGACCATGGAGCCCTCCTAAAGGGTATATGTGCGTCTACGAATGTTTTATCAAGAACGGAGGACTCAATTTCCCGATGCCGAGGCTGTTGCTGCTATATTGCCATCGTCGACGGATAGCCATTTTGCAGCTGACACATGGCTCAATCCGTGTCGTAATGGCCGTAGTAGTATTGGCCGCTGAACGTGGGAGCGTGGTGAACCTCGACGAATTCGAGGAGTTCTCCTCATTCAGCCCGATAGGTAATACTGGCCGCTTCTACATCTCCCCGCGAGGCGGTTGCCAGCTTGTGTTGGGGCACAGTAGCCAGGTGCATCGGCGTCGATGGTCGAGATATTTCTCCGTAAAGATTAGTCGGAGAACGATCGGAGAGTTCAATAGACCAGTTCGAGTCGGATGAAACTTTTGTCCTGGTAAGAAAAAGAACCGATACTTTTGAATTTCCGAACTTAATTTAATCTCTTCTCTTTCGTGCAGTTGAACCAGTGAAGAGGAAGACTCCGAATGACTCGATCATCACACTCCTGCAGAAGGACAAAGGCCACATCCGTCACTGGCCCGATTTCCTCTCGTATCGGATCGATAGGAGTTACCCCCGCTTTTCAACAGGTAACTGACTCGAACTTTATTTCTCTTTCTTCTTTAAAAAGGTTTGGGGTCCTTCTGATCGCTTCGCTTCGTTTGCAGGTAATTTTTACGTTCCGTTAGAAGATAATTCTCCTGAGCCCCTTCGGTTTCAAACAAGAAGAACTGCACGAGCCGGAAGAAGAAAAAGGATTCGACCCCGGCTAAGAAGAAAACTCAGCCTACTCGCTCTCGACTTCGGGAGGACCCGATGGTTAAACTCAACCTTGAGGTGGTTGATTCCGACGAAGAGATCGAGTTTCCAAAGGTCGCTCTCCCAGGTGAAAGGAAGGGTCTTCGACCCGAGAAAGCCCCGATCGCTCATGGTCGAGGCAAGTGAATGATGGGGGACTTACTCGCTGATAGCCGCCGGGCCGAGGAAACTTGTCTCGAGAGGGAGAAGTATAAGGAGGAGGCGAGGCGGAGGCAGAAAGAAGAAGAGAAGAAGAAGAAAGAGGCCGAGGCAGGGCAAAGGAAGTGAGCTGAGGAAGAGTGGGAGAAGGCTAAGTCTGCTCCCGAGAAGAAAAGATCTGCTTCGAGGCTCTGGGATCTGGGGATCGAGCCGAGAAGGTGGTTCGATTCAATACGACCGGTCTTCTGGTCGAGCTTGACCACTTGTATGTTGGTGCGGTGGTTCGAGCCGGAGATGCTGAGGGGTCGGGCTCGTCCCCTCATGACTTCGTCTTCGACTTCAGAGGCGGAGGAAAACACATCTCTCAGGTCCCCTTGGCCTGCCTCCAATTCGTTCGCTGCGTACGAGGCGGACCTCACTTCTTATCCCCGCCTCGGGACGATTCTCCTCCTAGCAATCCGGACTTGAGGTTCGCCATGTCGGCCATCTCCGTAAGTTCATTGTTAACTTTGGCTTTTGGTCTCGATTAGGTTGGGTCGAGCTTGATCGATCCTTACTGACTTCTCTCATATTCCTTGTGTAGATGCTCGCTGGTTACAAATTTCTCTCCGATGCGTGGTATGCCTCGGACCAGAAGAACCGTAAGCTCAACACTCATAACGGCGAGCTCGTAGAATCGGTCGGTGGAGGTTCGACGCAAGGCCAAATAGGAGGTCGTGAAGTTCAAGGACTTGCTCGACCAATCTAAGCGGATGAACAACGACCTGATTGCTGAGCAGGACGCCTTGAATTCGAGGGTCACTGACCTGACCTCGACGCTGGCCGAGGCGGAGGAAATGAAGAAAAGAGAGGTGTCCTGGGTCGAGGGTGAGGTTGCTGAGCTAAAGAGCTCCTCCAAGGACGCAGTGGCTCGAGCCGTTGGAGAGGTGAAGAAGAAAGCAAAGGATAAGCTCCAAAAAAGCCTCTAGATCATGGAGGAGAGGAGCAGAGCTCAAACCGAGGTCGATCGCCTCGCCTCGCTTGCTAGCCAAGTGTTGAAGAGATCAGGAGGATGGAAAAAGCGGCTAAGGATGGAGTCCCGATCGATGCTGCGAAGAAGAAGAAGCTCGAGGCGAGGCGAGGCGATCGACCTCGGTTTGAGCTCTGCTCCTCTCCTCCATGATCTAGAGGCTTTTTTGGAGCTTATCCTTTGCTTTCTTCTTCACCTCTCCAACGGCTCGAGCTCTCTCGCGGGGTACACTGTTGAAGCTGATAGGATAGTCCTTCCACCTCTTCCTGTAGACTCTTCTGATGATGAGGGGATCAAGCTAACTCGGAACTTAGCTCTCGATATCTCTTCCACAGAGAGCTCTGATGACGAGGCTGAGAAGACCGAGGTGGATGGTCGTATGACCGTGGCTGGAAAGACCCCTGCTCTGACTCGTGCTGAGATCGAGGAAGCGGCTACCAACGAGGTCGAAGGTGAGGCAGAGCAGCCCGAGCTTCAAGGAGGAGAAGGTGAGGGGATCGCTGATCGTGCCAGGATCGAAGAACAGCCCGAGATTGAGGCCGTTGATGCCGCACATGGGGAGCCGATCGTCCCCCTCTTTTCTCAACCTGAGGCGAACCCCCCAGACAAAGAGAGCAACCCCTAGATCGCTTGTAATCGATAGGGTTTTTATGTAACTTTATTTTTACTTCTGCTTTGAACACGAACCTTTTGATTACCTGCTTCCTTTACCGAGCCATAAAGGCTCGGGTTTATTTTATGGAAGAATTTCCTTTGTTTATTAACTTGTCTTACCGAGCCACCGAGGCTTGGGTTTCTTTATATAATATTTTCTCGTTTTTCTTTCTAAGTGTTGGATTCCATTCGAGTCGAATTTTGCTTGAAAGAACTTAGTTATCGGATCGATCCGATTCCTTATTCGGATCAAACTGAAAAAGACTTGACATTATACTTAACTGAAGAAAGAAACAGGTTCGACCCTATTGCTTGGTATGGTACCGAGCCGTTAGAGGCTAGGGTTTCTCGATGCAAGTTCGAAATTGTTGTAAAATAATTGAAGTTCGGGCTGCAACCTTTGTGCTCGATGGGGGGGTTGAGTGTAACATCCCAGATCCGGCTATGGAGCTTTCAGCAACTTATAATAATTTCGTGGAGGTTTGATGGAGTGAAGAAATGGTCGTTTAGATGTAAAGTGTCTTTAGGGAATGGAAACCTATCGACTGGCCCGTGAAGTGGTAAACGGGCCTCCTACAATTAAAAGAGGACAGGAAACCCTAGATTTTGTAGGAGAGGAGGTGGAAAAACGTGGAGAACAAAGGCATCTAAAGGTATTAGGATAGGTCGAGTATAAGATAAGTCGGGTATAGGTTAGGTCGGGTATAGGGTAGGACGTTAGTAGAATTAGGAAACCAGTAGAGGACCTGTTAGGCAGTAAGGCAAAAGTAAGGGCAAAAAGGAGAAAAGGCAAAACGTGGAGGAGAGGGAAAGAAAATGGGCTTTCGGCCCATGTAGTAAGGAGGTGGAGAAAAATAAGGAAAGTGGATATTCTCCGTAGGGTTTTTGGTTTAGTATAAATAGGGAGCTAGGGAGCTCATTATTTACACACCAAAACATTCTCTTCTCTCCAGAGCCAAAGATAAACGCTTAGGAGAGAAAGAATAGGAGGAGCTCAAGAAGGAACTCAACACCCCACCCTAAGGAGCAGCGGTATAAGGTAAGGCGCGATTCGTACCTAATACTCCCTTTCTATTCTTATCCTTTATAGCTTTCATGCAGTAGTTTTAGTAGTACGGGTTAGGGTAGAGTAGTAGTAGTATAGTAGTATAGTAGTATAGTGATGGTAGTGGTCTTGTACGGATGGTGATCCGTGCACGACCGGTCGTGTTGGTAACGCCTGGTGCTGGCATCGGGATGGCCTCGGGGTGCCTCGATGACAGTACGCCAAGGTGCCAACGGTAGGTCTCGGTGACGCCTCAAGAGTGCATCAGAGACGCCTCGACAAAGGAATCGGTACGAGGTACTGGTGACGCTTCGACAGGGCCCGGGTAACCTAACAAATGTACCTCGAGGAGGTATCGTGAGGAAGTAAGGATGATTGATGATCAGGACGAGAGAGCCTCAAATCATTCCTCGATGGACGTATCGGTGAGACGATCATCGGTACGGACACTTGACGATCCGACCAAGCCAATAGTGACTATCAAGTAATATTCATGATCAGACCATGGGGAGTGTCGATAGGCCCTCGGAGAGGCTTACGATCGATCTACCACTGGCCATCGTGGATAATTGAACAGTCCGCGATGTGATCGCTGACTGGCACCGGTAAGGCTAGTGTAGGCATCGGTGTATTGGTACAGTACCTTGTTCGTCCGCGATGAACAAACCGGTAATCATTGGTGAAGGCATCGGTGATCGGAGAGGAAGCTAACGGGCAGTGCCAACCACTGTGCCGCGGACCGATATGGCCTCGATGGTGATCGATATGGTCTCGGTTCGGAATCACGCCCGGTAAGCAAAAGCATGCTTGGCTTACCGACATTGGCAGAACATAGCTTGTCAGGTAACTCGGCTATCACGATGGATCTTGGTGAGGGTACACGAACCTAGGGGTACCGCTCGTGGGACTCAACCTTGTATCTCGAGGAAACTTGGCTCGGCATAAGCTGGCCCAAGAGTGACTCGTTGTTTGGCGGACTGGAAGCTAGCCATGGCAGGATCATGCCTAGCTCTGACTCGCACCGCATGTAGTTTCAGAAGTTAGATAGAGTCATGCATATGCCGGCTATACTCTGCAAAGGGAGCTGGTGGGCCAAATGTGAGGATTGGCATGGCAGGCTGAAAGGTCTGATACTAACTAATCATTAAACCACAAAATAGAGCTATGGTAGAGTTACCGCCGCAAGGTAATGATGATACTCGATGGTTCGCTTGTTTGTTGGACTTGGCAGACTACTAGAGAATGCCGTAGGCCAGACAGATAGTGATCGGGCAACTATATAGTTGTACGGGCACGCCTTAATCAACCTGATATAGATTCTAGACGATGTATGCCAACAAGAGAAGCGCTAAGGAGGCTTAGCCAACTCGTACGGCCGCATACGACTACAGGGTTAGAGGCAAGGCCACAGGAACGCTTAGGCCAGTGATGGTCAAGGCTGGATTGTGAGTCTTCCATAATTAATGGTTAGTTTTATGTTTGTATTTCTGCAGGGACGGTCGCCGTATGGTTATAGATGTGTCATGGGTAACGTATTGGGATAGCCATGCTTACCTGGGGACGACCATACGGAGCGAAGGTATTGTTTGAAATGCTTCGGCTATTGCTTGAGAACGTAGAGGTATAATGGATTAGGATTAAAACTGAGTAAATAGCTTGATTGTGAACCTTAGGAGAGTCTAGTAGATTAGGTCATAATAAATTGATAGGATAGTAGGTTCACAATGCCACCAATTTAAATACTGCATAGGGCGCATGTATGGGCATGCGTTCCGCCTTGTTTGTGTTTGTCCTGAAAGAGGGCACGAAGACCTAGCGTTCCGCTGCTCGCTAGAAGGGCCGAGAGTGCCAGGAAGTAAAAGTCTGTCGACGGGCCGACTAGGTAAAATGGCAGCTAGGGAGTCATGTAATACCAGTTTACTGGTAAGGATAGGATAGTTATCAGCGTGCTGCGCTGGTGCTATATAAGGGCTGCCAGGGTGCCCGGTGTACCAGTTTACTGGTTATGGTTACCAGCGTACTGGTGTAAAGTTAAGGGCTGCCAAGGTGCCCGGCGTACCAGTTTACTGGTTATGGTTACCAACTTGCTGGTGTATAGTAAGGGCTGCCAAGGTGGCCGGTGAGAGTTGATGAATTGTATCACCGCCAAAGAGTCGCCGTGAGACACAGTACCTGGCAAGTAGTGATAAGGGTATTGTACGGGGTATAGGACATCCCCTTACCAGTGTACAGGATAGGACATCCGGTCAGGTGGACCATAGGACGGCAAGGTAAGAAGGAGCAGCAGGCAATGGAGGAAGACTTTCCCAAGGTGTTGTGAATATAGTACCCATATGTTGTAATTTACCTCACAATATAAACGAGAAATTTTAGAGTAATGAAGATACCGATTTTGTATAACACTTGGGTCTGGATTCATAGTCCGAGATGCGGGTGTTACATTTATCCCCTTCATATCTTTGACCGTCCACGCGAAGGTCCCGGCGTTCTCTATTAGGAACTGTAACAATTCGGATCGGATCGGTTCGAGTAGCTCGGTTCCGATGTTGACGCGTCTTTCAGGGCGAGATGGGTCGATCGTGCTCGATTCCGATACTTCCTTTCTTGGCTCTGAAGCATGTGATTGCTCCGTTGTCGAAATGTGCAGGCTCATCCTTCTTAGTTGTTGCTCGGTCACAAAGCATGTTCGAGCCATCTTCTGATCGCCTCGAATGATGAATACTCCGGTCGGAGTAGGGAATTTCAAACACAGAGGGTAAGCTGACGGCACAGCTCGAAGCGATATCAGCCAGGGAGTACCCATGATCACGTTGTATATTGCGGGTTGATCTACGACGAGAAATTACATTGCTTTTGCTATCCCGCTGGCGTATACGTCCAACTTGATCGAACTGATAGTCATGGTGGTGACGCCGTCGAATCCAGTCAAGGGTTTCACGCTCGGCTTGATCTTGCTTTCGGGGATGTCCATGCTTAGGAGTGTTTGCTTGAAGATCAGATCGTCGGAGCTCCCCGTATCGATGAGGACTCGCGAAACATCACAGTCTCTAATTCTGAGTTCAATCACAAGAGGGTCGTTGTGCGGCATGGCGAGCCCCTTCGTGTCGGACTCAGAGAAAATGATCGGCATGTGGATTTCAGCTCGCACTATGCATTGATGCGCTTGAATGGCCATCTTCTCGTACTGTTTGAGGGATCAAACCGATCCATGAACGAGCTGGGCCCCTCGCATAATCATCACGATTTTTCTTTTCGAGGCCGAAGGTGCGTTAGGTGACGCCTGTTGATTGTTGAATCTTTTGGGGGCAGCCGAAAGGTTCGCGTTTCCAACGGGCTTCTACTCCATGTCGGGCTTCTGCTCTTCGACCTTGTCCGTTGGAACTGGAGGTCGTTCGACCTCTACTTCATCTTTGTTGTATTTGCCTAACAAGACGTTCATTAGCCTTTGACACATCGAAGTTGCGTGACCGTACTTTCTGTGGAACGTGCAGTATGATTGACCGTCTTTAGTGTCCTGGCCGCGGATCCACTTGTTGGATTGCCCCTGACTCGATGGGCTAGTAGGCCTGACCTGGTTTACTTGGCGCTTGGCCTTATACTCCTAATCGTAGTGCTGCCGAGGCTCCTGATACTCCTCTTCGGTTCGCTTCTCCGGCTTCGGTTTGGGTGCAGGCGGTTTGAGCGCCGAGTATTTTTTTGAGTTCATTGCTTTATCTTCCTCGACGCGAATATAACCGCTTCCGCGATGCAATGCGTCGTCGAGTAGGTGCGCTTTATGCTGCACAAGGTCTCTCCTGAACTCTGACTCGTGCCAAAGGCCCTGCTTGAGCGCGCTTATTGCCGAGGAGTCGGGGACGCTTACCTTCGAGAGGACCGCCTTGAAACGATCCATGTTGTTCCGTAGAGTGTCTTTTGCTCCCTGAGGTTCGAGGTCGTACAGATCGGAGTCCGTTGCACCGTCGTTCAGGTAGAGCGAGTAATGCTTCACGAATGCGAATGACAATTGAAAGAAGTCATCGATCGAATTCGGCTCGAGTCGAGAAAACCATTCTAGAGCCGGGCCTTCCAAATATTCGACGAAGATCTGGCAGTTCGCTGCGTCCTTCTGGTCGATCGGGAAGTGTTGGCGGCTCATGGTGTCCGAAAACGCTGTCAGATGTCGCTTTGGGTCGGTCTTTCCTTCGTAGGTAGATATACAGAGCTTTCCAGAGAACCGAATCGGGACGGACATGATCCGTTATGTGAAGGGGGTGCGTTGTGCATCTTCAATTACTCGATCCAGCTGTGGAGCTGAGATGGACCTGTGACCTCATCTCTCTAAGCTTTTCTCTCAGATCTCGGATGTCTTCGTCTCGATCATCTTGGTCCTCTATGGACTCGGAGAGCCTTGACAGAGCTGAGGGGCATGCAGGATGTGAAGCCTCCGGGCTACCGGTGGTTGGGTTCATAGGTGTGCGTAGCGTGTTCACACCTTCCAGCATGTCGAAGATGGACGGTACTGTGTTGGCTGTCCTGTGGCGAGCTACTCCGGTGGATTCACGTCGAGATGGGTGAACCGACATTAAGAGGTCGAGTCGGTCGTTGATTCGCCTATTCGATTCTTCTTACTGATTGAATCGGCCCAAGATGGTGCCTATCACATCAGTAAGGTTGAGCTCGTTCTCCGTTATCTGAGTCGGCGTCTGCTCAGCTTGACTGGTTCGTGCTTGAGTTTGGCTTAGGGGGCGCGAACTTGTTTCCGGGTCTTGTCCCGCACTCCGAGTGTTGAACACGGTTTGGGGTGTAGTTTCTTGAATTTCCGCTCGAGCCACGGGTTGCCGTTCTCATTCTCCGGGTGGTCTGATTCCATTTTACGTAAGAGATATTCTGGGTCCCCTATCTGGCGCGCCAAATGTTGTAACTAAGATCGAGTCGAGTGTGTTTTAAAGAGGGAGTCGAATTATCTCGTTTCTATAATGGAAAATCAGATTACAAAGATGTAATAGTCGGATCGAATTACAGAACAGCTCGAACCGAGTTAAGATATCTGAGTCGAGCTCGAGCTTAAGTAGAAAACAATTAATTAACTAAGATGTCAATCCTTTGTCCAATGGTCCAAATACGTCTTTCTAGTGTCTCTTCACCTCCTCTTATACCCTTCTAACAAGGGGTTTGAGAACTAATCATGGTTACTTTTTATCCAAATATTTCCTTCTTCTTGGGCCTTATCATGGATTTTTTTCAATAACTTTGGACCTTAGCTTTTCCTTAAGATATTTGGGCCTAGCCAAATATACATCCCACACATATCAAACTGAAAAATAGTAGTGGTTTCATATCCACTACCAAAAACTTATTCTACCACACACCGTAGTGGGCTCAACCAGTTCTCTAAACATGGGATCATTGTAATAAGATTACCAATTCTTCATTTACTTTAGAAAAAAATGTAAGTGCCTCTCTAAATAATGGAAACCAAACGCACAAGTTTCACAAGTAAAACTCAACAAAATTTTAGTTTAATAACCTAGTTTGTCCTACCTAGCAATGATAAAACAGTTTGTTAAGCAGAAACATACACACATTTTGTGGTATAGGAACATGCCTAAACCAACGGCATTAAAAATGACCCAGCCTTTTAATTTTAAAAATGTAAATGAATTCCCAGTTAGGGTTACGCATGCCAAATAAATATTGATGAAATAATCCATTTTTATATCAACACATACGAAAGAATCCATTTTTATATCAACACATACGAAAGGAATCAGAAAACAAATTCATATGATAAAATTCAACTATTGTGCTTGGCAACATATTTGATAGTTCTGCTTCGTCTATTTCTCCACAATTACTTTAAGATGTAGCATAACAATCTTCTTCAATAACTACAAACTACAAAAGAAACATCGGCTCGACAACTTAAATACACAATACATACATTGCTACTTGACTTCGTCGGTCAACTACGGCTAAATGAAGAAACAAATTACTCACAAAATCAGTCTGCAAACACAGTAGAGATAATAAGCACAATGGTACGATAAAGAAGCTAATTCAATTAAAAGCGAACAAGCAGAAATGTTACTATAATGAACATAAAAAAGTTGCAATCCTTGACCAATTAAGTTACATTACCTTGCAGTCCCGGACAATATCACGAACAAGCCTCTGGAATGGTAGCTTCCTGATCAGCAACTCAGTACTCTTCTAGTACAGGAAACAAAGAATACAGAGCTTGTTAACAAAATCATCAATCAAGTATAAACGCTAGGGACAATATATACAGAAACTAATGAAGGAAACATATCACATACCGAAGAGCAACAGTTCCAGGACGGTAACGATGTGGCTTCTCTCCTCCAGTGGTTGGTGCAGACTGCACGAAACCATTTAAACTCAACAATTCCTCAAATCCAACTACAAAGATTGAGAATATAAGAGTCTAAATAGTAGCAAGATGCTTCCTATCAGGGGCGGATCCAGTGTAGTGGCTATGGGTGCACGTGCACCCGCTCAAATATTAAAAACACAAATTTATCCCATATAAACAAAAAGATTTGATAGGCGAGATGGTAAAAGCCCTACTAGTGCACCCGGTAACCTGGGTTCGATCTCTTTTGAAAGCAATTTATTTTTCTTTTATACCATTCATGCACCCAGTAAAACTATAGTCTAGATCCGCCCCTGGTTGTAAATATATTCTAAGATTGCACATTTTCAATAAAATCGTTTTATAGTTATTTTGAAGATCGTGTCCTTTTAAATATATATTTTTTTGAACAATAACCGTTTTGTAGGTTTTAGTATATTCTAGGATCGAGTCTTGTCAATAAAACCTCTCTATAGTTATGTCGAAGGACCGTGTACTTTGGGATTTATATTTTTTCGAACAAAATTGTTTTGTGGTTATGTTCTACGGTTTGTTTAATTGTTTAGCTCCACTAGACCGGGGCTTAAATAACACAAAAAAACGGCGTTGTATCGAGTTGAGAAGTATTTCGAAACTCAATTGGAAATAATTTGCTTTGTTCTTCGGATTCTAAACTTGTCTGGATCATTAAAACCAAGATGTTTAAAAAGGAGTATCATGTTTTGCTGAGCTTAGTTATCTTATGTTTTCGGATCTTATTTAGATATTTAGTGAAGTCCCGTAAAGAGGCAAGGCAAATGGGGATAAGGGATTCCATTTCTACAACACAAACTCGAATCAAATTGCTTAGAAGAACTCTGGAGTTTACATAAGTCAAAGAGGGGAAGAGTATGTCAAAATTTTGGCTGTTCTTGTTTGACCATAAAAGCTGTTCTTGTTTTAACTTCTCTCTTACATTCACCAACATTGATGATGCATACATGCGAGGTTTCATTCACAGTTCACTATGGAAATGACACCTACATTGATGTATTCATGCCCCATGACCGATAAAGGTGAAGATAAGTAAACTAAACTGGAAGAGAGGTGGGTTGGGTTGGACTAAGTTTCTGCATCAACTCACATCTTTCTCTCTCACAAAATTGATCCTGTTAAATGAGACTCTTGTCATGGAATTCATATGAACACAATATCTGCTTTTAAGAAAAGAAGAACACACCTTAACGCATCTCAACACCAATGCGAAAAGCTAAGCAACAAATTTCATTCAATACAGTATCACAAGCTCAAGATGTAGACAGTATAAAAAAGGCTCAAGATAAACATAGACGCCACATGTTTTGAAACACAATAACGTAAATACCTCTCTGTCCCGAGAGTAAGTTGTTGAGCATCATCAGTGTCCATTTTAGTTATCATCAGAAAAACAAAGCTGCGATAACTTTGATCTGTATTGGTTACCAACCTCAATAATGCTCAGAGATGATTCTCAGCTGACCTGTCTAGAAAGAAAACCAGAATTTAGATCAAAGTCAGAGTTCCCCATCTCAATCGACAATCAAAATTTGTTCTCGCACTGAACCGACAAAACCACACCACATTAACCAAACTATCAGAACAAGTTACTAGGGTTTATTCTAGAGACCCAAAACTCGTCCAAAAACACTCTCCACACTTGATTGAACTCTTAATTTATACTTGCATAGAAACAAGTTAGTGTTAGTTGATGCCTATTAATGAACACTTGTCAGTTTTCCGTTCCGATATTGGCTGTTTATTGTTCAAAGTGGACTAAGAATCATCTCACAGTTTTATGATGCACTTACCGATGAGAGTATCCCCATCGAGAATAAAGATAGCTATACCACAGGCCAATCAGCCACGGAAAACAAAGTAAGGACAATCATAAACAAACTAATACATTCTCCTAGACATTGGATTCTAGTTAGATTAATCCTCAGTTTCAGCAATACTATAGCTTATTGCAAGAATACCATGAGCCATCTGCATATTGAACCAAGCTGTCGAACACGCACATATAAGCAAAAAGGTATGATCAGAATCCTCCTATAAGTTACATGAGACTTGGATACATACCACACTTAAGAGGTATAATACACTCCCTCCTCACACTTTCCCCCGAAAGAAAAACATCACTTGCTAATTGCTATGCTTTCATTGATGTTCTTTGATCCCTATAGCTATCAGAAAAGACAATCATGCGACCACCATCCATAAGGCAATCCCTGTAGCAGTACCCTTTCCCTAACTTTGGTCCACCATTGAAGTAAAGGTAAGAGAAAGTTATAGCATCAGAAATAATAACATAGCATCAGAAGAAGGTGAGGTAATATCGTGGGGAAAAACCCAGCAATGTAATCTAGTAAATGATACCAGAACACAAGTCTGTCCACTGGAATTTAGAAACTACGAATTATGTCAAACAAATGGTAAATGTCTGACAGCTGATGCAAAAGTTGAATACTAGAAAAGCTTTTATCCCGAGGAGCTAACTATGAACATTTCCAAAGGCTTTAAAATAGAACCAGAAGTGTAATAAAGAGGGAATTGGTATGGTTTCAGGTTAATTAATAGTACCTGATGCGACATTTTCAGCAAGATATTTCCTCTGTCCTGAATTGAAAATGCTCAGGAACTTTTCTTGTTCCAGATATCTTTCAAAGGTCTTGCAGACTTGGTGTCCCCATACATGGACAACAGTTCATTCTCCCTGAATTTTGTTCATAAAACTCAAAGCCACTTAATCCACTGCATCATCTATCTTTTGCCCCACGGCTAAGGAAAAAAAAGCTGAATGACTACATTAGATCCAGTATGTATGACTTTACCGGAAGTTCTCTAATGTCAAGAGCTGCGTAATTTCCTTGAAAACACTTTCAAATCCTTGGCTAACGTATCCACCACCTAGGGACGATCATGCCTGCCAAATAAAGGAAGCAACCAGAAGTGGTAATGCACAGACTCTTATCTTCTATCAGAAAGCAAAAGGTGACATATCAAAAGTCCTTTTACTGAATAGTTGCAGTAGAAATTCGAAGTGGTAATGTAACGCCTCGATTGGTTGTTTCTTTCTTTACAATTACGTTTACCTTTCAGTGATATGATAAGCAGAAATCAGAAGATGGAAACACAAGTGTAAATGTGAACGCAAACAAACAAAATTCGGATCTCAAAACTCAGTATCTCTCGTCCTTAGCAATTGTCAATGTTTCGGAATACGGTTCCTATACAGAGCACACAGAACAATTTCTGAAGGCGGTTCCAATATAGAGCACACAGAAGAGTGAACAATTTCTGCATACAATTCCTAAAGAGAGGACACAGAACAATTTCTGAATACGGTTCCTAAAGAGAGCACACAGAAGAGTATAGACTTGATCATATGTTACTCCATCAAATGAATAACTAACAAGGAACTAGTGTCACAGTAGTGAGTTTAAACACGCAAAATGGCCCAAGATATCATTACTCCAGAAATGGTTTGAAAACTAAAGCCATTACCTCATAGAGTAATCCAAGCACAGTGCACAAGAAATCCCACTGCAAATCCTTCAGGTCCAAGCTGCATTGCATATTTTCCAAATAACTAAGAGAAAATAGATAACGAAAGTTGATACTGGAAATATCCAGTCAACGGAAACTTGTGAGTAACAAACTCGTAACAGACTCAACAACTGAAAGCTGGCCTATAAATATCCACTGATTTCATCTTCCCTCTCACTCTCTTTTAACAAAAATATCAGAAGAAAGAGAGAAGAAGAAGAAACGATGGTGACGGAGGTTGCGTTCGCCGGTGAGATGTTCACCGTGACGGTTGCGAAATCCCCAGCCGCCGTATGCGAGTGGATTGATGAAGCGGAGAGAAGCAATGCCGATGTACTGATATCGAACAACCTTCATGCTGGACTCTCTCTTCAATGGAGGTCACATTCTTCAGCAGATCTTCTCCAAATCTGCATCGGTAAGAAGGTACTCATCATCCAACTCCGCTACTTCACGACGATTCCCTTTCCGATGTATAGTTTCCTCAACATGAAGAGAGGCGTTAGGTTGTATGGATTAGGCGTCTCTCTCTTCAAGGAGAAGCTCTCTACGAGTCACCTGAAGACCAAAACGGCTTTTATTCACGATGTGAGGAAGACATTCTTTGACGGTCAAGATCCATCAAGCTTTCATGATGCAGCTAGTATTTTCGCAGCTGCTGAAATCTCCGACGGTGAAGCTGTTCAATGTCTCGGATACTGCTCTTGTTACCTCCGATTGGAGCCGAAGTGAACTCACCTCTAACCAAATCCGGCAGGCTTCGCTACGAGCCATTGTTCCAGCCCAGTTAGCCTTACGTTTCGACGTTGCTTAGGGTCAGATTGAATTCGTTTCAAGTTTTTTTCTTAGTTGGATTGGGTTGTAAAATATAATAAGGTCCAATCAAAAGCCCATAGTGGTACTGGTGTGTAAACAAAAAAATATTATATGCAAACATTTTCTTTTCTTTCTCTTTCCCTTCCTTTGTTTTGGTGAAGAAAAAACCTCGAGTTAAATCTGCTTAGTAGTATTTGTTTGGGACTGTTACAGTATTGTGCAGATAGTGACAAAGACACAGGTCAATTGGAGCCAGCTCCTCATTTCTCTTCAGGTTCAGGTTCTTGCTTGGTATCTTTACTTTCATTTTGTTCATCCCATTCCCAGGTTCTTGTGTAGCTTCTTCTTTTCTGCTTATGTACAGCCAAAATTGGGATTCTACTCGAGACTTGGATCGATGGCCATGAGGATATTTGGTAACTTTTCTTTTCCTTTTACTCAAAGTTGCTTGTTTAACTAATCAGTCCTTCTATCTATTTTTTGGGGCTTGTTTAACTTCTATCTGTTTTTTGGGGGCTTGTTATTTTATAAAGATAGATTCTGAGCTTAGATGTTTTTGTCTGCTTAGTTTCTAATGCATATTTTGGCTGGCTATTCCTCAGCCTTGACCCATAAATGAAGACTATCAACATTGCTCTTATGTACCCTGCTTCGACTAGTATTTTTACTCATTTTGTTTCAACTATACAATCACTTAGCTGTGTGTTCTCTATCCTGTTTTTTGGGGGTGATGTGTACAGTGTGCTCTTCATCTTGTAATTGTCTTTGTCTTCACTCTACTTGTTCAATCAAATTATCTCCGTATGTTACAAGTGGAAGGAACTTGTGTGTGATGATTTATAAGCCACTCTTTACTTAATCATGTCATAACACACCAATAAGTGTTGGAAACTTTGTAAGACTATGTTGGTTTGCTTGTACAACATCTATTTTTCTTTTGGAAGCTGGAGAGATTGATGACTTTCGCTGTTGTTCATAGCATTTTGTTTTCATTTACACCAGTCCATTGCTAATATTAATTTTTATTTGCCTATAGTGCGCAAGAAACTTGTTGCTGGTACGGTATCTGTAGAAAACATGCTGTCAAGGTGACTGAGGTATGAGCTTATGGATTCTTATCTGAAACTCAGGTATTACGTCTCTCTTCTTTTCGTTATGGTTTGATATAATTGTTCATAGAAAGATATATAATCTAAATGGAAACACCTTGTGTCCTCATTAATGTAGAGCTTAGACTCTTTGAATTTTTAGGCATTCTTAGTCAGTACCATTTCACTCTGTATCTGTATCTGTATGGTAACTTTGTTTCAGAATGGTGCAGATAGTGAGAAAGGCACATGTCAGTTGGAGAGAGAAAACGTGGAACCAAGACCAGCTCCTCATTTCTCTTCATGCTCAGGTTCTTCCTTTGGAGAACCAAGACCTGCTTTTGGATGTCTAGGTTGCACATATTGTACTCGCATCAATAAGGATTTTAAAGCCATCTGCCCAAACTATCAGAAGGTAATTTGAGAAATTTAATTAGTTATTGCGTGGATCTATGTTTCTTTGCCTCTATGTAAATAGTAACTAAGAGCTTAACTAGGAATTGCTTGTTAGCGTGGAGTATTGATGTTGTACGACTACTTTCTGGTATGATGCTCTTTCAGAATGTCCATTTGCTACTCTTTCCTGTAACATACTTCACTGCGTACACATCTTACTGTAAAATCAACTGTAGGATATACTACATGGTTAAAATGACTTGTTCATCAACTGAATGATTGTTACTTTTTTGTTGCTGTAATTCTGATTTTTTTATGTTTCTATATGTTCTCGCCCTTTTGATCTCTGTGACATGCTGTGTTGACCAAGTACACAAGCAAACACACTTCTGTGTGTGCAAATCAGTAATCAGGAGCGTACTGATTCATTAGTTTTGATTTCAAACACATTACTATTTCTTTTGTTTTGCTTAGAAGTTGGGAGTACAGGGCCATAGACCAGTATGAGGGGCTTCTCCCTAATTACTTATAAAACATGTTGTCACTTTATCTCGGATTTAGTATTGCAAGACTATAGCTCCTGAAGTTTCATCCTAGCTTTGAAACCAGCTTGGAAAACGCGGAAAAAGAGTGCGAAGATGGAGGCTATTGAGAAGGAGTAGAAGGAACTCATCGAGATTATCAAGGGTAAATCTGTTAGCTGGTTTTTAAGCAATGCACGAGTACTTTGGAAATGTGTCTAGCTTTGGAGGTAGGGGATTTGATGATCGTTTGGTACTTAATAAAATCTAATAATGTTTCCAAACCGTTATGTTATTTCTATAAAATTTGTAGCATTTAAGCTAAAATACATTCTTTCCTATTCCTTTTTTTATTGACGCAACATGGATGCATTGCTCCCCCAGTCCACTAACAAAGAATAGTTCAGACTTTAGATGGTTATTTTTATCTGTTTGCTATACTTTATCTTAATAATAAGGTAACCTTATTAGATTTTGGGTTGATTCAAATAACTTTTTTAGATTTTAATTACTGAGGCTATTTTTTAGTTCGTTTTACCCTTTTTCCTTTGACAACAAAAAACGTATTTACGAAAATGTCATTAATGAAACGGGCCGCGTAAGCGGGAAAAGTTCCCGCCTAAAAAAAATAAGTTTATCGCTCAGTGATGGTAGACTTATTATTGATCTGGTAGATTTATTTTTTAGTCCGTAGACTTATTTGACGAGCGATAGACTTATTTTTGAATAGTAGACTTATTGTGTCTCTTTGGTGGTAGATTTGTTTCCGAACGGTAGACTTTTTTTTTTAGTGGTAGACTTAAATTCACCCAATGGTAGACTTTTTTTTGCGGTAGACGTATTCATCGAATGGTATATTTATTTCCGTAGACTAATTTTCAACGGTAGATTTATTTTTCTTCGATGGTAGATTTTACTTTGACCGGTAGATTTGTCTCCTTTGGTGGTAGATTTTTAGTCATAGCAGCGGTAGATTTATAGTGACGGTAGACTTATTTTAGTAGCAGTTACTTATAGTTAGCGGTAGATTTATTTATGGTGGTGGTAGATTTATTTTGTGTATAGTTGTGGTAGACTTATTGTAGTAGTGGTAGATTTATAATGAGCGGTAGACTTATTTCGTATTTTCGGTCAACGAAACCAACTTTTGACTGGTAGACTTATTTTTTTAGGATCAATGGTGGTAGACTTATGCGTCTTTAGCGATTGCAGCGGTAGATTTATTTTTACCTAGGTCTAGTGATGGTAGACTTTTTATCCAACCTAGTTATAGTAGACTTTTTTTCACATTAGACATTTGGTAAACTTATTGCGATAGCGGTAGACTTATAGTAGTTGGTGGTAGACTTATTTCCTATTTAGGAAACTATAGTGGTAGGTGGTAGAGTTAGTTGCAGGGAACGCGAAATGTCGATTTTACCCTTAAAAATAGACAAATTTGCACGAAAAAACCTTCAACAATGGTGAAGAACTAGGGTTTAGGGTTTAGGGTTTGAGCAAAAGGAGGTAAATTGGGAACAAAACAAATCATTCTTGTTTGTGGTAGCCAGAGTTTTGAGAAGAATTGATGGGTGTTCTTGGTTGACAATTCAAAAGGTGGTACAGTTCTAGGGGCATATCATGCAAGTAATGGTAGATTTATATACAAGTGATGGTAGATTTAGTATGTATTATATATTTTCATATATTTTCTATCTTTTCGTATGAACTCGTACTCGTGTTTGAACTCGTACTCGTGTTTTAAGGATATTGTAATGGTTACAGAGACTTTCAGAAGCCATGTTTTAATCATACATAAATGTTGTCAATTCATTCATTACACTACAAAAAAATGTTCATAGAAGTCTACCATAATGTTTGAATCTCTTTGCAAAAAGTCTACCATAACAATTGTATCTTATAGAAATAAATCTACCATAACGTATATTACAAATCAGAACGTGTGTGTCTCATAAAAATAAATCTACCATCAAACGAAAATACATCTCATAAAAATAAATCTCTTTGCATGTTAAACAATACAAAGATTAACCAAATACTACCTAAATACAACAAGAAACAATGGTGTATAGACTATCTTCATGATCTTTTGGATGTTCTTTACAATCTTCATGCGGTTACGCATTGCACGTACAAAGAATACCTGTAAAGAAATTCATGGAAATTAGAATATCTTAGACTGAAACACAATCCTAACTAGCAAAAAAAGATTTCATTCATTAGTAGCTCTAGAGTCGAAAAGTCTACCATAATGTTTGTATCTCTTTGCAAAAAATCTACCACAACGTCAAAAAAAATTTCATTCATTAGCAGATCAAGAGTCGATAAGTCTACCACAATGTCTGTATTTCATAGAAATAAGTCTACCACAACATCTGCATCTCATAGAAATAAGTCTACCACAACGTCTGCATCTCACTGAAATAAGTCTACCACAACGTCTGCATCTCACTGAAATAAGTCTACCACAACGTCTGCATCTCACTGAAATAAGTTTACCACAACGTATGCATCTCATAAAAATAAGTCTACCATAACGTATGCATCTCATAAAAATAAGTCTACCACAACGTCAGCATCTCATAGAAATAAGTCTACTACAACGTCTACATCTCATAGAAATAAGTCTACCACAACGTCAGCATCTCATAGAAATAAGTCTACCACAACGTCTGCATCTCATATAAATAAGTCTACCACAACGTCTGCATTTCATAAAAATAAGTTTACCACAACGTCTGCATCTCATAAAAATAAGTCTACCATAACGTCTATTATAAATCTACCGTAACGTATGTTTTTCCCATAGAAATAAGTCTACCATAACGTCGGAATCTGGATCTGAGAAAAATCCAGATCTGGAAAAATTCCAGATCTGAGAAAAATCCAGATTTGGACTGGAACGTGATTTTACAAAACTTCAACACACCCAAACGAAACCGGTTAGAATCAAGAGATTACCTCTCTACAATGCACGAAAACGAAACCCCAACACTCGCCGGAACTTTCCTTTGCCGGAATTTCGAAACCTATGAACGAAGAACATATTGAAGTTCATAAATCTGAACCCAAAACACTCGTGAATGATAGAGAGGAAGAAAACTCATGATTCGTTTCAAATCTTACCGTCAAACGCAACAAATCTCGTAGCCGGAGATGAAATCGCTCGGAGTCGCCGGAGAAGAAGAAGAGGTTTCGTGAAATCGGATTTTTTTTTTTTTTGGTTTTATGTTGTTTTTTTTCCCAAAGATAATGGCATTTTCGTTAATAAACGAATTTGTGGTATTTTTAATATCTTTGTAACCTTTTTTAGCTAAAAAAATAAACGAATTTGTTTCAGTAAAACATATATCTAAAAAGGTTGTTTGAGTAATTATCTCTAATAATAATGATTATTTCTTAAACGTTCTAGTATGTATCAATGGTTTTTTGCAACATTTATGTCTTTCTTATACTAAATCAATATTGAGTCTTTATAGTATTATTTTGTTTACACAAATCACTAGTAGATCAAGCACCGTATGGTAACAATGCTCTATTGCTCATATATGAAGAAGTGTCAGTAGCAGCGGTAGGGAAACACCACAACGGCCAACACCACATGTACCTGAGCTTTCCGCGTTTGCGTTCTGTAGATTCTACTTCTTCCAATTGACGGTAAAGATGTTCAATGCGGCTGAGAAGTTGAGCTATTCTTCTCTCGGCCAATCGAATCGATTTCTCAGCTGCATCTTCTGCTGCCATTGCGGCTTTTGCCAATTCTTCCTTCAGTTTTAGTTTACCTTCTGATATCACCAATGCTGATCTCATCTTCTCAACCTCTGCCTTTAAAACGGCTATCTGAATTGTAAACAATGACTTTTGTTAATTATGGTTCTTTGTGTTTGGTTTTCAATAGGTTTCAGAATCATGAAAACTTACGAGTTGATCACGTTCTTCAACTTCGCGCTGCCCGGCTTCAACTTCTAGCTCACAAGCTTCTCTCCATCTACTTACTTCTGATTCAGCTTCTCTTATTACCTTCACTAGCTCTTCCACCTTTGTTTCAGTAAGAAAAAAATCACTCTATTGTAAATGATTCGCTACAAAGATTGAGAAAACAGAGTGGAAGGAAGCCAGAAGCGAATACAATACGTTTTGAGTAAGGAATCTCTCTCGATTTTGTAGCTTGTCGATATACACTGCATCCTCCTCAAGTTTCTGAGCTTGTTTCTCTGTACATTTCTTGAACCGCTCTTCTTCTAACCTGTCAGATCAAGAAAATGACATTTTTCGTTTCTTTTCATTTTCATATGTTTCTTCATCATCTATGTGTTGAGTTTAAGAGAAAAAAAAGCTAACCTTGATTCCTCCAAGGATATCTTTAGCTGCAAAATCTCTTTCCGTAGATTCTTCATTGTCTTCTCTATTGCTATAACCTGCTCTTACCATAGATTCCATTACACTTAAACCTTATGGTTGCTAAAACTCAGAATCACAAGAATAATGAACATACCACACCATTCTCTCCTTCTTCTTCGTCGTCCTTGGCGAGATTGCCGGCTTCTGAGCTTTCCTGTATGGATTCCCTTAACCCAAAACCAAACCCTATACTCTGCAACCCTCGTTCTGCGATCTGTAGCAACGCTGATCTCTTCTGCTCACTAGCTTCTTTCAGTTGCTTCTCTGCAGTTTGTTTCTCAGTCAAAGCAGCTCTTAACAAGACACTGATGTCTCTATTCTCATCTTCCAAGAACTCCACATTTCTACTTAGCTCAATCTTCTTCTTCTCTATCGATTCCATAAACATCTCTACCTTTGTTTCAACCTCCTTCACTAACTCCAAAACTGACTTGGAATTATATTCATCTGCTTCTTCTGGATCACTCTCTTTGTTTAAACATCGGATCGATGATCGTAATGATTCCGCAATTTTCGAAATAAGTCTTGATTTATCCTTCGTATCTCCTTCCAATTCACTGATTCTTTCTTTAGAAACTTCCAGGTCTCTATTCATTTCCTCTCTATTCAACGCCGACTCCAAGAATCCAGCTTCGAGCTCCTGATTTCTTCGCCTAAGCGCATCTCTCTCGTGAGACATCTCGTGGTTCGCTCTAATCAAATCGATTTTCCGATAAACCGCCTCGTATATCTGGCCACGGAGAGGGAGAAGGTCAGAGTCTAACGAAGAGTCATTCCGTTGTAGGAGGTAGTGGTCTTGATCGGCCATGGGAGTATCCGAATGGTTAATTCCGGTATTTGTGAAATCCATGCGAGATAACGATGATGATGATGATGATTTTGACTGGTGAAATTCTGTATCAGTGAGGACGCAAAGAATGTCTGATCATTCAGATTTACCAAATACCTAACAGTCAAATGTTAGTGTTCAAGTAAAACATCTATTCAACGCTTTGTATCTTTTTTTGGCGGGCAAAAGGTACGACATCGTATCGTGTGAACTTTAATTATGTAATTTTTAAAACCAATGGAAGACCAAGTAAACTTCATTTTGAATTATAATAACTTTATATGGGGCTTATACATTTTCCATAAGTTTGGGGGTGAATTTACAAAGTGACAGTCTAAAATAATTGGGAGTTAATGTAGCAAATACTCATCTCCAAAAAAGAGGCAAAAGTAAATCACCATTGGTTTTGCCAATCTTGAATAGCTAGGTGAAGGGCGTGATTAGGTATGAGGTTGCAATCTTCCATCTTCAGGTTTGTCATCGGCGACGTATCGTGCCCATTCGCTAACCATTCCCTAATCGCTTCTGCTTCGTAAGTGAATCCGTCTGCTGCTATTAAAGGATCTTTCATCACTTCCTGTGTTCAGAACAAACATTCATGTTTCAAGTTTTGTCTTTATCATCAAACTCTGTTTAGGCATATTGAAACTCTCGAAACGTACCTGAAAAATGGGGCAGAGGTAATGAGAAGGAGGCCGGCGTGGAGGAATTTTCTCGTTTGAATATGATGATGGTTCTGATGAAGATGGTTCTGGGACTTTCATTCGATCTATAAACCGTTGAACCACGGCTAAGTCTGGTCGATTCAATGGGTTTTTCTTACAGCAACGGATGGCTACATTAGCTAGCTTTTTTCCTCGTGCGATTGGCCAGTCTCCTGCTGAATCATCCAGGACCGCGCTGATGTTATCGTTCTCAACAGCACATTTGACGTCTCTTAGTATGCCAGAGAGAGGTCTTCTGGTGAGAAGCTGAAGGAGAATCATTCCAAATGAATATATGTCTGATTCCAGTGTCATTTCACCGGAGACAAAGTAATGTGGATCTACGTGGGGATCAGATCTGTCGATTCCATCGATTGGGATCAGCTGAGAGATCCCATAGTTGTTAATCTTGGTGACGAGATTGGAATCAAGGAGAATCTTGGACGGCTTCAGGTTTCCATGAATGATGCAAGGAATGTTTGAATGAAGAAACAGGAGGGCAGAGCAAATTTCAGAGGCAATTCTGATCCGAGATTCCCATGAAAGCGTAGGAACATTGTTCTCGGATAAAAAGCAGTCTTCGAGGCTTCTATTAGGAATATATTGATAAATGAGAGACCGAGACTCTGGACAAGTACCCACTAATGTTACCAAATTTGGATGCCTTACCCTGGTTAAAATTTCCACCTGAAATCCAAAAAACAATCAGAATATGTTAAAAGAAACTGTGAGCAGATGTTTTCATAGATATACTTCGCCATATTATACATAGATAAGGTCCTTTACCCGACGCTCGAACTCAAAGTGATTCTGGGAGCCATATGAGGGCAACATCTTTACAGCAACTTGAAGATGTTGAAGATTCCCTTTGTAGACACTTCCGTATTTGCCTTCTCCAAGTTTCCAGGACGGATCAAATTCGTTAGTAGCTTCATTGATTTCCATAAAGGAATAATCAAGCATATCTGACCCGGAAGACTCTCCAGTGTCTCCTTTTATCAATCTCCTCAATACTTTTACTTCCCTTGTCGCATTCTCATGATCGATCCGGATCTCATCCCTTTTCTGCCTGAAACTTTTCAAGAGCTCCATTGCCGTATCAAATTTCTCACCATGTTCTTTTTCCAAGTGTTGCAGTTTCCTGATCTGGCTCTCCAAGTTAAGATTCTGACCTTGAACCATCTGGAGTTTTTTCATGAACCCATTGTTCTGTTCTATTATCGTTTTTACTTCCTCCTTTTCTTTTTCCAGTAATTCCTCCAATTTCTTTCTTCGACTCGACTCCTTAATCCATAAGCCGTCCAATGCTTTAGCCTGTGAGATGGCATGGCAAAAAAAAAACCAAAACATAAACACAGAGAAACAAGTTTGACAAAGTGCTAGCGGTTCTTGACAGCTATAGTTCTTGACATCAAAATATATAACAGCCTCTGAGGCAGAGCTTGCTCATCTTAAGATTCAACACTTCTTTTGCTTTTCAATTGTTGTTATCCACAAACACACATGGATCTACATATTCATTTGTTTTGATCAAATGACGAAGTTATGTACCTAACGTTAGCAATCTACAAGTACTTAGAGAAATATTTCTTTATGTTAAGCCTTTTTGCATGTGGTACCAAGACGAGCTGATTTATCTATCGCACAACTAGCAGAAATGGATAGATACTATCACTTTAAAAACTATCATCTCCAATTAACTGAGAAATGGATTGGACGTAAACCTTGCATAAAGCCTCCATGGTATTCTCATCCTCTTTCCATTCCTTCTGTGCTTCGCCATAGACAGTTCTCTCTGATTGGGCGATATCATGTATGGCTTTATCATATCTATGAACTTCGCGTGCTACATTTCCTTCACGCTTCTTCTCCTGAAATTCAACAGGATCATACGATTATCATGCGGATTAAATGCTTGCTTATAGCTACTGCATAACCAGTATTCAATATGTAAGATGAAAGTCAAGATGAAGGACACTCCTCCTACCTCAACATTTGAGGTACTTGAGGTGTCTGAGCCAACTAATTCTGGTCCAGCCGGCTCTGGACCAACTGGCTCTCCAAAGGAAGAACCCGAACTCGAAGATAAATGAGGAGCTGGTCTTGGTTCCACTTTTTCTCTCTCCAGTTGACCTGTGTCTTTCTCACTATCTGCACAATTCTGTAACAAAGTTACCATACAGAGACAGAATGCAACTGATAGCAAAAGAAAAGATATGCAGAGGGACCTTGCAAAATCCAAGCCAACCGCTACCTTGTTCAAGGAGGCTACGAAAATATCTTAATCTTCTCCTCATATAAGAGGATTCCAATTTTTCTGATTTCCTTGTCTCATTATCTGACTCCAGCTGTACTAGGGGAGGCATTGTTTGACTGTTACTACTATCCTCATTTGTTGCCCTGTTTTTAAGAACGTCTCTTTTAGTTATATGTATAACTAAATCCGAGAACCAAAATCCCATGCCGTAATATATAATATCAAAGTTTCTAAAGATGCATTCTAATAGTTTAGCTTGGGAAAGACAATGATTGAAGACATCTTATTCACTCTTTCTGCAACCTTCAAAAGGAAAAAGAAAAATTACCTTGTAAAGATAAGGTAACCTTTACACAGAAACCAAATATGGCATGCCTCAGGAGCTTTTTTGCAAACGGATATGGCTTTCTTGGACTTTAAATCCGTCATTTTCCTAGCATTTCAAATTTAAATTGACAATATGAATTACAGAGGTCTAATGAAGAACATTTATACCGTATAATAAAAAAAATAGATAATCATATCTTACCATGAGTAATGCTTATCTGACGCAGCTCCCATTACCAACCACTTAATACTATGTCGCGCAATTAGTTGTACGATACCTTCCTCGATATTTTGCCCTGCAATGCAAAGTTTATCTGTTTGAACCTAAAAAGAACTATGTCAATTCATTAGTTTGTCATATAAAATAGTCCTGACTACAATGCCTAAAAATTCAAAGAGTCTAAGCTCTACATTTATGAGGACCCGAAAAACACGACACAAGGTCCCATATCTACCATTATATCTACCATAACGAAAAGAAGAGAGGCTTAATACCTCAGTTTCAGATAAAAGCTGAAGATAAGAATCCATAAGCTCGTCCACTTTTTGTTTATCAACGCGTTCAATCACCTTGACATCATGTTTTTTACCACCAACAAGTTTCTTGTGAGCTGTAGGTAAGCAAAATATTCTCAGAAGTTAGCAATGGACTTGTAAATATGATATGAACAAAGTTCTATACAAAGTTTTGTTCAATGTACAGAAAAAATCAATAGCTAATCTTATTCCATTATAATCAAACTACGATTATCATCATTATAATTTCAAAATTGCGAAATTCTCGGTCATTTTTTATATAACACAAAAAAATTCGATTCCGTCTAAGTTTCTAATTCAACAGATCTATAATCCATAATCCATAATCCATAAACCATAAATATAGAGAGAAGATCTCACTCCACGAAGCCGGACGAGTAGGTCGATGAACATAAAGCAAACAAATCTTCTTGCCGGAAAAGTTTCGCGCCGCCCATAACACCGTCGTTTTGCTCCTCTCAACATCTTCCGCCACCGCGACGAAGATCGTCTCCTCTACATCTAAGAACACTTCGTCTCCACCGATTTCTCCAATACTACCCATTTTTTCTCTCTCTCGATTTAGCTTTCTACTACAAGCATATATTCAATTTCGTACACCTATTGTTAAAGGATTTACAAAGGCGCTTTATATATATAAAAAGTGGAACTCGTGAGATTCCTCGAATTGGAATCGTCGGACGAGTCACTGACTCGGCTATGAGTCAACCGATTTACCTAATAGGCTAAAAAAGAAAGTTGCTTCTTCTTCTTTTTCAGTGAATAGTCTCTCCTACCCACTGGACCGAAATATTCCTATTTTCTCGACCTGTAATTTTTTAAAATATTGGAATAAATTAAAAATTTAGACACATGTAAAGAATTTGTGGGATCATTTTGACAAATGTTAAATTACTAATAAATATATGGAAATAATTTTCTTACAAGATTTGCTAATAGTTCATTGCAAGAGTTTTTTATATGAATTTTGGGATCTAGTGATGTATAAATTGATAAAAAAAAGATTGGTCTTTTATCATTTAAATCTTGAGACCATAATAATATCTTAATACCAAATTTTTTTTGGGATATTTAAGTTTGGGATTATTTTTGGGAAATTGACATGAATAATAGGTTTATTGACAATAATCTTATTATATAAAGTTTGATGCGTCAAACATAATAATTAACATGATCACGACACGTGGCAAATTGGTCGACCGAGATTTAATTTAGGTTTTGTATTTATCTTTAAAATAATTACGTTTTAATTAATATTAATTTATGATGATTATTTATTAATTTGTCTTTTTATACGTACGTGTTTTCCAAATAGATTTAGGTTTTATATTTACCTTAAGCATTTTTAATTATGTTCTAAATAATATGAATTAATGAGCATTATATGTTATTTTATTTTATTTTGTCGTCCATTATATGTTATTATGTGTTTTCCAAATAGATTTAGGTTTTATATTTACCTTAAGCATTTTTAATTATGTTCTAATTAATATGAATTAATGAGCATTATATGTTTTTTTTTTGTCGTCCATTATATGTTATTTATATAATAAGATTTGCATGTATGTGGTATGATTTTTTTTTAGTTTTATAATCTACCATTCTTTCTTTTTTTCTCACACGTTATATCTTCATGTTTAATATAAGAAGAATTACATGTGTAATAATTTTGTTTACTCCAAATAGATTTAGGTTTACATATCCAAATCTTTAGGTTTTAATATAACATGCTTTTGTGATTTCTTAATCTTTTCACCAAGCAATTTCAAATTTCAATAGTCTATTCACAAATTTTTTTTACATCATCACATAAACAATGGTTGTTCAAACTATTAATTACTTAATTAATATTTAACTATAATTAAGTTTTGTTTTAACACAGAAAAATACTATTCAAGGCTCGGTGCATCATCATTTGCCTTCATGGAGCATCATCATTTTCTTTCATGTGAGCACCTATGTATAACATTGGTTTCTTCCTTAGATGAAATCGGTTTATATTAAACGTATGGAAGAGTCGGATGTCCATACGCATAATTCATCAACTATTTGAAGAGTAATTTTGACTTTTTTGCTAGAAAGGTATTGTTTAATAATTTAAATATTGTATGAATATGTCTCAGTTTTACGCAGCATATTTGTTTCCTAAAATAACATGTCTAGCATGTTTTGTTTATTCGAGATTAAAATCAAGAAAAAAGATTTCGAGGCATCGTATCAAAATTTCAAAGTTTTAAATATTTTAACCCATTTAAAGGTAAAATATCTTAATACTCGCATTTTCAAGATATCGGTTCATTATAGTATTTAATTTAACACAATGCTTTGTTTGTCTTTAAGTTTAGACAAAAAAATTTTCTAAACATGTTTAGACAATTTCGGATGACAAAAACTATGAAAGCAAAAGTGCACATTACGAAGAGCATGAAGAACTGACCGGAGTTTTAAGGTTGAATTTTTATCTATAATCTTATATAACTATAATAATAAATAGGATCGTTTTTCTTTTATTTCTTTTTTCTTATCATGTTTGTCTCTTAAATCGCTAGCCGATAATTTAACTTATTGATTTTATTTTATTTCTCCTTTTTTAAGGATTTATTATATTAATGATCTACCAATATAAAGTTTATTTACTAATCCTACTGGAAAAAGGAATATGCTATTCCTTTTTTTTTTTGAAAAGCAAAATTTTAAATTATCTAATGCCATTAGGAAAAAGAATACTATTTAAAGCTTTGTATATCATTTACTACAAAATTTGGAAATCAATTATGTCAAAAAAATTGATTAAAATTTGCAATTTTATTTAGGGTTAATTAGTTGAATAACACTTTTGTGATACAAAAATCGGTAAGTAACATGTCAGAAAATAAAATTAGGTAAGTAGCAGAGAGAATTAAATAAAAACGAAATTACCCCTATATGAATTAATCTAATAACATAGTTGACTATTTTCGAAACTACAATAGTTGCTATTTTCAGAACTACAAGTTCTATTGATCTCAAAAGACAGTTTACTATTTCACACTATTTTACAATTACCTAAAGCATGGTTAACTATTTTTGAGAAAATAGTTACCAATTCAAAAGCATAGTTAACTATTTTCATAGCATAGTCGTCTAATTACCGATTTTATAACATTAATGACTACATGAAAATAATGTTGTAATTGTTACTTATTTAATAGAAAATTAACTATTTTCCAGAATGTAATGACTTATTATAGTTACTTATTATAGTTTGTTGAACAAAAAAGTAACATACATAGTTAACTATTTTCATTGCATAGTTGTCTATCTTTCGGATTTTATAATATTAACGACTACATGAAAATAATGTTGTAATAGTTAGTTATTTAATAGAAAATTAACTATTTTCCAGAATGTAATTACTTATTATAGTTTGTTAAACGAAAAAAGTAACATACAAAGTTAACTATTATCAAAAACATTTATATTTATTATATTCATTTCGAACATAGTTACCTATTATTAGAATCATAGTTAACTATTATAATTTTCGAACATTGTCAACTATATCAATCTCAGTTTTTGTCAATTTTCAGGTAAAAACGGAAAATCAAAACCTCATATTGTTAATTACTACATTTTGATTTATTGTATGTTAGATAATTAATTATATACCGATTAGATAATATAGAGTGCAATTTTCCTTTTATTTATAACTAAAATTATGATTTAATTTTGTTTTTCTACGTTTCTAAATTAAATTTTTAACGGGTTATAAAAGATTTTATCATAAACCTGCATATATGCGGGTCCTTCACCTAGTTAAGTATATAACAGTCCTAAAAAAACAATTAAGTAAATAACATGCAGAAAACATAAAATGACCATTATACCCTTAATAATATTTACATGATTTACCATCAGAAACTTTAAAAAAACTTAATTTGATTTTACCTACTCCTCGCCGTCTTAGTCTTCTCTTCACGATATCAAACCACAAAATATGTCTTCTGCGATTCATTGTTTCTTCTTCGATTTCATTCTTTGGCTACCAAAATCTCTCATTCTCTCTTATTCAATCGACTCCCATCATTCACGTCCTTTCAGTCTCTCATTAATTCTTATTCGGAGATAAGAGATTCAAATTTGCCAAAGAGATTGTTCCGCCATGGTCGGGAACCTGTCAACAAAAAGGTTAATGAGTATTTCTTCATCAAATACTATCAGGCTATATCGAAATTTCTTAACAAAAATCCAGACCAAAAGAAGAATCTTGTCGCATCTCAGTTTGAAAAGTTATTGAAAGAAAGATTGAAGGTTTACTCCTCTGGCCAGTTTCTGTATTATCTTCTTTCTCGTCCAGTGGCTACTAAAAATGATCACGAAATTTATATTATCTTTTGATTTTCCTTACTTGAATTCGCAGTGGCAACAAGTTTGAGGGAATAGGTGCCGAAGAGGAAGATGGATTAAGCGCATAAGAGACAGAAGAGGGAGAAGAGTTTAGGTTGCCATTGCACGGCTATTTTTTAAAACGTTTTCGTATTACTATCAACTTTGCTTTGTTGGTTTTTGGTTCTCAACACTTACGCTTATGGTTACCTAAAATGTTTTCGTATTACATGCATTTCTCGTCTCGTTTACCTACCTCTTTACAATGTTCATAAACATAGAAAAATCTGATGGATTTTGGTAGTTAACTATTTTTAAAGTGTATGTAGTGCACTATATCTAATAACTACAATGACAATTTTGATTAGTGAATAATATCCAACAATATAGTCAACTATATTTACTATAGAACTTCACTACAACGAACGATATAACAAAATTATAATGAACTATATTACTATTTCGATTACTAGTCGCAACTTCACTAATACCCAACTATGTTCGTCAAAAGATAATAAGAGACAAACCAATTACTTTAGTCACAAAGTAGGCAAATCAAAATAAAAACTTAACCATCAACTACTGACCGTGTAGCACAAAAAAAGCTTTATTTTCGGCCAATGCTCTCAACAAATTCACGTTTCCAAACGCTTAACAAACATAGACGAAAATCCAATAACTCCTTCAAGTACATGAACTGAAACTTATTAACCTATCACTACAAGAAAACAATTAATTAGTGACTATCTGTTGTGACTGATTATTCCGTCACTAAATTTTGCGACTCATTTGCGACGACTTTGCTACTCATCAGTGACTGAACAAATGTTAGTGGCAAATCAGTCACTAATTTACGACTAACACGGTATGTCATAACGTCGTCACAAATTAGTGACTACTTTGTGACTACTGTTTGACAGTTTAACAATAGTCGCAAAAGAGTCACAATTTTGCGACTGTTGTGTGACACCTGAATGAGTCACTAAAATGTGAACTCTTTAGCAACTCTTTACCAACTCCCCCTAAGAATTTTGGGAATTAAACAACATATTTAAATATACAATTTATTTTTATGTAATTAAATTGTTTACAACTACATTAGATATAAGAATTTTAATTTAGTGGCATTGCAATTTAAATTAACTTTACATTTGATGTTTGTAATTTCTAACACTAAGAAACTTACAAGTTTAATGTAGTTTGTGGTAAAGTGTTTGCATATAATCAATCACATTGTTCAGAAATACATTAAAATTTTAATAGAAATGAGACAAGTTCAATCTATGGGTACTAAATGTTTAGGGTTTTGGGTTTTGGTTTGGAAATTTATGTTAATCATAAAAGTGTGTATATATATATATTAATTATTGTGGTAAGATACCAAGTTCCTTCAGTGATCCAACGGTTTCGCATCACATATTGTTCTTACAGTTCCCGTGTTCGAGGCCATATTGAACCACATTTTATTTTTGCACTTTGTCACAAAGTAGTCACAAACTAGCCACGCATTGTGACTACTCTGCGACTGCACAAAAATGTGTGACTCATTAGCAACTATTTTCCAACTCCTCCTAAAAATTTTGGAAATTAAACAACATACTTAAAGTATATACAAGTTATTTTGATATAATTACATTGTTCTAAACTACATTAGACATAAGAAAATTAATTTCGTGGCAATGCAAATTGATGTTTGTAAATTCCAAAACTTAGAAACTTATAAGTGTAATGTGATTTTTGGTAAAGTGTTAATTTTTTCAAAATAAAATTCATTTGGATTATATTAATGCATATAATCAATTAAATTGTTAAGAAATGCATTAGAAGTTTAATAGAAATGAGATAAGTTCAATTTATGGGTCCTAAATGTTTAGGGTTTTGGTTTGTGACAGCTAGCAACTAGTCACAAAATAGTTACAAATACGTGACGCATTTGCGACTACTTTGCGACAGCCAAGGAAAACAGTGACTCATTAGCAACTATTTTCCAACTTCTCCTAAATTTTTTGGAAATTAAACAACATATTTAAAGTATATACAAGTTATTTTGATATAATTACATTGTTCTAACTACATTAGACATAAGAAAATTAATTTCGTGGCATTAAATTTAATTTAACTTTGCAATTGATGTTTGTAAATTCCAAAACTTAGAAACTTATAAGTGTGATGTGATTTTTGGTAAAGTGTTAATTTTTTCAAAATAAAATTCATTTGGATTATATTAATGCATATAATCAATTAAATTGTTAAGAAATGCATTAGAAGTTTAATAGAAATGAGATAAGTTCAATTTATGGGTCCTAAATGTTTAGGGTTTTGGTTTGTGACAGCTAGCAACTAGTCACAAAATAGTCACAAATACGTGACGCATTTGCGACTACTTTGCGACAGCCAAGGAAAACAGTGACTCATTAGCAACTATTTTCCAACTCCTCCTAAATTTTTTTGAAATTAACAACATATTTAAAGTATATACAAGTTATTTTGATATAATTACATTGTTGTAAACTTCACTAGGCGTAAGAAATTTAATTTCGTGGCATTGCAAATTTAATTTAAATTTGCAATTTATGTTTGTAAATTCCAAAACTTAGAAGCTTATAATTGTAGTGTGATTTTTGCTAAAGTGTTAGATTTTGTCAAAATAAAATTCATTTGGATTATATTAATGCATATAATCAATTAAATTGTTAAGAAATGAATTAGAAGTTTAATAGAAATGAGATAAGTTCAATTTATGGGTCCTAAATGTTTAGGGTTTAGGGTTTTGGTTTGTGACAGCTAGCAACTAGTCACGAAATAGTCACAAATACGTGACGCATTTGCGACTACTTTGCGACAGCCAAGGAAAACAGTGACTCATTAGCAACTATTTTCCAACTCCTCCTAATTTTTTTTGAAATTAACAACATATTTAAAGTATATACAAGTTATTTTGATATAATTACATTGTTGTAAACTTCACTAGGCGTAAGAAATTTAATTTCGTGGCATTGCAAATTTAATTTAAATTTGCAATTTATGTTTGTAAATTCCAAAACTTAGAAGCTTATAATTGTAGTGTGATTTTTGGTAAAGTGTTAGATTTTGTCAAACTCAACTTCAATAGTAGTATTCTAATGCACAAAAGCAATAAAATGGTTAAGAATACATTTGAAGTTGAATATAAAGGAGAAAACTTCAATCTATTGGTCCTAAATATTTAGGATTTTGGGTATTACACTAACATAAATATGAACATTGATAGTACCTTACAATAGCTTGGTTTTGGCTAGTGCTATTAAAGACAAAATGTTGAGTTAAACTATCATATAATAGCATTTTAAAACTACTAAACCTAAAAATCACTAAGCGGGAAACTAAATTTAGCTTTGGTGCCTAAATTTTATTATGCCCGCGAACACACAGCCAAAATTATTACATTTCAGCGCCATAAATATACTAAAATGTAAAAAAAGAAAATAATTTTCTCAATAAGCTTAAGTTTTCACCTAGACATCTCCGCCGTATTCTTTTCAATCTCTTTCCCAGATTCATACTACTCACACCTCATCTCCAATTCGAATCCATATCTATTTGGTTTCATACCTCACCTCTATTCTCAATCTTCGGTGTCCACAACACTTCTTCCATCTCCTGAGACACTCCGCCGCAACAAACTAAATCCATTCACTCGTGCAACTGAGACTCTATGAAGAAGGTTGAGACAAATTTGTAAGGACTAGGGTTCCTAGCTAGATGAACCTGCGTTTCTCTAGAAGATATCCGACAAGTGAGTCTCAATCTATTAGATTCTAGTTTTAGGGTTTCTTCTTCTTTGGTTGTTAAATCTCTTGTTATCGTTTTTATTGGTTTCAGTTTAGTTCGAGTCATAAAAAAATCTCTGTCTCAGAGGTAAGTTATTCTATGGATTCATATAGATTTAGTAGGTTTCTTCTTCAGTTCGTACAATACCTATCGATATAATTCTTGGTTTATTCGGTTTTCCAATGTTCGATATATCCAGTGTCTGGTATGAAATTGAAGATTCCAAATTCTGGGGTTTTTAGGTTTGTGGCTCGGTTTGGGACTAGAGCTTAGGATTAGGTCCATACTGTCTTAGATTTTGGTTGTGGCGACGGTTTGGAGTTGAATCTATTGCGGTTTATGATCTCTTTCAGTCTCTGATACTTTCTTTGTAGGGTAGATGAGTTGTCTCTTTTGGTTTCGGATGGTTTTCTATGTAATACACATGTGAGTTTTTGCAATTCTGGTTTTGATTGTATAGAAAAGTTGTGATATTTTGCTAACTTTCCACATATGCTCTTCGTACTAGTTGTGAATTGAGATCATAATAAACCTATTATCCAAGAGACTTGAAGCTGGTGGTGTGAAAGGTGAATCAAGTTTCATTTTGGTGGCTTTCCTCGAACCATGAAACTGTAAGTATCACTAAGTTTACTGATTTTAAGAGATGTTGAGATTTCTTTTATTTTAGTCTCCATAGATATGCTTTTACTTGCATTTATAACGATGGTAGATGAACTTTCATTTGGCACAACTAATGGTTTGATCCTATACTAGTACTCATTTTACTTATTTTCTCTTTTGATTGTTTACCCTCCTCGATGTTTTGATTCATCAGTTTTTTCACTCCTTCCTTCGTTTCATCTCTTTCAGGTTCTTGACCAAATTGTGGTTCGAAATGTTGAGGGCATGATTCTGTTCCAAGTAAGAACAATAACAAAATTCTCATAGGATTTTACTTCTCTTTCAATTGAGAACCCTATCTTCTATGACTGCATCAGCTTTTCAGAATCTTATTTTAGGAGGTTGACTATCCAGATGATGAAAATGAAGCATACGAAGAGTATGACGAAGCACTTGATGAGCCCGAAGTGCTCGAAGAAGCAGAGCATCACTACGAACGACGTACTCTTGGCTACAATTTTGGCTCTTGTTGGGGTCAAATCTCACCCCGCCTGAGATTATCAAGAAAATGGCTAAGTGTCAAAGGCGTGCGCAGGACACTAGAACTAGCACTGCCAGTTTCTGGGAGGACCTACGAGGTGGCTTGATCCCTATAAAGGGTACGTAGGCAGCTCTTCTTCGGAGGAGTTCAGCTGCCCCTTCCTTAAAAAGGAGGGGGAGTGGGTGCGTATACACATATACTCCCATTCTCTTGAAACGCGATTTTTTCCTTTAGAAAACCAGGGTTTTGCCTCCTACCTACTGCCGCCGCCGTCTCCGCATCTCAAACCGCACCGCCGACGACCGCCGAAAGAACTACTCAGTTCCGCCGTCATCGATCCTCAATTTGTTGGTCCTCGGTCTCGGTTCTCACCGTCATCGATTGTCGGACCGAAGCCGTCGTTGCTCGATCCTTTGCCGAGAACTCGCGTCATCGGTCCTCGGTTCATCGACGAAACCCTTGAACCCGTCGGTGCGTGATCTCACGCCGAGGACTCGTCGCCATCAATCACCGTCTCGAAGCCGAGGCGGAGGACAGCACGAAGGAAGGCCTCGGCTCCGAAGCCGAGGCTAAGACCCAAAGAAGTGCCGAGGAGTCCTCGATCCATTGGTCCTCGGTCTCGGTTCTCACCGTCATCGATCGTCGGACCGAAGCCGTCGTTGCCCGATCTTGTGCCGAGAACTCGCGTCATCGTTCCTCGGTTCATCGACGAAACCCTCGAACCCGTCGGCGCGTGATCTCACGCCGAGGACTCGTCGTCATCAATCCTCGTCTCTAAGCCGAGGTGGAGGACAACACGAAGGAAGGCCTCGGCTCTGAAGCCGAGGCTAAGACCCAGAGAAGTGCCGAGGAGTCCTCGATCCATTGGTCCTCGGTCCTGGTTCTCACCGTCATCGATCGTCGGATCGAAGCCGTTGTTGTCCAATCTTGTGCCGAGAACTCACGTTATCAATCCTCGTCTCGAAGCCGAGGCCGAGGATAACACGAAGGAAGGCCTCGTTCTGAAGCCGAGGCTAAGACTTAGAGAAGTGCCGAGGAGTCTTGATACGTTCGAAATCACCGAGGGAGAAGAAGTTGCCGAGGAGTCTCGATCAGTTTGAAAATGCCGAGGGGAGAAGTTTCCGAGGCTATCGCTTGGCGTGAAAGTTCAGAGGAGAATCGTGCCGAGGACTTTCACTCGACTTGGAAATTTTTGCGGTGAAACTCCTTGTTGCCAAAGAGTCATCAAGCCATGTTTTCGCGAGGAACCAAAGACGAGGCTGTATTGGCAATTCTTCCGCTTTTGACACTTCAGCGGATATTCAGGATCGTTTCGATATCATCACTCGAGAAATTCTTAGAGGACGTGTTGAAGACGAGGACAATACATTCTGACGATGCAAGGCAAAGCGCCGAGAAAGCTTGTTCTGACGCTGCCTCGAGCTCCTGGTTGCGTCCTCGTTCCAAACAAGGAGAGGGATCTCAAGCTCTAGATAACCACCCAGGGAAGCCGTCTTCTGCTGATGAACAAGTTTTTGCAAACTTTTAAGTCGTAACACAACCGACGTCTCAATAACATCCTACAGGGATTACCAATATCTTAACAAAATAGACACTCAATTACATCCTTTATGGATTACTCAATGTCTTGACTAAACAGACGAGTCTATCTCTCACCGTCGCTGCTGGCCACAGCGACGATCTTTCATATAACACTCTGCAGATTTTACAATAACATTCATCATCGGATAAGCGCGCTATACAAATACTAATGATTCGTTATAGGAGCGGATATGTTCAAGGAGAAACATATCCGTAAACCCAAATGATCATACGAAAACCCAACAACATCGTTGGTAAAATACAGCTGCCAATGCTCATTATAGACGCGGACGTGTTCAGAGAGCAACACGTCCGTAAAGTGATCATTCTGAAAACCCAGCAACAAGTTGGTAGAATCGAATGAGTTCATTCGCGGAGCAGACACCTCCGAATCAAAGTGGTCATTCTGAAAACCCAACGACATCGTTGGTAAAAACAAGTATATGTTCATTCTTGGAGCAGGCGTGTTCAAAGAGCAGCACGTCCATAAACCAAAATGATCACTCCAGAAACCTAGCAACATCGTTGGTAAAAATAAACAGCAAACGCAAGAAACAGGAAACGCTTAGCTCAACATTAACAAAACATGTGAGAGCTTGGAAAAAATAAAAATCTCTAAGCAACAAGTCAACCTACAAAGCACGACTTATCAGAACTTTACTTACGACGAAAAGCTTTTACCAAAAACAAGCTCTGTGAACTTCTACAGAGTCAGCTCTATAAATTCAACAAAACACAAGTCTTTTGCAGGCTACGCTGAGCTAAGCATTAACATAAACATGAAAGCTTAGCAACATTGACAAGATTGCCGGGTACGATCTCGTCTCGACAACGACACATTTTCTTGAGAACCTCATTCTCACCTATAACTCTTTTTACCTCGGCACTATCATAAATGATACTACCGAGCTGGGGGGCTAACTGTTGGGGTCAAATCTCACCCCGCCTGAGATTATCAAGAAAATGGCTAAGTGTCAAAGGCGTGCGCAGGACACTAGAACTAGCACTGCCAGTTTCTGGGAGGACCTACGCTTATGAAGACGAGCACTGCTCATGCGCAGGACGAGCTCAGAAGGCCTAGGCTCCGGAAATGAACTGTTGGGGTTAGATCTCACTCCATACGAGATTATCAAGAAAATGGCTAGGTGTCAAAGGCGTGCGCAGGACGTCGGAACTAGCGCTGCCAGTTTCTGGGAGGACCTACGCTTATGAAGACGAGCACTGCTCATACGCGGGACAAGCTCGGAAGGCCTAGGCTCCAGAAATGACGCAGTAGAAGTCCTAGGACGATGTGGCGCCAAGGTAGACAAGTTGGGCCGACCTTCGACACGGAAGGCCCAAGTTGGGCCTAGGTGACTTTTCAGGCCTAGGTCCAGTACGAGGACGAGGACTAAAAACCTAAGCAGCCGCCGACCACGAGAGGAGCATATCCCGAAGAATTAGGATTTTCATACTTATCTTTTAACAGGCCTAGCCGACTTAAGACATGTATAAATATACTTTGTAAGCCTCATTCAAAGGAGGAAAAAAATTCGCATACGCTTTACGCAAACAGCAATAAAACAACTACTACTTCGATCTTTGCTTACGTGTTTTCATCCAAGAAACCTCTGCTTCTTTAGAACCTTTGACAAGTTTATTGTGTAGGATCTAGCACGCACAATTGGCGCCGACTAAGGGGAGGAGTTCAGCTGCCCCTTCCTTAAAAAGGAGGGGGAGTGGGTGCGTATACACATATACTCCCATTCTCTTGAAACGCGATTTTTTCCTTTAGAAAACCAGGGTTTTGCCTCCTACCTACTGCCGCCGCCGTCTCCGCATCTCGAACCGCACCGCCGACGACCGCCGAAAGAACTACTCAGTTCCGCCGTCATCGATCCTCAATTTGTTGGTCCTCGGTCTCGGTTCTCACCGTCATCGATTGTCGGACCGAAGCCGTCGTTGCTCGATCCTTTGCCGAGAACTCGCGTCATCGGTCCTCGGTTCATCGACGAAACCCTTGAACCCGTCGGTGCGTGATCTCACGCCGAGGACTCGTCGCCATCAATCACCGTCTCGAAGTCGAGGCGGAGGACAGCACGAAGGAAGGCCTCGGCTCCGAAGCCGAGGCTAAGACCCAAAGAAGTGCCGAGGAGTCCTCGATCCATTGGTCCTCGGTCTCGGTTCTCACCGTCATCGATCGTCGGACCGAAGCCGTCGTTGCCCGATCTTGTGCCGAGAACTCGCGTCATCGTTCCTCGGTTCATCGACGAAACCCTCGAACCCGTCGGCGCGTGATCTCACGCCGAGGACTCGTCGTCATCAATCCTCGTCTCTAAGCCGAGGTGGAGGACAACACGAAGGAAGGCCTCGGCTCTGAAGCCGAGGCTAAGACCCAGAGAAGTGCCGAGGAGTCCTCGATCCATTGGTCCTCGGTCCTGGTTCTCACCGTCATCGATCGTCGGATCGAAGCCGTTGTTGTCCAATCTTGTGCCGAGAACTCACGTTATCAATCCTCGTCTCGAAGCCGAGGCCGAGGATAACACGAAGGAAGGCCTCGTTCTGAAGCCGAGGCTAAGACTTAGAGAAGTGCCGAGGAGTCTTGATACGTTCGAAATCACCGAGGGAGAAGAAGTTGCCGAGGAGTCTCGATCAGTTTGAAAATGCCGAGGGGAGAAGTTTCCGAGGCTATCGCTTGGCGTGAAAGTTCAGAGGAGAATCGTGCCGAGGACTTTCACTCGACTTGGAAATTTTTGCGGTGAAACTCCTTGTTGCCAAAGAGTCATCAAGCCATGTTTTCGCGAGGAACCAAAGACGAGGCTGTATTGGCAATTCTTCCGCTTTTGACACTTCAGCGGATATTCAGGATCGTTTCGATATCATCACTCGAGAAATTCTTAGAGGACGTGTTGAAGACGAGGACAATACATTCTGACGATGCAAGGCAAAGCGCCGAGAAAGCTTGTTCTGACGCTGCCTCGAGCTCCTGGTTGCGTCCTCGTTCCAAACAAGGAGAGGGATCTCAAGCTCTAGATAACCACCCAGGGAAGCCGTCTTCTGCTGATGAACAAGTTTTTGCAAACTTTTAAGTCGTAACACAACCGACGTCTCAATAACATCCTACAGGGATTACCAATATCTTAACAAAATAGACACTCAATTACATCCTTTATGGATTACTCAATGTCTTGACTAAACAGACGAGTCTATCTCTCACCGTCGCTGCTGGCCACAGCGACGATCTTTCATATAACACTCTGCAGATTTTACAATAACATTCATCATCGGATAAGCGCGCTATACAAATACTAATGATTCGTTATAGGAGCGGATATGTTCAAGGAGAAACATATCCGTAAACCCAAATGATCATACGAAAACCCAACAACATCGTTGGTAAAATACAGCTGCCAATGCTCATTATAGACGCGGACGTGTTCAGAGAGCAACACGTCCGTAAAGTGATCATTCTGAAAACCCAGCAACAAGTTGGTAGAATCGAATGAGTTCATTCGCGGAGCAGACACCTCCGAATCAAAGTGGTCATTCTGAAAACCCAACGACATCGTTGGTAAAAACAAGTATATGTTCATTCTTGGAGCAGGCGTGTTCAAAGAGCAGCACGTCCATAAACCAAAATGATCACTCCAGAAACCTAGCAACATCGTTGGTAAAAATAAACAGCAAACGCAAGAAACAGGAAACGCTTAGCTCAACATTAACAAAACATGTGAGAGCTTGGAAAAAATAAAAATCTCTAAGCAACAAGTCAACCTACAAAGCACGACTTATCAGAACTTTACTTACGACGAAAAGCTTTTACCAAAAACAAGCTCTGTGAACTTCTACAGAGTCAGCTCTATAAATTCAACAAAACACAAGTCTTTTGCAGGCTACGCTGAGCTAAGCATTAACATAAACATGAAAGCTTAGCAACATTGACAAGATTGCCGGGTACGATCTCGTCTCGACAACGACACATTTTCTTGAGAACCTCATTCTCACCTATAACTCTTTTTACCTCGGCACTATCATAAATGATACTACCGAGCTGGGGGGCTAACTGTTGGGGTCAAATCTCACCCCGCCTGAGATTATCAAGAAAATGGCTAAGTGTCAAAGGCGTGCGCAGGACACTAGAACTAGCACTGCCAGTTTCTGGGAGGACCTACGCTTATGAAGACGAGCACTGCTCATGCGCAGGACGAGCTCAGAAGGCCTAGGCTCCGGAAATGAACTGTTGGGGTTAAATCTCACTCCATACGAGATTATCAAGAAAATGGCTAGGTGTCAAAGGCGTGCGCAGGACGTCGGAACTAGCGCTGCCAGTTTCTGGGAGGACCTACGCTTATGAAGACGAGCACTGCTCATACGCGGGACAAGCTCGGAAGGCCTAGGCTCCAGAAATGACGCAGTAGAAGTCCTAGGACGATGTGGCGCCAAGGTAGACAAGTTGGGCCGACCTTCGACACGGAAGGCCCAAGTTGGGCCTAGGTGACTTTTCAGGCCTAGGTCCAGTACGAGGACGAGGACTAAAAACCTAAGCAGCCGCCGACCACGAGAGGAGCATATCCCGAAGAATTAGGATTTTCATACTTATCTTTTAACAGGCCTAGCCGACTTAAGACATGTATAAATATACTTTGTAAGCCTCATTCAAAGGAGGAAAAAAATTCGCATACGCTTTACGCAAACAGCAATAAAACAACTACTACTTCGATCTTTGCTTACGTGTTTTCATCCAAGAAACCTCTGCTTCTTTAGAACCTTTGACAAGTTTATTGTGTAGGATCTAGCACGCACAATTGGCGCCGACTAAGGGGAGGAGTTCAGCTGCCCCTTCCTTAAAAAGGAGGGGGAGTGGGTGCGTATACACATATACTCCCATTCTCTTGAAACGCGATTTTTTCCTTTAGAAAACCAGGGTTTTGCCTCCTACCTACTGCCGCCGCCGTCTCCGCATCTCGAACCGCACCGCCGACGACCGCCGAAAGAACTACTCAGTTCCGCCGTCATCGATCCTCAATTTGTTTTTTGTTTTTGTTTCTCAGAACTTGGCATGATGACTGAATAATTTTGTTCTTGTTTGAGAATCATTCTGTGTAACATAATGTATGAATCATTCTGAGTTAATCATTCCGGATTTAGTTATGTGATTAATCAGTCAGATGTAAATACTTGGATATACATTAAGTATTGTATATGTTTAGTTCATGGCATTTTCAATTTGCTTTGTTTGTTGTTGCATTGTACTCATTACTCATGTCGATTAGAAGGTGAATCCTTTTGGAATAGGTCGACGGTCTCATGTGGTCAACAAAGGGAAAAGGAAGGAAATCTCTGTTGGTGATTCGTCAATGTTGGAGATGTAGGAAGAGACTAAATCAGCTCGTCTTAAGATAGATGAACATAATGCGGTAAATGCTCGACGTGATGAAGAGCAATGTCAAAGTCAGTCTCGTATCTCGGAACTGCCAACTCAGCACACCACCTTCTGCACCATAAGCCTCTCCTCCTAGTCAACCCAACAACACTTGACAGTTTGGTATTTTGGTTGGTTCTAAAACTTTCTATAACAACTTTTGTAATATATAACAGCTTTTGTCAAGCTAAATGCTTGATATGTAATATATAATTAACTCGTCTTTGTAATTTTAACATTCGGTATATTTTTAGTTTAAGCTTCTAAAAACACAAATATATATATATATATATATATATATGAATATGTATGTAAGTAACAAGTTAGTTGCAAATATGTGGCAAAGCAAACAACATAGTAGCAATCTAGTTGCTACTTAGTGACGCTTTAAAGACTAATATGTGACTACATAAGATCATTGCTCACTACCGAAGTAGTTGCAAAAGTGTTGCATATAAACAACTACTTATATCGTCACAAATTAGTCTCAATATAACAACCACAACAATTAGTCACTAAGTAGTTGCAAAAATTATAGTGTCACTAATTAGTCGTTAATTTGCCACTGCACTAATACGTCTCAAAGTAGTCACAAATAAGCGACTACACATGGTAGTCACAAATAAGCGACTACTTTGTGACTATATAAATTAGCGACGATGAATTTGCGACTACTTATTTTCGTCACAAAGTAGTCACAAATGGGTCATTTGTGACGTTTTTGTGACTCTTTTGGGTGTCACAAAATGTATGTTTTCTTGTAGTGTATACAATACAAAAAAGTAGCAAATTCCTACTTCTTAGCTATATGGAATTGATAGTTAACTATTTATGATAAGCATATAGTGAACTATATCAAGTAACTATAACGAACTATAACAAATAACCAAAATGAACTACATTACTACTTTGAGTATTATCCTAACTTCACTAACTTTAAAAATGTTGTGAAAAAAAACACTATGACCTCAAAAAAGGCAAACTAAAAAAGTACATAACAATAGGCGTTGTACTCCCGTTTTCATTCACACCCATCACCTCAGGGCATTCGTACGACAAAGAAACATATTTGGTTGCACAAATCTGGAATTTGTCCTTCGCCATTTCCACTAGCGACTCGAACTGCTCCACTACAAGAAATATGCTTATTGATAGCACATTAAGATAGCGTTGTTTCTGTAAGTGCTATTAAAACTGTTTTGGTAGGTTATACTTAAATATGATAGCATTTTAATAATGCTAACCGTGAAAATGACTAAGCGGAAAACAAAATTTGGCTTTGGAGCCTAAAATTACGATAAGCAGCAACACTTATCCGAATATTTTTCTTTTTGGGCCTAAGTGTAAAACCAAAAATATCAAACATGTGATTTTTCTTCTTCATTTCACAAAGACAAATTCTCTCTTTCTCTCTCTCTCTCTGGAGAGATTTCTCCCTTCCGGGGAAGTTGTTGTTGTAAAGGTCTCAGCGGCTTTAGTGGCTTTTGTAGGGCTTTGCGGCGTCTCACGCTTGAAGAAATTTCAGATCTGGCCTTGAAGAGTTCTTCAGGGATGGACGACGGCTCGTGTGGTGCTCGGAGGTTTTTGATGGAGTTTGGGTCTTGGCGAATCTCTGCGCTTTCCTCTTACGGCTTCACCACACCACGAGATAGCCTCAGATCTGGCCTTGCCTTCATCGATTGGAGAAATCTATGGCTCGGGTCACAGTGGTGGTTTCTTTGTGGTCTTGTGGCTGTAACAATGTTGTTTGTGGCTGGGTTTGGGATTGGAGCTTATGCTTGGGTCTGAGGTATGTAGATTCCGGTTGTGGCGATGGTTTGGGGCAAAATCCATTGCGGTCTGTTACTCTTTCAATCACTGGTTTGTGTCATTCCTGGAGCCCGACGAGCTTCTTCTTACTCGAAACCCTATTAAGAGAATTAAGATATTGGTTTCATCCCTGATTACGACGAGGATTGGGAGCGGATTGTTGAGGCATGGTGTTCTAATGGTAGAATCTCAGAGTCAAGTGGTATCTCGTCTTTCATTGCTTAATTAAAAAGGTCTAACACTCTTTGATTCTAGCATATAGTGGAATGAATATGTATAGTTTCCTCTGCTTTGTTAATATATTTGTGTGCATTATCCTTTCTTAATATTGTGATTGTAAAGCTTTGTTAGAGTATCACCTTGTTATGTGTACGAGAATGGTAGTAAATCTCTTGATGTTTAACTACATAAACCGTTTTCGTTTTTGGTTTTGTGCAGGTGATTAGAAAAAACAACATAGTCACTGTTGAAGCTCTTGAATAGTGGGCATATCTTCTTAGCGCTATACACACATCGGTAAACTTCACTTTGTACCAAGTAATAGTTTTACTCTGTTTGAGAAAGCTCACGTTTCACCTCTCATGGAGTTGTGCTCTTATCGTTTTGTTTTGTGATCATCAAATTTGTGTATTTAGTTTTCTTTATTGCGATTTTGTGTGTGTAGGTTTATCAGTTCACTGGAGCTAGATGTAGAATACACCATTCATGGGATCAAAGTCCCGTTAATTGAAGCTAGTCATTACCCAGGTGCTACTCTTATTCACTTTCAGTTGGTACATGAGAGTTTGAAGATCTTAATTACACGTAATTATTAGGCAAAGCAGAAAGTTATTAATTCATTCAAGGTGTTTTTGGATTCACCAAATAGTTAGAAAACAGATATTTGCGAGAAACTTACAAAAGGCTTTTGACTAACTGAGTAGTTAGATCTTATTATTGCGATTAATATATATATGTTGTTGAATCCATTTCTGTGAAAGTTTAACTAAAATAAGTTGGATTTTTCTGAATTAGGTGAATGTTCCTAAGACTAAGAAGACTTACTTTACTGTAAGAACAAGGAATGAAGAAGCACACCCTGCACGAAGTTACACAGTACAAGAAGGGTAAAGACAGTCTTGCGACCAAGGAAAGCGCTGTTATGACCGCAAACAATCTGGTTATGTTGGTCAGACCTAGCCCGTCTTGTGTTACCCTAACTAATAATCAAGAAGAGGAGCATTTAGATGATGATTGCTCACCAAAGCGGTAAGCTTTAGAAAATATACGTTGTTTGATCTAGTTAGTTAATTGTGTTTGATAGAACTTGTGGTTGTCGATAAGAGAAGTTTGTTTCTCTCTCATTTATCTCATAAATTAGTATTCTGGTTGTGTAAGAGTAGTAGTTATAATAAGACTTGGTTTAGATTAGTCTGTGTAAGACTTGTTATATTTTTGTATGGATTTTCTACGGAATAAAAAGTTTAATTAAATATATATTGTTGAACAAAATTAATTTATATATATAAATATTTAATACAAAAACGTGTCAAATTTAAGTGAAAACATAGCATCGACAAAATGCTACAACATAATATATCACAACGCAAATAATGAGTTATAATTGAGTCAAATATAGCATTTAAATAACGCTATGAAATAATGGCCAATAATAGCGTCTCAAAAATTGCTATTGTATGTGGGGGTTCTAAGATAGCTCCGGATGTCATAGCGTTTATGAAAACGCTATTATACCTCTATGATAGCGTTAATCATGAGCTAAGAATGTCCATATTTCTTGTAGTGCTCCCACGATGATAACATGATACACTTACACATCTCGGTAGGCGTTGGTTTGAACTGTCAAGCATCGTTTGCCAAAATAATCCACTCACCAAGCATGACGACAACCTGAGTCCCCTTAGCAACCTACGCAAATAGTTAACTATTAGCAACTATAATCATAGTCAACACAAGCAAAGTCAACACAACTATACCCACCTATACACGACTATACAAGTAACATAGAAGACAACACGATTATACACAACATGATTATGGTGTATCATAGAAGACAACTCAAATACAGTCAACACGACTATACACAACACGATTATAGTCAACTATAATAACCAATACGCATGAAGCTAACTACTATCAATTACATTAATAGTCAACTATTCAAACGTAAAAGACAACACAAGTATAGCCCATTACAAATACCTCTCCCACCACCTTCGATCCGATGTCAAACTCCTTCGCCACCTGCTTCACCATTGCAATACTCTCGAAATTTCTTATGAGCTTTTCTCAAAAATGATTTGTGAGGCAAAAAGTAAATCATCACCATCGTTTTTATAGCAATCCGACGAATTGATACACAATCACTGAAAAATCCTTCAATGATTCACTCAAAATCAATATGATTTACACAATCAATTAACAATCCTTCTACGATTCTTTCAAATCAGTCATAATTAGCTCTTATAACGATTAGTAAGATATGCATCATCGTAACTACAAATAATCACAGATCTTAAGATTTGGATCATCTAGTCAAATAGATCTGTCGACAAAATCAAAAAGATTTTTCACACACAATTAATATCCAAAACAGATTTTTAGATTGAAATCTTTTTTACTTTCTACGATTGTGAATTTGCTTAGGGGTATAATCGTCATAAAAAACCTTCTCACAATTAGATACCTAAATACATATCACGTGGTGTTATGAAGCTAATATTTGCCCAAAATTGTATTATTCAGCTAATTCTCCTATTATTTTTTTGTCAAATATGTTATTTCACTTTACTTAATTAAGATAACATTTTTAGAAATTGAAGCTGATTTGTATTTAATCAAGGGAAAAGATTATGCACTAAATAACTTTACTATTTTTCTTAATTTGTAATATGATTTTGATGACGTCTATTTGTAAAATACACACAAATGGATAAGTTGCATTTTTTTTCTTCAAAATTTGTTATTTTTTGGATGATACGCTATACATATTATTTTGACCTAATTTGACAATTAACCATGCTATTAAACTTAATAATTACCAATACTAAGTTGTTTAGCAAAAAAAAAAAATTAAACAATACTACATGTTATTTTTATAATTTTTTGTGTGGATATTTTGGTTTTATATATTTTGATATTACATATCCAAATTGTTTTAGCTGTATATGTGCACAAGAAAAACTAGTAAAAATAAACATGCATCACTTAAGGTTTAAGAATGTTTTTTTTTTTAGAAAGTGGTTTAAGAATGTTGTTGGCCATTCTTTATCATTTCTATTGAGAGTGGTTTTTCCTTCCTATTTGGCGTATCTCGTGATTTAACCTAATAATAAACAACAAGATACTAAATTTCAGAAGCTGAAAATTATTTTATGAAATATACATAATTTGTCAAGGGAAAAAAAGTGTAAACTATACATGAAAACCACATATTTGAGAAAAGATACATTTTTAATGTCGTTAACCGTGAAAAAAATGAAAAGACATATCATAAATTTTGAAAAAGACAAAGTAGATCTACATGCACAAAATCTAAGTGAAATTATGTTATTTGTAAAAAAAGTGAACCAAAATCATACTGGTTATTTGTCATTTTATATAATTTTACTTTTTCATATTTAATAAATTTTTCGGATCAACATTTGTACAGTTATGACTCAACATAGTTAATTATTTTGTGTGACATGTGGTCTCGTTTATTTCTTCTCGTACTTCGATCATTATATTTCCTGTGATCCAATTTAAAGATTGACACAAAGAGAAGCAAATTGATGCTCTCAAGTACGAATTTTGACACAAATTAGAGTATTACATAACAACTTTACTAAAAAAAGATCGGTTCTTGAGCATGTTGGGAATTAAGGCGGCAATTGAAGGAGTTGCTCTAAAGCTTGACGAATCAAAAACAGATTTACAACGTTACATATACATACATATATTAATGAGATAAGCCAAAAGAAACTTAACCTCACTAAACAACTACTAACTACAACATTATATTTTCATAGACTCCTCCTCAAGCTGTTTTTTTTCAAAGACAAGAATAAGCTTGATATTGACATCCGATTGAGTATAGAATGAAATGGTCCTGGATGTAGGGGTCTGGTCAGAATGTTTGCAAGCTTATTTCCGGTTGAAACATGCATAGTGGTTAAGAAACCATTCTTCACTTGATTTTGAGTGGTTAAACAATCCACTTTAACATGCTTAGTCCTCTCATGAAAGACCGGATTATTCGCAATGTGTAAAACTGCTTTATTATCACAAAAGAGTTTAGTTTAAGACTCAACCTCAATATGAAGATCTTTCAACATATGACAAAACCATAACAACCCTTTGGTGACCACAACCCTGCTACGATATTATGCTTCTTAGACTTCCAATTGAGTAGAGATGTACCAAGAAAGATACACATCCGAGTCACTGAGCGTCTAGTGTCTAAACAAATAATCCAATCCGTATATGCAAATCCATTAAGACAAAGAGTTGTAGAGGCAGAGTAAAACAATCCATGTCCTGGGTTATTCTTCAAATATTTCATAATATGCATAGAATATGCATAGCAGATGCATATGCACATCAGTAGGAAATGAGAGAAATTGACTAAGACGGTATACTGCAAAGGTGATGTATGGCCTTGTCATACACATATACAGTTGGCGTCCTATTAGTTCTCTATAAGGAGTAGCATCAGCCAACAAAGTACCAATATCTTTACTAAGAGGTATTTTAGAATCCATAAGCTCAAATTTTAGTTTACAATCTAAGAGACTAGAATCAGAAATCAAACCCAAGCAGTATTCTCTATAACAAACTGAAATTCCTTCTGAATTTTGATCTATATCTCAAGCCCTAAGAAGAAACAAGTAGTTCCTAATTCTTTTGTCTTGAACTTAAGAGCTAAAGTCCTTCGAACAGACTTAACAACCTCATCACTATCACTTACAATTAAGATATTATCCACATAGACCAATCAGGGTATGAAGAATATATTTGTTTTTTTTCAAAAGAAGAGTATTGTCTGACTCGGACCGAAAGAATCCATCATCTAAAAGAGCTTTAAAAAGACATTTTCACCATTGTTTTGAAACCTGCTTAAACCCATAAATGGACTTACGTAGTTTAAAAATTGGATCAGGAGGTAAGTCTCAACCAGAAGCTGGAGTAAGTAAATTGTATGTTTATGTTATTACATATATATAAATACATATATATTAAAATATCCATTGTATGTACTTTGTCCGGCTAACGTAGAAAGTATTATAGAACACTGTTATTAAGTAATATACAGAATATGAATATATTTAGCTATTAAACTTCTAAAAATATTTATTATCGGTAAATACAAATCTAATATATTGGTAAATAAAAAAAAAAGACAATCGACAGTAAAAAACATTGAATTAATACAGTTCTATCTGGATTTGGGAGCAAATGAGCAATCAGGTGGATCATCTGAATCCAAAATCTGCCTAATAACAAGATTCCTTGCCCGATTAATAGTCATGAAACACAAGTATATATGTTCTTCAAGCTCATCAAGCTCTTCACTAAAGTTTTCTTCACATCTTTTCAACTCTCGAGCCACTTCTTCACCGGCTCGAACCCGACCCGACCCTCTCCCAACCCAAAAGTCAGCCATGGCTCGTACGTGCTCCACTTCATCGTTAATCCGAGTCACTAATCGACTTATCGTGTCCAAGTCACGACTTAAAATATAAGCACCTTTCGCAGCCACGTCTAGCCGAGCCGTATTTTTTGTTAGCTTATTCCTTAAACCGACCGGTTTAAATCTTCCGGTTAAAAGAGTCGGACCGGCTATAAACAAAGCAAAAGCGTGAGAGGCTATGGTTACAATCAATGTAGCGGTTAGAGCCAAAACAAGAACCCCTGAGCTATGAGTTAGTCCGTTAATGAGCTTTAGTTTGGCTCGTGTCTTGTTTCGACTTGACTCTAACCGTTTTAGTAGGTTTAAACAGCTGGATTTGGTTAACTGGATCCGAGAACCCGACGAGGTAAACGGGTCGAACCATCTTGATAGATCCGTGAAATGATCCATCAAAGCCAATGAATTATTGTTCTCCGATTGACATTTAGGTTTTAAAGATTCATATTTAGAACGAAGACGGTGAATGTTTTTGAGTAATAGCGTGCAAAGCAAGAAAGTTGGGCCTAGGTGACTTTTCAGGCCTAGGTCCAGTACGAGGACGAGGACTAAAAACCTAAGCAGCCGCCGACCACGAGAGGAGCATATCCCGAAGAATTAGGATTTTCATACTTATCTTTTAACAGGCCTAGCCGACTTAAGACATGTATAAATATACTTTGTAAGCCTCATTCAAAGGAGGAAAAAAATTCGCATACGCTTTACGCAAACAGCAATAAAACAACTACTACTTCGATCTTTGCTTACGTGTTTTCATCCAAGAAACCTCTGCTTCTTTAGAACCTTTGACAAGTTTATTGTGTAGGATCTAGCACGCACAATTGGCGCCGACTAAGGGGAGGAGTTCAGCTGCCCCTTCCTTAAAAAGGAGGGGGAGTGGGTGCGTATACACATATACTCCCATTCTCTTGAAACGCGATTTTTTCCTTTAGAAAACCAGGGTTTTGCCTCCTACCTACTGCCGCCGCCGTCTCCGCATCTCGAACCGCACCGCCGACGACCGCCGAAAGAACTACTCAGTTCCGCCGTCATCGATCCTCAATTTGTTTTTTGTTTTTGTTTCTCAGAACTTGGCATGATGACTGAATAATTTTGTTCTTGTTTGAGAATCATTCTGTGTAACATAATGTATGAATCATTCTGAGTTAATCATTCCGGATTTAGTTATGTGATTAATCAGTCAGATGTAAATACTTGGATATACATTAAGTATTGTATATGTTTAGTTCATGGCATTTTCAATTTGCTTTGTTTGTTGTTGCATTGTACTCATTACTCATGTCGATTAGAAGGTGAATCCTTTTGGAATAGGTCGACGGTCTCATGTGGTCAACAAAGGGAAAAGGAAGGAAATCTCTGTTGGTGATTCGTCAATGTTGGAGATGTAGGAAGAGACTAAATCAGCTCGTCTTAAGATAGATGAACATAATGCGGTAAATGCTCGACGTGATGAAGAGCAATGTCAAAGTCAGTCTCGTATCTCGGAACTGCCAACTCAGCACACCACCTTCTGCACCATAAGCCTCTCCTCCTAGTCAACCCAACAACACTTGACAGTTTGGTATTTTGGTTGGTTCTAAAACTTTCTATAACAACTTTTGTAATATATAACAGCTTTTGTCAAGCTAAATGCTTGATATGTAATATATAATTAACTCGTCTTTGTAATTTTAACATTCGGTATATTTTTAGTTTAAGCTTCTAAAAACACAAATATATATATATATATATATATATATGAATATGTATGTAAGTAACAAGTTAGTTGCAAATATGTGGCAAAGCAAACAACATAGTAGCAATCTAGTTGCTACTTAGTGACGCTTTAAAGACTAATATGTGACTACATAAGATCATTGCTCACTACCGAAGTAGTTGCAAAAGTGTTGCATATAAACAACTACTTATATCGTCACAAATTAGTCTCAATATAACAACCACAACAATTAGTCACTAAGTAGTTGCAAAAATTATAGTGTCACTAATTAGTCGTTAATTTGCCACTGCACTAATACGTCTCAAAGTAGTCACAAATAAGCGACTACACATGGTAGTCACAAATAAGCGACTACTTTGTGACTATATAAATTAGCGACGATGAATTTGCGACTACTTATTTTCGTCACAAAGTAGTCACAAATGGGTCATTTGTGACGTTTTTGTGACTCTTTTGGGTGTCACAAAATGTATGTTTTCTTGTAGTGTATACAATACAAAAAAGTAGCAAATTCCTACTTCTTAGCTATATGGAATTGATAGTTAACTATTTATGATAAGCATATAGTGAACTATATCAAGTAACTATAACGAACTATAACAAATAACCAAAATGAACTACATTACTACTTTGAGTATTATCCTAACTTCACTAACTTTAAAAATGTTGTGAAAAAAAACACTATGACCTCAAAAAAGGCAAACTAAAAAAGTACATAACAATAGGCGTTGTACTCCCGTTTTCATTCACACCCATCACCTCAGGGCATTCGTACGACAAAGAAACATATTTGGTTGCACAAATCTGGAATTTGTCCTTCGCCATTTCCACTAGCGACTCGAACTGCTCCACTACAAGAAATATGCTTATTGATAGCACATTAAGATAGCGTTGTTTCTGTAAGTGCTATTAAAACTGTTTTGGTAGGTTATACTTAAATATGATAGCATTTTAATAATGCTAACCGTGAAAATGACTAAGCGGAAAACAAAATTTGGCTTTGGAGCCTAAAATTACGATAAGCAGCAACACTTATCCGAATATTTTTCTTTTTGGGCCTAAGTGTAAAACCAAAAATATCAAACATGTGATTTTTCTTCTTCATTTCACAAAGACAAATTCTCTCTTTCTCTCTCTCTCTCTGGAGAGATTTCTCCCTTCCGGGGAAGTTGTTGTTGTAAAGGTCTCAGCGGCTTTAGTGGCTTTTGTAGGGCTTTGCGGCGTCTCACGCTTGAAGAAATTTCAGATCTGGCCTTGAAGAGTTCTTCAGGGATGGACGACGGCTCGTGTGGTGCTCGGAGGTTTTTGATGGAGTTTGGGTCTTGGCGAATCTCTGCGCTTTCCTCTTACGGCTTCACCACACCACGAGATAGCCTCAGATCTGGCCTTGCCTTCATCGATTGGAGAAATCTATGGCTCGGGTCACAGTGGTGGTTTCTTTGTGGTCTTGTGGCTGTAACAATGTTGTTTGTGGCTGGGTTTGGGATTGGAGCTTATGCTTGGGTCTGAGGTATGTAGATTCCGGTTGTGGCGATGGTTTGGGGCAAAATCCATTGCGGTCTGTTACTCTTTCAATCACTGGTTTGTGTCATTCCTGGAGCCCGACGAGCTTCTTCTTACTCGAAACCCTATTAAGAGAATTAAGATATTGGTTTCATCCCTGATTACGACGAGGATTGGGAGCGGATTGTTGAGGCATGGTGTTCTAATGGTAGAATCTCAGAGTCAAGTGGTATCTCGTCTTTCATTGCTTAATTAAAAAGGTCTAACACTCTTTGATTCTAGCATATAGTGGAATGAATATGTATAGTTTCCTCTGCTTTGTTAATATATTTGTGTGCATTGTCCTTTCTTAATATTGTGATTGTAAAGCTTTGTTAGAGTATCACCTTGTTATGTGTACGAGAATGGTAGTAAATCTCTTGATGTTTAACTACATAAACCGTTTTCGTTTTTGGTTTTGTGCAGGTGATTAGAAAAAACAACATAGTCACTGTTGAAGCTCTTGAATAGTGGGCATATCTTCTTAGCGCTATACACACATCGGTAAACTTCACTTTGTACCAAGTAATAGTTTTACTCTGTTTGAGAAAGCTCACGTTTCACCTCTCATGGAGTTGTGCTCTTATCGTTTTGTTTTGTGATCATCAAATTTGTGTATTTAGTTTTCTTTATTGCGATTTTGTGTGTGTAGGTTTATCAGTTCACTGGAGCTAGATGTAGAATACACCATTCATGGGATCAAAGTCCCGTTAATTGAAGCTAGTCATTACCCAGGTGCTACTCTTATTCACTTTCAGTTGGTACATGAGAGTTTGAAGATCTTAATTACACGTAATTATTAGGCAAAGCAGAAAGTTATTAATTCATTCAAGGTGTTTTTGGATTCACCAAATAGTTAGAAAACAGATATTTGCGAGAAACTTACAAAAGGCTTTTGACTAACTGAGTAGTTAGATCTTATTATTGCGATTAATATATATATGTTGTTGAATCCATTTCTGTGAAAGTTTAACTAAAATAAGTTGGATTTTTCTGAATTAGGTGAATGTTCCTAAGACTAAGAAGACTTACTTTACTGTAAGAACAAGGAATGAAGAAGCACACCCTGCACGAAGTTACACAGTACAAGAAGGGTAAAGACAGTCTTGCGACCAAGGAAAGCGCTGTTATGACCGCAAACAATCTGGTTATGTTGGTCAGACCTAGCCCGTCTTGTGTTACCCTAACTAATAATCAAGAAGAGGAGCATTTAGATGATGATTGCTCACCAAAGCGGTAAGCTTTAGAAAATATACGTTGTTTGATCTAGTTAGTTAATTGTGTTTGATAGAACTTGTGGTTGTCGATAAGAGAAGTTTGTTTCTCTCTCATTTATCTCATAAATTAGTATTCTGGTTGTGTAAGAGTAGTAGTTATAATAAGACTTGGTTTAGATTAGTCTGTGTAAGACTTGTTATATTTTTGTATGGATTTTCTACGGAATAAAAAGTTTAATTAAATATATATTGTTGAACAAAATTAATTTATATATATAAATATTTAATACAAAAACGTGTCAAATTTAAGTGAAAACATAGCATCGACAAAATGCTACAACATAATATATCACAACGCAAATAATGAGTTATAATTGAGTCAAATATAGCATTTAAATAACGCTATGAAATAATGGCCAATAATAGCGTCTCAAAAATTGCTATTGTATGTGGGGGTTCTAAGATAGCTCCGGATGTCATAGCGTTTATGAAAACGCTATTATACCTCTATGATAGCGTTAATCATGAGCTAAGAATGTCCATATTTCTTGTAGTGCTCCCACGATGATAACATGATACACTTACACATCTCGGTAGGCGTTGGTTTGAACTGTCAAGCATCGTTTGCCAAAATAATCCACTCACCAAGCATGACGACAACCTGAGTCCCCTTAGCAACCTACGCAAATAGTTAACTATTAGCAACTATAATCATAGTCAACACAAGCAAAGTCAACACAACTATACCCACCTATACACGACTATACAAGTAACATAGAAGACAACACGATTATACACAACATGATTATGGTGTATCATAGAAGACAACTCAAATACAGTCAACACGACTATACACAACACGATTATAGTCAACTATAATAACCAATACGCATGAAGCTAACTACTATCAATTACATTAATAGTCAACTATTCAAACGTAAAAGACAACACAAGTATAGCCCATTACAAATACCTCTCCCACCACCTTCGATCCGATGTCAAACTCCTTCGCCACCTGCTTCACCATTGCAATACTCTCGAAATTTCTTATGAGCTTTTCTCAAAAATGATTTGTGAGGCAAAAAGTAAATCATCACCATCGTTTTTATAGCAATCCGACGAATTGATACACAATCACTGAAAAATCCTTCAATGATTCACTCAAAATCAATATGATTTACACAATCAATTAACAATCCTTCTACGATTCTTTCAAATCAGTCATAATTAGCTCTTATAACGATTAGTAAGATATGCATCATCGTAACTACAAATAATCACAGATCTTAAGATTTGGATCATCTAGTCAAATAGATCTGTCGACAAAATCAAAAAGATTTTTCACACACAATTAATATCCAAAACAGATTTTTAGATTGAAATCTTTTTTACTTTCTACGATTGTGAATTTGCTTAGGGGTATAATCGTCATAAAAAACCTTCTCACAATTAGATACCTAAATACATATCACGTGGTGTTATGAAGCTAATATTTGCCCAAAATTGTATTATTCAGCTAATTCTCCTATTATTTTTTTGTCAAATATGTTATTTCACTTTACTTAATTAAGATAACATTTTTAGAAATTGAAGCTGATTTGTATTTAATCAAGGGAAAAGATTATGCACTAAATAACTTTACTATTTTTCTTAATTTGTAATATGATTTTGATGACGTCTATTTGTAAAATACACACAAATGGATAAGTTGCATTTTTTTTCTTCAAAATTTGTTATTTTTTGGATGATACGCTATACATATTATTTTGACCTAATTTGACAATTAACCATGCTATTAAACTTAATAATTACCAATACTAAGTTGTTTAGCAAAAAAAAAAAATTAAACAATACTACATGTTATTTTTATAATTTTTTGTGTGGATATTTTGGTTTTATATATTTTGATATTACATATCCAAATTGTTTTAGCTGTATATGTGCACAAGAAAAACTAGTAAAAATAAACATGCATCACTTAAGGTTTAAGAATGTTTTTTTTTTTAGAAAGTGGTTTAAGAATGTTGTTGGCCATTCTTTATCATTTCTATTGAGAGTGGTTTTTCCTTCCTATTTGGCGTATCTCGTGATTTAACCTAATAATAAACAACAAGATACTAAATTTCAGAAGCTGAAAATTATTTTATGAAATATACATAATTTGTCAAGGGAAAAAAAGTGTAAACTATACATGAAAACCACATATTTGAGAAAAGATACATTTTTAATGTCGTTAACCGTGAAAAAAATGAAAAGACATATCATAAATTTTGAAAAAGACAAAGTAGATCTACATGCACAAAATCTAAGTGAAATTATGTTATTTGTAAAAAAAGTGAACCAAAATCATACTGGTTATTTGTCATTTTATATAATTTTACTTTTTCATATTTAATAAATTTTTCGGATCAACATTTGTACAGTTATGACTCAACATAGTTAATTATTTTGTGTGACATGTGGTCTCGTTTATTTCTTCTCGTACTTCGATCATTATATTTCCTGTGATCCAATTTAAAGATTGACACAAAGAGAAGCAAATTGATGCTCTCAAGTACGAATTTTGACACAAATTAGAGTATTACATAACAACTTTACTAAAAAAAGATCGGTTCTTGAGCATGTTGGGAATTAAGGCGGCAATTGAAGGAGTTGCTCTAAAGCTTGACGAATCAAAAACAGATTTACAACGTTACATATACATACATATATTAATGAGATAAGCCAAAAGAAACTTAACCTCACTAAACAACTACTAACTACAACATTATATTTTCATAGACTCCTCCTCAAGCTGTTTTTTTTCAAAGACAAGAATAAGCTTGATATTGACATCCGATTGAGTATAGAATGAAATGGTCCTGGATGTAGGGGTCTGGTCAGAATGTTTGCAAGCTTATTTCCGGTTGAAACATGCATAGTGGTTAAGAAACCATTCTTCACTTGATTTTGAGTGGTTAAACAATCCACTTTAACATGCTTAGTCCTCTCATGAAAGACCGGATTATTCGCAATGTGTAAAACTGCTTTATTATCACAAAAGAGTTTAGTTTAAGACTCAACCTCAATATGAAGATCTTTCAACATATGACAAAACCATAACAACCCTTTGGTGACCACAACCCTGCTACGATATTATGCTTCTTAGACTTCCAATTGAGTAGAGATGTACCAAGAAAGATACACATCCGAGTCACTGAGCGTCTAGTGTCTAAACAAATAATCCAATCCGTATATGCAAATCCATTAAGACAAAGAGTTGTAGAGGCAGAGTAAAACAATCCATGTCCTGGGTTATTCTTCAAATATTTCATAATATGCATAGAATATGCATAGCAGATGCATATGCACATCAGTAGGAAATGAGAGAAATTGACTAAGACGGTATACTGCAAAGGTGATGTATGGCCTTGTCATACACATATACAGTTGGCGTCCTATTAGTTCTCTATAAGGAGTAGCATCAGCCAACAAAGTACCAATATCTTTACTAAGAGGTATTTTAGAATCCATAAGCTCAAATTTTAGTTTACAATCTAAGAGACTAGAATCAGAAATCAAACCCAAGCAGTATTCTCTATAACAAACTGAAATTCCTTCTGAATTTTGATCTATATCTCAAGCCCTAAGAAGAAACAAGTAGTTCCTAATTCTTTTGTCTTGAACTTAAGAGCTAAAGTCCTTCGAACAGACTTAACAACCTCATCACTATCACTTACAATTAAGATATTATCCACATAGACCAATCAGGGTATGAAGAATATATTTGTTTTTTTTCAAAAGAAGAGTATTGTCTGACTCGGACCGAAAGAATCCATCATCTAAAAGAGCTTTAAAAAGACATTTTCACCATTGTTTTGAAACCTGCTTAAACCCATAAATGGACTTACGTAGTTTAAAAATTGGATCAGGAGGTAAGTCTCAACCAGAAGCTGGAGTAAGTAAATTGTATGTTTATGTTATTACATATATATAAATACATATATATTAAAATATCCATTGTATGTACTTTGTCCGGCTAACGTAGAAAGTATTATAGAACACTGTTATTAAGTAATATACAGAATATGAATATATTTAGCTATTAAACTTCTAAAAATATTTATTATCGGTAAATACAAATCTAATATATTGGTAAATAAAAAAAAAAAGACAATCGACAGTAAAAAACATTGAATTAATACAGTTCTATCTGGATTTGGGAGCAAATGAGCAATCAGGTGGATCATCTGAATCCAAAATCTGCCTAATAACAAGATTCCTTGCCCGATTAATAGTCATGAAACACAAGTATATATGTTCTTCAAGCTCATCAAGCTCTTCACTAAAGTTTTCTTCACATCTTTTCAACTCTCGAGCCACTTCTTCACCGGCTCGAACCCGACCCGACCCTCTCCCAACCCAAAAGTCAGCCATGGCTCGTACGTGCTCCACTTCATCGTTAATCCGAGTCACTAATCGACTTATCGTGTCCAAGTCACGACTTAAAATATAAGCACCTTTCGCAGCCACGTCTAGCCGAGCCGTATTTTTTGTTAGCTTATTCCTTAAACCGACCGGTTTAAATCTTCCGGTTAAAAGAGTCGGACCGGCTATAAACAAAGCAAAAGCGTGAGAGGCTATGGTTACAATCAATGTAGCGGTTAGAGCCAAAACAAGAACCCCTGAGCTATGAGTTAGTCCGTTAATGAGCTTTAGTTTGGCTCGTGTCTTGTTTCGACTTGACTCTAACCGTTTTAGTAGGTTTAAACAGCTGGATTTGGTTAACTGGATCCGAGAACCCGACGAGGTAAACGGGTCGAACCATCTTGATAGATCCGTGAAATGATCCATCAAAGCCAATGAATTATTGTTCTCCGATTGACATTTAGGTTTTAAAGATTCATATTTAGAACGAAGACGGTGAATGTTTTTGAGTAATAGCGTGCAAAGCAAGAAAGCGTTTGCCGTCTCTAAGAAGTAATCAGAGAGAAGAGTTCGGGGGAGTCTTCCGACTCGGGATAGATCCAGGATCCGGGTAACTGTGTTCGTGTCCGGGTCTAGGAGATTTTGTGCAAAGAGACGATACGACATGAGACGAGCTGACGTGGAGGATGATTTGATTGGTGAAGACGACACGGTGGATTTTTTGCGGTTTAGACAAATGACACGTGTCCAAAACTGATTGTATGATTCTGTACGGAAAGCGTTTGCGTATTCTTCCCGAACATCCACGTCATCACCAACTTTCGGACTTGAATTCCCGGAAGCTGCTGTTTCGATTATAGAAGGAAAGTCGATTTTATTACAAATTAAATACGTAATTTCATGATTAAAAAAAAAGAAATCAGTGGTAATTAAAAAATGAAACCTGTGGATGCGAGAATCCTTTTGATCTTTGATGAAACTTTTATGCCCATCCCTCGAGATCTTGGATAAAGCAAATTCTGTTTTTGTCTTTGAATATAGAGATTTTGGGTTTTCAAATGTTGAGAGAAGAAAATGAGAACGACAATAAGGTATCAGCTTATTATATAGTTCTTCGTGTGATGTATTATTATAATGAAAATGAAATAAAGAACTATTTAATTACTTGCTAGGAAAATGGATATCTAAGGATTTTGTTGGGAAATTGTTACTTTTGTTAGTGCTTGAAGTGGGAGTGAAGAAATATCGAGGAAATAAATGAGTGGATGCTTGCACGTAATATGAAATAAGACCTCTAGGTGAAAAATGCCAAAATTTATCCGTAGCTCTTTTATGGAAAGTCTTTACACAAACTCATAGGTCCGTGTTATCCAAATTTGGATGGTATGGTAGGAGTTTTATCCAATTTGGTTTCTAATTAGATTATTTAGTTTTCAAAAATGGAAATATATTAACCAAGTGAAACCAATTTTTGTTTGACAATGAGAATTGGACATTCCCTAAGATGTAACTAAAATGTTTGAGAACAGTAATCAATTTGATGAACAATTCGATTCATATAATGAGTTGATCATTGTATTCGGACACCAATGCACCTTTTGAAATAGCGAGGGCAAACTCTCGGAACAAAAACATACAAAATATGTGTCCCTGATTCACAAACCAACGAACCTCAAGTTTGAGTTCCCAAGTCGTAATAGAGGAATGTGTTGATACAAGGAAAACTAAGGGATTGGACCAAAAGAACAACTTATTTCCGGTGATTCTTCTAAACCCGGTATAAGTACCAATGAAAATGAAGGCAGAGAAGAAAAGAAGATATCTTTAACGTTTGACCCATTGGAAGCTCTTTCTTGCCTTGGCTTTTCCAGGTTTTTTCCTTTCCACAACTCGAGAGTCTCTTGTCAAAAAACCAGCTGAAATATACGGAAGACGAAAAAATATCACAATCAAGACCAATCAATCTGACAGACATACTGGCTATCAAATGGAAACATCGATCATACAATATGTGTATCTCTGCTGAAGACCATTGAAAGGACCACATAGATATAATAACGCTAAGATGCGAGTAGTATCTTGCTTACCATTTCGGAGTGGTGTTCGCATATCTGGTTCCCAGTTTTGCAATGCCCTGCTGATACCCAATTGAATAGCTCCCACTTGACCTTTAAACCAAACATTTGGTACACGGTTAACCACAACAAGTACGGGATCTAAATGCTGTTCATTTATGACCAAATCCTCTAGAGTATAAATAACACTTGCCAGTGTAAATATACAATTTGAGCTTCTAGTGACTATAACCAAAGAATATGAGGGGATTGTTGAGGGGTTTTACCTGTAGTACCACCGCCTTTAACAGTGCACTTAATATCCCAACTACCTAAGGTTTTGGTTTCAGCAAGTGGGCGCAGAAGAGCAGCGCGATGATCAAGCATAGGGAAATAGACATCAAATTCTTTATCGTTAACAACGAACTTTCCATTCCCAGGGTGTATCCAAACTCGGGCAATACTGCATTTTCTTCTTCCGGTTCCATAGGCTCTACCTGTTTCATCCACCTGTCTCACACGTGATTTAGCAATGTCCTCTTGCATCTGCATTTCAATCTCAGCTCTTGAGGACTTCTTTGAACTCTTCTCACGCCGCATGTTCTCAATCTCAGTCAGAGGAGGCAATCCTTCAACCCCTTGGAAATCCTTCAAGGCTATCAAACTATCTAGCATTTCATCTGTTATACCTGACTTAGCAATAAGGTCTCCAAATGCTCGATCAGGACCTGCAATCATCCGAGCTTACTTGAAAAACCAGCAAACCGAACATGCCTAACAATAGAATGATTACACAACCTTGCTACTCGAACATTCATCAAATCCAAATCCATTCTTAAGAAGGTAAAGTCATGTGATCAAATCTAGAAACATTTCCAAAGTTAAAGTGAAACATAAGAAGCAGCTTACAAATCCAAAAAATCTAACCTTTGATAATCTCAGTGAGCACTTTCTCCTCCTTCTCAATAGCCTCCTTCTTCGCACGCTCTTCCTCCGCATTTTCCAAGCTGGTTTCAAATCCAAGAGGCATTTCACCACCTACATCAAACACAACATTCTCATCTTCCTCCTTCAAATTCCATGGCTTAGACTCTTTCACCTCTCCACTTTTCCCAAAACCACTTTCCACCTCACCTCCAGTACCAAACACAACTTCATCTTCTCCCTCCTTCATATTCCACCGCTTAGTCTCTTCCCAGCCATTACTTCTCCTCTCAGGAACGGTTTCAATACCTTGATCCACTTCTCCGCCGGTATCGAACACAACTTTATCCTCTTCCTCCTTCAAACTCCATCTCTTAGGCTCCTCCGGCCACTTACGCTCTCCGGAAGAAGCCCAAGGATCTCCGGAAGAGAAAGGATCAGATTTATCATCGTTTACACCAGAAAAACTCCACGGAACGTCACTCCGATTACCACCATTTCCGTTGCCATTTCCGCCACCGTTAGTGGAAAGAGGTCGGATTAAAGAGGAGAAGATCTGAGAGTTTGTTGATTTGGTTGAAACTAGGGTTACGAGACGGAGATTCGAAGGTCTAAGGAATAAACGAGAGAGCATGATGGTGAACAACAGTGAGATTCACAGATTTGGGAGAAGCATAAATTGCAGAGATTCGAAGAAGAACGGTTAGGGTTTTACTAAAGAACCACTTCAAAATCTTAACAATAACAAACCGGTCTGATTTGAACCGGTTTATTCCGGGTTAATCATCATGTCAATTTTTTTAATAAAGAAGCCGTCTTTTGTCTCTCTCTCTGATTTCTCCGACGAGGTTACTTCGCAAAACTGTGTTGAAGCTGAATCGAGATGGTTTATATCGCTTCTTGGGACGAATTCGTTGATCGATCTGTTCAGCTTTTTCGAGCTGATCCCGAATCTGTAGGTTTTTTTTTCTTCTCGATTTCTGTCATTATATTTGGATTATAATAACTCGATTTCGTACTGGGCATTCGATAATTGACTTGAATCTCGTCGTGTTAGTTGGAAATCTGGGGATGTTTCGTTTCCTAATAGAATTTGAAGAATCTAAAAGAGTTTTGTTTCTGATGCATTGGATATTTGTGATTCAGACTCGGTATGTCATGAAGTATAGACACTGTGACGGCAAGTTGGTTCTTAAGGTTACTGATAACAAAGAGGTTAGTAATTGAAATTGTATGGAATTCGATAGTTGATATATTATCTCGATGATAGTTTGATAGTATAATACTGATTTGGAGAATGTGATCTAGGTTTTCATGATGATTCACTAACTGGTTGGTGTTTCATTATACTTTTTTCGTAGTTATGTGGTTACATTGGTTTTAGCTTGGTGAATGTGTTTGCTAATAGGGCTGTGTCAACGATATTTCTTAGATTTCTTACGCTTTAGCAGATGTAATTCACTCTTCAGATCAGTTGTTCTTTGTGGACGTTGAAGAATGTGTGTTTTAGTTAGGCAAAGTGCAATACTTTAGACCTCGTTGAAACGAGCGAGGATGTACAGAAAGAATTGCATCAATTTCTGTGGTTAATTAGCTCATCTCTGTTGTAGCCGTCTCTTGTTTCATCCTGTGCAATCGGTTTGTTTATGTGAAGCATATGATAGATTTTTATTTCTACTCTTTTTGTTTACGTAGTGTCTCAAGTTCAAGACAGACCAAGCACAAGAGGCAAAGAAGATGGAGAAACTGAATAACATATTCTTCACCCTCATGGCCAGAGGACCTGATGGTAATTTTTTTTTTTTTTTTCGCTTTACTATACTTAAAGAAAGAATAGAACTTTACATTCAAATATGCATCATCTTTTCATGTTTAAGAGGATAACTCCTTCATTTTATGGTTTTATGAGGTTCTAACACTGGTCCATCAGTGTACAATTATTCTTTTATGAGAGACCGGCTGTTTGCTCAAAAAAAAAAGAGAGACCGGCTATTGGGTTTATAACTTCTGTCCTCTAAACATTATTTTCTCGCATACCGAACTAAAAGAAAGAATGGAACTAAATGATTGGATGTTTTATCTTCTCATTGTAATGTTGGAAAGCTCTTTTTGTGTTACGGTGCAACGTTCTAACATTGGTTCATTGGTGCAACATCCTCACCAAATATTGGATTTACAGCTTAACTAATTTGTTTAATATTTATGTTGGTTATATAATGCAGTTGATCTTTCTGAAGTCACCGGGAAAGAACAGATAGAAACACAGCCTGCCAAGAAAGGAAGAGGAAGGAAGCAATAAGTATGATGAATCTGGTTTTATTTTGATCCATTTTTGTTGGATATTTTGAGATGGGTTTCTCATGGTAGGGGTTGTGAAGATTTGTTCTAAAGTTGACTTTGGACCTAGAAATACAATTTTTTTCTTCTTCTCAAGAGTACATGTGGTAAAACCCCAGAATTAGAATTTCTGTTTTCTTTTTCACAAATCAGTCTGTGTTTGAATGGATGGGATACAAGAACGAATTTACCCTCCCTCCGTGAATGATATCGACAAAAAAAAATCGTGTTTAAGAAGAAGACTTTGTCCCACATAACTTTCATCGATAGGCCTCCGCAGCAAGAGAATAGACCGGCTTTCTGGGACATCATGATAACTCTAGGGTCAGTTAGAGATGGTGCTTTGCTCCTTTATCCCTTTCCTCTCTATGGTGTGATTCAACCAGTATTTTCATGTTTTACCAATATATATGGAATATCGATATCTATTTACATCAACAAAAACAGTAGCTGCATATACAACAATTAGAACATTCATTAATCGGTTTGTAGCCTTGGCTCTTAGACTGGTTGCTTGCTTGTCTCCACGAGTTCTGCCCCAATGCTCTTAGGTGGATGGAATGCTGTTTGCTATTGCATATGGAAATATCGTAACTCTAAGTTTCATTTTTCTGCAATGTTTTGAATACAATCTCGGCAAATTTACTAAGACCTTCCTATGAAGATCTGATTTGCAATTGGCTATCTTGTTTAAGTTAACACATAAGCGACCAATTGATCACCTCCTCCACAAAAAAAGGAAAATTCTGTTTTTCGATATCTTCTTCTATATATTTTGAAGATTTGCCTTAGATCCCAACTTTTAATCCTCTAGTCTTGATTGACCTTGAGGAGCATCATGCTCTTTATTATCCAATCAAGTTTAGTTGACAAAACATTAAACAGAGCATTTAGTAAATGCTAATACTCTCAAATGCTTTCACTCTCAATGCTCTCCAATAGAGATTTTCTAGAGCATTTACCTATAATATATATAAAAACATTAAAAAATAAATATTATACAACTCATTTATTTTTATACTTATATAAAAACGAATTATATAAACTTTTATTTACTTTAATAAATATTTGTCATTATTTTATTTATTATATACTTTAAGATAATATCATAATTAGATAATATATCAATTAAATGTAATTTAAATATGAAAAAAATATAAAAAATTATGTTATACTTTACAAAAATAATTGATATACAATATTAACATATTAAATTTTAGAATTTATAAATATATTTATAATAAAATTAAAATTATATATACAATATTAGTTTGTTTGTCATATTATTTGTTAAATAGTATTATAATAAATAATTTATATAATTTTTTTTTTAAATGATGTTTATAATTTTTGACTAATATATATATATATAAGATATTTTAGAATACATAGTTAAATAACTTTATTTTAATTTTGTATCTAACCATTAACTGCTCTACCAATCACGTAAAATGTGCGTTTTACTCATGCTCATGCTCTAGATGCTCATGCTCTAGATGCTTCATGCTAATGCTCCTACATGCTCTGCCAATCAAAGCCTCTATATATTAAAGGAGAATCATTTTGGGATGATGTGTCAAACTCTCCTTTTTTCTCACATTTTTTTTAGTTAATTAAAACTATTACTACTTCCTACCATACTCCTAGCAAAACACTCTAAAATAATTTAATCCATATACTCAAACAAAATATATTCTTTAGTCATTTACTATTCCATTTGTTAAACACTATTCTACTTGCTATACTTATTTCAATTACATTTAATTTAATTGTCAAACACATTAAAAACTCTAATTAATAATAAATTGCTAAGCATAGGTAACGAAACTTATCCAACCTTATATATTCAAATAACCCGAACAAGAAATATATAAAATATGATTGAGAAGTTCAAATTTTGCCATCTCTTTTATTTTAAAGATGTTTGTTTAGTTATGATTAATCAAATAAATCTAAAAATATGAATTTTAAAAATATATTTAGAAGCTATAATGCATAATAATCAATAATATCTATTAGTTAACCGTCAAATTTCAAAAACTACTCCCTCTGTTGCATATTAGTTGTCATTCTAGCCTTTATTTTTTGTTTCATATTACTTGTCGTTCTGTATTTCCAATGCAAATTTATTACTATTTTTCCATCTTTTACCTTTAACTTTCAGCTTAATAATTACTTCTATCAAACAAAATAATGTATTAATTAGGGGTAAAACAGAAAATTTAATTGTTTTCTTAATATGTGTGAAAATACCTAAAATGACAAGTAATCTGCAACAGAGGGAGTAAATGATATCATTTTTTTTTAACATATCTACATTGAATGATACCAAACTGTGGTTAACCTATTTACAAATAAAGTAATAAAGTTGTTTAATTAACTTAATGGTTATAATTAAACCCGTGCAAAAGCACGGGTACTAACCTAGTATAAATAGAAGAGAGCAACCACAAAAAAGAACACACCATCAGAGAGTGAAACGACCCGACCCGACCCGTTTTTTTTTTTAACAATTAATCGTTGGTCTCGGACTAGCATTCCCATAAATGCTATCCTCAACAACCAAGCAAAGCACATAAACTAAACAACATCGGATAACTAAACCAATAAACCAAATAAAACAATTCCAGTAAAATAACCGGTTCAACTACAATTCCAAAACAACAGGTTCCACAAACCAGCAACCTAACAGCCGTTCTAAAACAATAAAAGCAAAACAACACAAAGCACGAAACTCGAGACCCTAGATCATCTCCCTCTTCGTAGCCATGATTCCATGATCACATTTTGCCTTTACCTGCATCACATGGGAAAAAGAGATGCGTGAGTATTATCATAAATACCAAGTGAGACGGTCATCCCATCTACGACTGCGCACTCAGGCACAATGGACCGCTCAGGCAAACATTCAACAAACATCACACAAGCACAAGGCTCAACCACAGCCAACCAGACAGGCTGTCGATCGACACTATCACTAGGTGTCGATCGACATCACCTGTACCTGCCTGTCGATCGACAGCCTCCGTGCTGGCCTGTCGTTCGACAGGCCCTGCGCAGAATCCTAGGAAATCGATCATAATCCTCTCGGATCGATTCCTCCTCTGCGTCAACACGAAACCTGCACGAAAACACCAATCCACACACAACAAGCACAAAACACAGTCTCAAGCAAACACATCAATAACAATCATTTCGTTCCAAACCTACCACCAAACAACCCTAACGAATCCACCGGCCCAGAAGCCATGGTCACGCACTCACCTTGAATTTTCGGATAGAAACTGATGGAATTGAAGTTAGAATCGAAATCCACGACAACCACCACGAAAATCTACTCCAAATAACTCAAGAACGAAACCCTAACTCTCAAAACTATCAGGAACCAGAGAACTCCTCTCAAACTCTTTTTCTGCTGATTTTGAGACTTGGTTCGCTCAGAATGCGGCCAAAAAGCCTTAAATACGAAATCCTAGGTTTTCCCAAACCGGCCCGGTCCAACTGAACGACTAAAATCGAACCAGAAAACCGACCAAATTAAGGCCATGTCGATCGATATATACCACATGTGTCGAACGACAGCCCTTAACAAGCCTGTCGATCGACATACACTACGTGTGTCGATCGACAGCCCCTTCATTTTCCTCAAAAATGGTTCACGGGCGTCACAATTCTCCCCTACTAAAACTGGATTCGTCCTCGAATCCTCAAACACAGCCCACAAGGCTATCCACCTGGCCAACCTGCCAGTAACATCAGAGACTACATCTCCCAGACCCTCTCGAGGCTCACATCCGTCCTATGCATATAGACCCGTCTCAGACATTGATTGCTCATACCTCATAACTCATAACCACCATCTAGCTCTCGGGATCGTCACCCCTCAGCTCTCGGTGCCTCGTATCAACCCACCTCAGTACGCGCAGTCCTGACGGTGTTTGATACCAACATCTCCACACCCCTCAAACCATCAAGACACACAGTCCGTCAAGCTCTCGGTATGCAGGAAACTCACTATCCCCTGGAGAGACGCATCTCTCAAAGATCTGCCAGAGGTCGCAACCTCCCAAACTATCTCCATATCCTCACGCCCTCAGTCCTCGCAGTCCTGACGAACGATCGGTATGCAGGGAACCACTATCCCCTAGAGAGACGCATCTCTCAAGATCTGCCGGAGACTCATCTCCAAGAAAGAACCAATGTCTAACTCTGAGCTACGCAATCAATTCCTAACGTCTATAATGCACCTCTGACCGGAACTACCTCCCAAGGTCTCACCATGATACTCCCCATCCGGAATACCATCACACCCATGATCATCACAGATCATCTGGACCATCCATCACCCCGGATGTCCCTGCAGAGTCTCCCCGGAACTAGACAGTTCTAACCACCATAAAACTTCTATTCCGAGACTTTCTCTCTCACACACACACACACACAAACACAAGCCCGTTAGAATTCCACCGAAACTGGCAAGTTCTACCCACTATAAAACTTCCATTTCGAGGTTCTCTAACCATAAACACATGACCACTACCCAGGTCCTCTGGACAACCCATCACACAGGGTGCCCCTGCTAGAGTCTCTCCGAAATAGACAAGTTCTACCCACTATAAAACTTCTATTTCGAGATCCTCCAACCACTTACTCAAGGCTACCAAAGCCAAAACACAAGAACCTCTTGGCTACACAGCCACCACAACACAACATAAGAACTACACCTCTTAAGAAACTGGAAGAATATCATAATCGTTTCACTCCAACGAAAATACATAATTCCAACCACATCACCATACCTGGTGATCACTACCAAACAAGACATTGGAACCTATGAGACCCAGTTCACTTCCCGGCTTGCTTCACAAACCACAGTAAAACCTTGTCTCATCTTAACCTCTGGTTCCCAAGTCTCTTCCTGGACACCGTCACAGTCCCACAAGACTCTCGACAACGACACCCTTTTTCGGCGCAAGATCTTGACACTTCTCTCAAGGATCCTTACCAGCCTCAACTCAACCGCCAAAAACAAACGATCTGCAGGAATCCTCACCACTACCTCCCAAGACCCATGTAGACACTCCCTGAGATTCAACACATAGAACTCTCAAGAAAGTTCTGCATGATCTGAGGTAGCTCCACACGATAAGCAACTGGCCCCACTCGCTCCAACACCCGGAACGAGCCCATAAAACTACCGCCTAAGCTTATCCTCTACAATGAATCTGTTAGAATCCTGCAACATCTCCACTCTGAGATACGCTTTATCTCCCACATTGAACTCTAACTCATTTCTCCTCTCATCGGCACAACTGCTCGGCCGATCAAGAGCGTCTTTCATGTTCAGTTCACAACACGGATCTTCTCCGTAGTCTTTTGAACAAGATCTGCACCATGTATGCTTCTCTCCCCCACTTGGATCTAGCATAAAGTGTGCGACATGGCCTCCCATACAAAACTCAAAAGGAGCCATACCACTACTGGCCTGAAAGCCCTCACAAACTCAGAAGTGCACCTCGGATCTCTGTCTGACACAAAACTCGCTAGCACTCCAAGCCACCGCCCTAACTGACTCACATATTTCATAACCAGAACCGCTGCTCCTTCGGTTTTTCCTAATGGTCAGGAAATCTGCTAACCTAGACAGATGATCCGCAGTCACTCAAATAACAACATCAGTCCAAGAAACCGGCATGCCTGCCGCAATATCTAAGGAAACATGTCCCACTTCCCCTCTGGAATGGGTAAACAACCCCCACCAACTGGCAACTTATCGCAAGATGCGACCTAGTCAGCCACGTCCTTCTTCATCCCGACTCAGAGATAGTACTGTTTCCGATCACTATACCTCTTTGTCGCTTCCAGATGAATAGAGAATCATGCTCTCATGAGCCCCTCACAGAAAACTCCTGCCTCAACCTCAACCTTAGGCACACAGACTCACCCGTGCCCTAAGATAATTTTAATCGCCGAAACCTAATAACCAGAAGCTTCGACCTTAGAAGAATCCACCAACCCTGATCCTTCCACTGAGCTACTCGCAACCTACTCAAAAGGTTTGCCTGATTAATTGTCTCCAGTTCCAACGGCTCTCGTGAGATAACGCACAACCTCAACCTATCAATCTCACTTACCATACCTCCACATCCTGCTCTTGAGCCAAAGCATACCGCCTCCGACCAAGAGCATCCACCTCCAGCTAAGTTCACCACGATGGTAAACTATAACAGACCCCAATCTGTTACAACTCCACCCATCACTTCCGCCTCAAATCCCAAGACCACACAAAAGAACCTACTCTTCTAACCGCTTGGTCATAGATTGAGCCATACTCGCAAAAGCCTTTTGATGCAACTCCTGAAATAACCTGCCAACCCGAGAAAACTACTAATCTTAGTTGCATTCCTCGGTCTAGGCCAAATCTCAGATAGATTGCATCTTAACTGGATCCACATAAACTCCATCTGCCGAAACAGTAAGACCCTGAAAACCTATTTCCCTTGCCAGAAACTGCACTTGCTCATCCTAGCGAACCGCTTATGCTCTTGCAACTTCCCCAACAATTGCCCTCTCCTTACTCGTGCTCCCCAGGACTCTTCAAATACACCAAGATGACATCGATGAAGTTAATCACGAACTTATCCAGATACTCCTGAAAGGCTTCGCTCATCAACCTCATAAACGCGGCTGGTGCACTTGTCAACCTGAAAGGCATCACCACTAACTCAACACTGCCCATGACTCGTCAAGAAAGCCGTTTTCCTGACATCTGCCTCATCGAGAGGAATCTCGTGGTAACCAGATGCCAAGTCAACCTCGAAGAACCAAGTAGCCCCTCACAATTGATCCTACAACTTATCAATTCTCGGAAGACGATACCTGTTCTTTATAGTGACTCGGTTAAGCCTTCGATAATCGAAACACAACCGGAAACTACCACAATTCCTCCTCACAAACAACACCGGTTCTCAACACTGCCCATGACTCGTCAAGAAAGCCGTTTTCCTGACATCTGCCTCATCGAGAGGAATCTCGTGGTAACCAGATGCCAAGTCAACCTCGAAGAACCAAGTAGCCCCTCACAATTGATCCTACAACTTATCAATTCTCGGAAGACGATACCTGTTCTTCACAGTGACTCGGTTAAGCCTTCGATAATCGAAACACAACCGAAAACTACCACAATTCCTCCTCACAAACAACACCGGTTCTCCCCACGGTGAAGTACTCGACCGAAAGAATCCTTACTCAAGAAAACCTCTAGCCGCCTCGTCGGCTCTGCCAAATCTGCTGGAGCCATTCGGTAAGGTGTCTTAGATAACGGCGTCGTCCCATGCTCTAACTCAATCGTGATAGGATCCGACCGCGACGACGGTAATCCCTGCAACAACCGAAAGACATCCTCACAGTCCTAGACAACCCGAATATCCCTCACTGCAACCTCACCCACAGACTCCGACAACACAATATTCTCCATGTAAGTCTCGTAACCCCTCAATCATAGTCTCAGCCTACACCCAAGAGATCACGAGACTCTCAGAAGTTGGTTTCACTCCTTGACAAACCAGCCTTCCTCCACCACGCTCAAACACCACACGACCGCGGTGGCAATCCAGATGAACTCTATACTGATCAAGCCAATCCATACCTAGGATAACATCATACAGTTCCACCGGACTAATCACCAAGTCCGCCAGCATCAACTTACCAGCCACTAGAATCTCCACGCCTCTCGCTCGGCCATGAGTAACTAGAAACTTTCCTCCAACAACCATAACCGGTCCAGTCCGCTCACCAGCGTCACTCCGATTACCACTCCTCTCAGCATGATCCGGAGTGATGAAGCAATGATGCTCCAGATTAAAACCACACGCGGGACTCACTACTGCCCACTACCAAAGTCTCCACACAACTCCCATGTGCTAAGAAACCTAACAAACTCGCCAACTATGACCCATGCTTCCACACCGAAGCATCCTCGGCCACTCTAGTTCAACCCGGAAGTATCCTCCCACTTCCTCTTCTGTCCCTGCACAGGCTTGCCGCCATGCCAGGTATCACCTACTGAGACTTAATAGACTGAACAGCTGGGCTAACCACCACAGCTTGCTCTCTCGAGTCCTCGACAACACCTCCAGCAGTCTCAACCAACTATGCTCTCGCTACATACATGGACACTCTGCACCGTGTCCTCAAATTTTATAGAAGTCTTCTTAAGAACCTCTTATCCTGGGCCTCCTCGCCCTCCATGCTCCTACTAGCATGAACCAGCATAAACCATGAGTTGATTAAACTCTAAATCATACCCATGAACTAATCTCTCTCCCAGATCCCGTTCCAAAAACCTCATCTCTAAACGATCCGCAACCACTTGAGGAAAGAACTTGACATCACACTCTGCCCAAAAGTCCACCCAGGCCAACTCTGCCTGAACCCTTCTAGTTGCAACACACCACTCGCAAAGAATCCTTCACCAATTCTCTGCACCTATTCCCTTATCCGCAGATAAGACGGAACCCTACCAACAACCGCAGGCCTCAGCCGCACCTCTGCCACTCGTGGCATCACCTGAGCTTAACTGGAACCGCACTTGGTAACTCTCCCATAACTGCTGAAGCCACTCCACCAGACGATCATCTCGACCCTGAGCCCCACCCGCGGGCGCACCTGCACTACCAACCTCACGAGGACCCACACCGGCCCCCGGCAGCCAACCTGGGACCACACTATCTCCACCAGCCCTCACACTGGCGCTTACACTTGGCTGCACGCTGGCAGTCTCAATGGCGCTCAAGCCGTCTTGAAGCGTATGCGCAACACTCTAAGCCGTACTCCCGGCAAACTCACTCACTAGTGCCCGCCACCACAACTACTACAACAGATCTGTCAAACGATCATCTCGTCACCTGGACTACTCCTACGGGCGCACCCGAACAACGAGCCAATCCAGCACCAACTCGAGTACCAGCCCTGGCCCCACAGCCCTCACACCGGTTCTTACACAGGCACTCCCACTGGCACTCGCACTAATACTCAGACCCTCCTGATACGTCTACGGATCTGTCGCAGTCTCAAACGTAGAACCCTGAGCCGCATCCCCAGCCGACTCACTCACTGGTCCCCGACCACAATCCTGACCTCCACGGTCACCCCGCCACCAAGGTGACATTCTCTAGTGCCTCTAGCCAACCTACTGTTCTACCACATCACACGCTAAGCACTAAAGAACAAAACACAAAACAGAAAACACTTACTGTGGAATCTCTTTGAAGGCTCGAAAGAAGATGATCTAGAACCCCCAAACCCACATAATTGTTAATTTAACCAAATTACAATCCTAACAATTCTAGCCAGTCCTAAAACCGTAAGGGCTCTGATACCAAACTGAAACGACCCGACCCGTTTTTTTAATTTTTAACAATTAATCCATAGTCTCGGACTAGCATTTCCATAAATGCTATCCTCAACAAACAAGCAAAGCACAGAAACTAAACAACAGCGGATAACTAAACCAATAAACCAAATAAAACAATTTCACTAAAATAGCCGGTTCAACTACAATTCCAAAACAACAGGTTCCACAAACCAGCAACCTAACAGCCGTTCTAAAACAAGAAAAACAAAACAACACGAAGCACAAAACTCGAGACCCTAGATCATCTCCCTCTTCGTAGCCATGATTCCACGATCACATTTTGCCTTTACCTGCATCACATGGGAAAAAGAGATGCGTGAGTATTATCATAAATACCAAGTGAGACGGTCATCCCATCTATGACTGCGCACTCAGGCACGATGGACCGCTCAGGCAAACATACAACAAACATCACACAAGCACAAGGCTCAACCACAGCCAACCAGACAGGCTGTCGATCGACACTATCACTAGGTGTCGATCGACACCTTTTGTACATGTATGTCGATCGACATACCCTCTAGGTGTCGATCGACAGCACCTGTACCTGCCTGTCGATCGACACACCCTCTATGTATCGATCGACAGCCTCCGTGTTGGCCTGTCGTTCGACACACCTCGTGTGTGTCGTTCGATAGGCCCTGCGCAGAATCCTAGGAAATCGATCATAATCCTCTCGGATCGATTCCTCCTCTGCGTCAACACGAAACCTGCACGAAAACACCAATCCACACACAACAAACACAAAACACACTCTCAAGCAAACACATCAATAACAATCAATTCGTTCCAAACCACCACCAAACAACCCTAACGAATCCACCGACTCAGAAGCCATGGTCACGCACTCACCTTGAATTTTCGGATAGAAACTGATGGAACTGAAGTTAGAAACGAAATCCACGACAACCACCACGAAAATCTACTCCAAATCACTCAAGAACGAAACCTTAACTCTCAAAACTATCAGGAACCAAAGAACTCCTCTCAAACTCTTTTTCTGCTGATTTCGAGACTTGGTTCGCTCAGAATGCGGCCAAAAAGCCTTAAATACAAAATCCTAGGTTTCCCCAAACCGGCCCGGTCCAACTGAACGACTAAAATCGAACCAGAAAAACGACCAAATTAAGGCCCTATCGATCGACACACACCACGTGTGTCGAACGACAGCCCTTAACAAGCCTGTCGATCGACAGCCCCTCCATTTTCCTCAAAAATGGTTCACGGGCGTCACAGAGAGAGAGAGATAAAAGCTATTCACCACAAACACCATTTCTAAAAGTTTCAATTGTTTCTTGTTTCGAGAGATTTTTCGATTGTTTCAACATGTGTTGCTGGAGAAGAAGGCTTTCCTTCTTACGATATTTAGAGAACTTTTCTGAACCTTTAACTACTGTTTATTGAATATGAAATTGATTTTTACTATTACTTTGCTTTTCATATCCATGATTGAGTAGTGATCCGTTGGGTTAAAGGATGTTTCGAGAAAGGAAATTTATAGCTTGATAAATAGAGTTGATTGCTTGAGCATTCAATTGTTGTTCTTCGCTTGAAGTTATTGTTACTGTATAATCTAGAATAGCTAGTTAGAGAATGATCTCAAAATGGTTTTGCTTGATAACCCCTTGTTTAGCCATTTTAATCTATTTTAAGTGAGCTCGATATAACCGCCAACGATAGTTGAGTAGTGGAATCGAGTAAGCATATCAAATCTTCACCGAAAATTGCATCTATAGTTTGAGAAGTCTCCCATACGATAGTTGAGTGATTATCCACCTAAGGATAGTTGATATTTCTGCGATTGTAGAATTATCATTCAATAGTGTTTTGAGCTCGTTACATCTTTGAATCAATTACCTAAAACTCTGAAGAGATTAATCTATAATCCTAGAGAACTCCTTCAGCCTAATGTTTAATTGAATTTTTAAGCCTTAATTTTTTCCAAACCAATCAAAACTCTTTCTTGTTTTAGATTTGATTCCTTTTCCATTAAGTTGAAGCGTACAATTGGTCTATGTGCATTCGCTCCCTAAATATTACATTCATTAACTGTGCACTTGCATTTTTAAATTGATTTTATTTTGGGTAAAACTTTACCCCCTATCAAGTTTTTGGCGCCGTTGTCGGGGACCATTTTCGTTACGTTAAGCTTATTCATTTGGATAAAGTCTAAAACATTTGTTACTAAATATCCTACTGGCTTTTTCAACAATGGATGCATTTGACAAGAATGTAGAACCACCACTGAGGATCGGAATTTTCTGAGAAAATCCTCAAGCATCACCCACCATAGTCGATCATGATACACCATATGGCCATTAAATAGATCGTTCACCTTTTCACATTCAAGAACCAAAAGGACTAGCGTATGAAATCACTATGTCTTTGATCAATCATGTAAAGCAAAATCAGTTTGGCGGAATGGAGGAAGAGCACCCTATGGATCATTTGGACTCTTCCAAAGACATATGCAACACCACGAAGATAGGAGGAGTCCCATCCGACGTTTTAAGGTGAAAACTTTTCACTTTAAAAAAAAAGAAGATAAAGCTTCTAAATGGTTAAGACAAATCTCTTCCGGACAATTTTTCGGTTGGGAAGCTTGCAAATCCTCATTCTTCAATCATTTTTATTCCAAAGTTAGATCAACTCTTACAAGAAATAAAATTCACGGATTCAACCAAGGATCCGGGGAAACTTTTTGTGATGCTTGGGCAAGGCTCAATGGGTACTTAAGAGGTTGCCCACATCACGACTTTCATAAATTAAGCATCCTTGGAATCTTCTACGGAGGAGTTCGTCCGCAACACCTTCTAACCATGGACACCACCAGCAACTGAGATTTCTACACTAGATCTGGAACAGATGGAACTACGCTGATAGAAAATCTCGTGAGAAGCACCAGCAGTAGATGGACCTAGATCGATGCATGTTTTCTTCATGGTTTCTCCTCGGGTACATTGTTCCGGATGTCGGTCACGATTTTGAAATAGTATCGGTGATCGGTTTTGGGCAATGTTTTTAAAACCGGACCGGCGACCGAACCGGATTTTTTTTGGGTCGTGGGTTAATATGGTCCGACCGGGTCTAACCGGGGTTCAACCGGGTTCAATAATATTTTAAAAATATTAGTATATAGAATTTGTTTTTTATATGTATGTGCATAACTATCCAAATATCAAACAAAATATTAAGTTTAGTACAAATATTTAGAAAAACAAAAAAATTTCAATAGCTATAGCAAAACTAAATAATAAAATGATGATATTTAAATACATAACTAATCTTTTTTGTCTTAAAATTTTAAAAAGATTATAATTATTTGAAAAATGTTTTTTTTTTCACTGAATATGATTATATTAGAGAAAATGTTAAACCTTTATTACTATCTCATTATCTATAAACCTTATTTTTTTAATTTTAATTTTGATAAACATATTAATTAAAGAAAAATGAAATAATTTTTTTTTTTTTAATTAGAAAACAGTTGAACCCGGTTTGATCCGGGTCAACCGGTTCGCCGGTTTCCGGTTTTTTGTCGGTCCGACCCGGTTCGATGCTAGTTCAACTACATTTGGGTTTTAATATTGAACCGAACCGGACATGTGACCGGTTCGCGGTTGAACCGGGTTCAACCGCCGGTCCGGTCCGGTTTTAAAAACATTGGTTTTGGGTCTTTTCCATCCTTGGACACTCCTTATGAAAATGTTGGTCAAAACGTTTAACGAATATCTCAACCAAAATTGGGGACTTCGTTTTCGTCTCTAAAAACACATTTTTTTTTTTTTTTTTTTGTAAAAGCCTGGAAAAATCATGGATAGATAGATGGGTGAATAAAAATGTTTGAAAAATTGAAAAATAAATCAAAAACCTAGTTTAAAGACTCTGAAAAAATATCAAAACAAAATATGGGTTGCTTCCCATAAAGCGCTTGTTTTAAGTCTTATAATTCGATTCCTTGGGATTTTTAGACGGTGGAAAGATCTTCTAAAGGCTTGAGATTGCTTTTAGCTTGTAAGTGTGGCTCATAATCGTTCTTCTCATCGTATTTGTTTTGCTCGAAAACTCGGCGGTACTCCATAGTAATAGACATGTTTGTCTATATTAGTGAATGTCATCCTTTGCAAAGGATAGTCCATGATAGCTCTAGGAGTTGCCAAGAAAGGCCTTCCAAGGATGAAGGGTATGATGCAAACGTGCATAGCCGGTATTTCAAAATCTACTAAACTAAATTCAAGTTTTACCTTGATCTTCTAATAGGTCCCTACTTCTCTAAGTTTGGAAACTCTATCTAACGTGTCCTTGGAAATTAAAAAATTAGTATTGTTTTACTTACATAAGATTAGCAATATACCAAAATAGTAAAAAGAAAGTAACTAAACATTAGCTTTTTCAATATTGTGTAATTACTGAACAATATAATCTATTTATAGGTTACAACATACTATGTTTTTGCAAGTGTTACTACTTTTTCATGTTTCACACATAATGAAAGTCTAGGAGACAATAAAAAAAGCATTTATAAGACAAAAAATGTCTTCTTCTTCTCCAATGTGCCAAGCTCAGCTTCTCATATTATGCTCAATAAGATCATCTTCATTGTGTATTCTCTAAATCATATTATTTATCCTCTACTTAACATAGGTATTCAATTTGAAATCTAATAAATTACCTTCATTGTTCGAAAGATAGTGGGTACATCGACGTTGCCAATAGACTAATTCAAATAAATTTCATCTTTGGACCTTTGGTTGTCCCGAGGTACCAAAAGTGGGTCTTCTTTGGGATAGAAAAGAGCGGGAGAAGCTAATTTCGCTGTACATGCGATGAATGTATTTAAAACATGATCGCAATTGCTCTTAAAAAATGACAAAGTTAATAGACAATACATTCCAAACTGACATAAACCATTTATAAATGATTACCTTATCGATTCATTCGAATCCTTTAGTAAATATGGGAAATAGTAGGTGCAATATAAGAAAAAGTCAACATATTTAAGATTGTTCTAAATACATTTTATCATATTGTCCATTAATTACTATATTTCTTGTTAGTAATAGTGACTTTAAAGTTGAAATTAATAACGGTTAAAAACAATGAGAGTTATTATGTAAAAATGTATTTGGGTTTGTTCTACAATTAGCTAAATTAGGTGAGTACCCGCGCATACGCAGGAGTTTTTGTTTATTATATTTTGCTAAATTGTATTTATGAACAATATACTACTTTGGTCTTTACGCGCCATTTGTTAATAAATTATGATATGATTTATACGTTCCTGCAATTGTTTTGTTAATTATTCCGTGCATAACATATGTTAAATATTTGCTTTCGAGAATCCAAATGTTTTCTTCATCTGTTCATTCACATTTCAATTAAGTATAGTAGTCAATGAGCATATACTCTCATAACCATGAATTAATATGGGAAAAACTCATGTGTAAAATGTGAAACCAAATTCAATTTCAAAATTTTAAGAAAGGCCAAAAATGAAGAGTCAGCAAAGTTGAACATTTAAGTCCTTGAAAAATGAAAATTTGCTTGTATTGGTGTATAATCGTGTTTACTAAATAACCTTTTTTTTTTTTTTTTTTTTTTTTTTTTTTTTTTTTGAATAGAATGTTAAATTTTATTCAAAGAAAACATTTTTTACAATCTAATGTGTTCTTTTGCTGACGGTTGATAACTCAATCAAACAAAGATTAAGTCATAAAAAGTTTTTAAACAGAGTAAAGAAATCTTTTGTCTTGTGGTCTATCAACGAGTGGAGAACCACAACTCCATGGCTTCTGAGTATACGTATTCACCCGCTCCACGTAATGAATTTATCCGGTTGCGCATGGTCTTGTCAATGTGTTTGATCAGATCGCTTGTTGACGTAGCAGATTCGCCGTGCCGTCTTCGGTTCCTCTCTCTCCACACATAATAAACAAATGTCTGAAAAGCATATCGTATTAAGAACAACATGAATTTTTGCCACGGACCTGTGATGATGGTGACGAGACCATCCCAATGTGCAACATATGCATCACCAAGTAGTTTACGAACAGTGTTTCTCCAAACTAATCCGGAGACACGACATTCAAAAAAGAGATGGTTGCGAGTTTCCTCCTCTACACCGCAGAGACTACACGTTGTGTGTGCCCCTTGATTCCAACATTTCATTTTATCACCAGTAGTTAACTTGTTCTGGATTGCTAACCAAACAATAAAAGAGAACTTAGGAGTTTCATTTTATCACTAAATAACCTTGCTCATTTGTTGGATACTTGGGTGTAGTTCAAATGGGAAGAAAAGGTTTAAATGTTCAATTAAGTGCTAAGGACAACACTTCTTTTGAGGTTGGAAAAATTTCGAGTAATTTTTTAGTGATATAATCAGCAAAACCCAGAATAAACATGAAAGCAACAATTTTCAAAAAAAAAAAACACGAAAGCAACATGAAAAACACAAATTAAGTAGGAAATCCCGGACAAGAAAACGTAAATACTGTAAAAATCGTTGTCTTTTGACCATAGGAACCAAAACAAATATCAATAAATTAATATATCACTCTAAATATTATCTACAAATACCTTATGAAACTGAGTAACACATCAACCGCTCATTTTCATGTCAAAATAGTCATTTGTTTTTCTGTACTGTTTTAGATTACAAAAAAAAATAGTCATTTGTTGTAACACCACTATTTACTTCTCTGCTCTTTTGCACTGAACCTATCACCATGGCCTCAGCCCTCATGCAGCGGACTTTGGTTTCCTTTGCCATCGTTGGTTACCTTTCTCTAAACAAAATTTATCACCCTTCTTATTTAAGATGAAAGCATAAAGATGACAATGTTGGAGTGTTTTTCCCATCTTAATTGTTTCTTACTCTAAACAGATTTAGATGTTCCCTGCATTAATTTACCCATCTTCCAAATTTCATTTATATTTCACAAATATTTTAATTTTATTGTTTACCAAATAAATTGTTTTTTATATATTTATGGTTTATAATTCATATATACGACTTACGGGATTATAAATATAGATATTTTATCTTCAGTTTTATGGCTACAAAAAAATAAGTAACAAAATTTTTGTTGTATCATGTTATAACATGACTTCGGACGTAGTTTTGTTCCACTAATAATATTGTTAACAAAATCATTAAATAACATTAAAAAGCATTTTGATTTTGAAAGTCATTTGCACAACTGCTTAGTATTATAGGATCATGTTTTCTCTGTTTTAGCTGAAAACAATATCGTTTCTTGTGTTGTGTATACACAATATAATACAATACATTATACATTTATACTCTTGTGTATATTAATTAAAATACATAACCCATGTCGACACTGAAACCCTATGTGATTGATGAGTGAAACATGATACATATAACAACTTGATGTTTCTATCTGTTTTCTTTATACAGAATAGATGATACTCACTCAATCAGATTGGAAAATTTATTGCCTATAGGCAGGCCCGGTTCAAAAAATAAATGGATATGGTGCTGAATTTTATATTTTCACAATCTTATTGTAATTCTGAAATTTTGGGCTCACTTTTACTTAACTTTTTCAAAAAAGCCTTAAGTACTTGAAGAAATTTGGTAAAAAAATGTGGGACAGTGTGCATTTGCACTTGTTGCACATGGTCTCAACCGGCCTGCCTATAGGCATACTGATTAAGTAGGAGGTTTATTCAACTTTATATTTAGTAGAAACCTTTCTAGAAGCTGAACAAAACTACAGTTACACAATTTACAACGAAGCAGAAATGTTGATACAAAGCTACAAGTCTAGGACAACAAAAGCTTGCAATCACGAAGAATAAAACATCAATTTGAGTTAAAATGAAGCCCAATTTTAAGGGTTTTGCGAGCATAGATTCACGTCTGGGATTTGAGCCAAAAGCTTTACATCTTCATTCCTCGTACAAGTCCTCAAATGGAAGGGCAATAAATATGTTAAAAGAAGACTAAGACAAATTCATCATGTAATTTGAGTATAAACATATAAATTGACATTTTTTTAAAGTATTTAGAATCCTATTTGCCTTGATAAGAAAGGTCAGAAATGCTAAACAAAGGTAGGATCGCCTACTTGGTCAGAGTCTTAAGATACTAACATTATACATTTAGTTCTTTCTTTGACTTGAGTCCGTGGTTTCATCATGTGGTCTCGTGGTTGAATTAAAGAAGTTGGATATGTGTCTTCAGTTGGGAATGCTTTCCACTCCTGTTGGAACTAATAAAGATAAGATGTCGTGGGAATTAGTTTTTTTACAAAAACTTGCTTATATCTAAAACAAACGTAGATGAACATGACAGAACAAGTATCAAGTATTATTAACTTTTTGGGTGGAGAATAATGAAGTCAAAGGGTAATTTAAGAATCCCCATGAAGTAAATTTAGGGAAAATTTGTCCATATAAGAATCAATAAAATATGGATCCGTGGAGATCACATACATAAATTGTGATAGGATGACATGAAAATGTAAAAGAGTGAGGGGAAAAGAGAACATGGAAAACATACCATATAGAGGTCTCATCACGGTGTTTTGAGATTTCACTATGAGTCCATATAGGAGAGGACTGACTTGTCGTATACGGCTTCCTGAGGGATTCCATCAATTGCCTCTAACATCATCTCCATTTGCAAATCACAAGAATAAACATGAAACATCCAATATTTGCGATGACACTGAGGTTAAAGCATAGTCTTTAAGATTAAGGGCATGAAAGTAAGTGACATCACAAGTAAAATAGTCTGGGAGAGACTGTCCTTGCAATGGAGTTGAAATCATCACATATATGCATCCAAGATTACAGCCATGGTCAGGTGCTTAATCCATTTCTTATATAACAAAGGAGAGAAAATGAATAACCAGATTAACATCAATAAGAAAATCAAACTAATAATCTCATGATATTGAATCGAAGAAGAGGATTACAGGCTGAAGCAGATGGGGTTTAAGATAGAAAGTGTACCTCAATAATTCTTTTTTTGGCCTTAGCCAAAGTCACGTACCAAGATCTCATCACAAAACTTCCCAGAAATATAAAATAACACAATATAATGTGTAAGAAATAATTGAATGGCTAAACCAAAGAGGTTAATTTTGAAAATCAAATCGTGCAGCTACTACTTAGAAGAGTGGTTAGTTGGTTATCTAGTGAATTTGCAAAACATGAAATAACATCTAACAAAAATACTATTATGAAATTATGGACGCATGATTTTGTTAAGGATACATATCACACCTCGTATCCAAGGCAGTCATCTGGGCAATGTGTTAAGCTGCAATTAAAATGGATAATCAAAAGAAAACATCAACGTAAAGTTTAAAAATCGAGTAAACGCTACGGAAAGAGGAGAAAGAGATGGAAAGTGGCCTTTGTTGGCGGATTTAACGACTGATTCGATGTTACCGGGCTTACAAAACACTAACGGAGGAGAAGAGCTAGGGCTTGTGTTTGAGTGACGAGTTACCGAGTCAACTGAAACAAGAAGTATGATAGAAGATCTTTGGTTTAATGAACAAAGAGATAAACGGAAATAGAGATGATTAATTTGATTCAGAGTCCAATATAGATGAGATTTTATTTAACATACACGATTATTAGAAGAGCGTTGAAGAACGATTTGGTTTCTCCTGATGTTTTAGTTTCTCACTTTCGTAGACGATTCTAGAATAGACGCTTGATATTTTTTTTGCAAACGTGGCAGCTCTTCCTATGCTGATGTGACAGCCCATCGAGAGGGTTATTCCCCTTTCATATAGTAGATATAATTTGATGGGATTGATCACTTTTTCACCTTTTATCTTGATTGATATGGCTATACCACAAAAGGTGATGAATCGGGTGACAGACAAAAAGTTGAAACACTTAAGCATGGGTTAAATATGGGTCTTTTGTTCATTAAGTGCAAAGTTAAGTTACTCGAAAACGTTTAGATTAAGGGAATACTTAAGTAGTGATTTTAACTTTCTACAATTCCTCTTTTATTTCTATGTTATTTGAATTTGCCACTAGCAACTTTTACCTATTTACTTCCGATATCTAAATCATACAATCCTAGTCTACGGTTGGTTCACTGGGCTCTTTGCGGCTCAATTGTAATCAAACTGAGGGTTTTTTCGTTATTTCTCACCTACGCAGATTGTTAGTACCCTCAAATCTTCACCGTTGATTACGATTACATGCAACGGTGAAAAATATATTTTCTTCATACATTTCCTATTACAATTGGGAAACTAAAAACAAGTACATTACAAGAAAGGTAAGTATGTTTCAATACTCAAGTGTTTACTCAAACACAAGTTGACATGCATGTCTTTGAATTTCTAGCCACACATTTTAACTCTTTCAACATTCTCGACATTTTTTCTCATATAAACTACATACAAGATTTACCTTGATCTTCTAGTATATTTTCTACAATTTTCTAGGATTGGAAAATCCAATACAGTCTTGCACATTATGAAAGTAGTATTGTTTTAGTTACGTAAGATTAGAAATATACCAAAATAGCAAAATGAAGAAAAATAACACCACCTATTTTCTATGGAAAAAGACACAGTGTTATGTAATTGCCCTCTAGATAACATAGACAAATCACATCATATTGCATATCATTTATAACCATTATCTTCAGTGGCGAACCCAACATTTTCATTTGCCTGGGTCAGTAATATATAAAAATAAAAAAATTATACCAAATTGTAGTACATGGGCCTCGAACATGGGTTTATAGTGGGTCAATACCTATATTACAGCCAACTGCGCTGCAGAGCCTTTAAAGTTTTACATGTAAATATTTTTATTTATAGAGTTTGCCTAGGTCAGCTGACCCACCACTTCTCTTATTGGCTTCGCCACTGATTATCTTATTGTTGTTGATTAGTGAAATCTGTGTCTCTCCTCTATTGATTATCGACACATTATATACAAAGATATGTACATCTTCTACAAGTAATTGAGGTACTTAAGGAATGGAAATATTACATCTTTCCTATTCTATCACTCCCCCTCAGTCACAACATCGTTAGAGAGGATGTTCAGGTTGGATCGAAAGTCATTGTGTAGAGGTGATGGAAGACCTTTCGTGAAGATATCAACATATTGATGAGACGATGGAACATAAAGCACTCGTACTTGGCCAACAACGATCCGTTCCCTTACAAAGTGGAGATCAATTTCTACAAGTTTGATTGGTAGACATATACACGACATTTATATTGTCACAATATACCAAAGTAGCATTGGAGATAAGTTGATGGAGTTTAAGGAGAAGATTGTGGAGCCATGCGGTTTCAGCCACTGCATTTGCGAGTCCTCGGTATTCAGCTTTGACACTTGATCGTGAGACAGTTTGTTGGCGTTAGGAGGACCATGAAATCAAGTTCTTACCATGAAAAATGCAATAGCCTGATGTAGAACGTCTTGTGCTTGGACATCCAGCTCAATCCGCGACAAAATATGCAATAAGACTGGTTGCTTTTGTCGGATACATTTGGAAACCATGACCAATTGTACCTTTGAGATACCAGACTATACATTTTATAGCATTGAAGTGAACTTTCCGAGGATCATGCGTGAATAAACACACTTGTTTTAATGCAAAAGATATATCAGGTCTCGTAAAGGTTAGATATTGTAGAGCACCGGCAAGAGAGCGATAGAGTGTTGGATAAGAAACGGAAGGACCATCATCATCGGTCAATTTGGTTCGTGAATCCGCTGGTGTAGTGCAAGAATTGCAGTTTGACTTGTCTACACGGTGGAGTATGTCAGCTGCATAATCTGTTGAGAGAGAAAGTCGTTGCATTTGATCAAGATGCCAAGGAAGTATTGAAGCTCTCCGAGGTCGGTCATAGAGAACTCGTTACTAAGTAGAGACGTGATGTGAAGACGGAGAGCCGGAGAGGAGGCAGTGAGGGAAATGTCATCGACATATAGAAGAAGGTAAGCGAACCGTCACGATGGTTGTAGATAAACAGAAACGGGTCTGATTTGCTTTGGACAAAACCAACCCGAACAGCAAATTGAGTGAAGCGTTGATTCCAAGCGCGAGGAGCTTGTTTTTAAACCGTAGAGGGATCGTTTAAGCAAGCACACGTGATCAGGATGAGCTGGATCGTGAAAGCACGGCCGTTGGTGCATACACAGTTTCGTCTAACATTCCATGGAGAAAACATTCTTGACATCGAACTGATGACTTTGCCATTGATTAGCGAGAGTAACATTGTGAACAAGATGAATAGTTACCAGTTTGACCACGGGACTGAAGGTCTCATCACAATCTATGTTAACTTGCTGAAATTTACCATTCACCACCAAACGCGCCTTATATCGATTTAACTTTCCATCTGCATCAAATTTATGACTAAATAACTACATGGAAAGCACAATATTAGCATCCCTAGGACGTGGTACTAATTCCCATGTTCCAAATATATTTTGAGCATCAAATTCCTCGGGTATGGCTAGATTCCAGTTTGGATCCTCTAAGGCTTTTAGGTAAGAGGTAAGAAGAGGTGAAAGAGTATCGGTGTGGAGGGAGAGAGGCTTTTGGGGTTTGGTAGTTCCTGTTTTTGTATGAGTTGTCATGGGGTGACCAGCTACATGAAAAGTTTGTTTTCTCGCTTTTAGTTTTGCTTCTGGTGGATTAGCCACTGGTGAAGATGGAGGAACCGTAATAGGGGTTGGTTCTACCTCCGTTGGCTGTTCTGGTGCATGTTGAACAATTTTTGTGACTGGGTATTGAGAAGAGAAGATGGAGAGAATGGAATATTGACAATAGGATCAGCAATAGAAGACCTAAATGAGTTCAGATTTGAAGAAAAGGGAAAGATTGTTTCATCAAAAATGACATGACGTGAAATAATTACCTTTCTTGTGGTAAGGTCTGGGCATCGATACCCTTTGTGATGAGTAGGATAGCCAAGAAAGATACACGCTGCGTAGCGCGGTCCGAGTTTTTGAGATGTTGTTGGGAGAAGATAAGGATAGCACAAACATATGAATACTCGTAGGTTTGTAGGTGTGAGTAGGAGGCTGGTTTTTGAAACAATTTGCTATAAAGAATTTGTTGATCAATAAAAGAGGAAGGTAAAATATTGAAGAGATGTGTAGCCGTTTGGAGAGCCTCGGCTCAATAAGAAGCATGCATATTGGCTTGAAATAACAACGAATGGATGGAGTTATTGAGAGTGCGGAGAGTGCGTTCAGCTTTACCATTTTGTTGAGAAGTATATGGACAAGAGAATCAAGGAATGATCCCATGAGTAATAAGATAATCGAGGAAAAGACGGTTTTGATATTCACCACCATTATCGCATTGCAAGGATTTTATTCTGCGACCAAAATGATTATTAAATAGGCCATGAATTGTAAGAAAGTTGAGAAAACGTTGAATTTTTTATGAAGAGGATATGCCCAAATAAAGTCAGCAAAATGATCAAGATAAATAACATAATATTTAATCCCATTGATGCTTGGAACCGGTGAGGTCCATACATCAGAATGAATAATTTCAAAAGGTTTAGAAATAGAAGAAATAACTGAATCAAAAGGTAGTCGAGTGTGTTTCGTAAGTTGACATGCATGACAAAAAGGTATATCAATTTTAGACAACTTATTAAACCAGAAGAAATGAAAGAGTTGAGAGTAATGTTTCCCAAGTGGCCAAGACGACGGTGCCATAATGTTGAGGTAGGAGTTGAAGAAACCATGGCTTGTGGAGAAGAAAAAGGTGGCGATGATGGTGGTGAAATGGAGTAGAGTGGACTGTCACTGTTACATCGGAAAAATGTGTCCGAGTACGGTAATCCTTTACACAAAAACCAAACGAGTCTAATTCGACAGAGACCCAATGATCAAGTGTAAATTGACAAACCGAGATTAAGTTTTTAATGATAGAAGGGCAAACAAGAACATTATTAAGATGAAGATTTCGACTTTGAGAAGAGAAATAACAAGAGCCAATAGCAGAGTTAGGAATAGATGAACCATTACAGACCATAAACCGATGGGGAAGAGCTCGAATTAAAGATGGAACGAAGGGTACCCGGTTGCGAGGTGAGATGATTCGTGGCTCCCATATCCATGTACCAGCTTGCATCATTCGGGTCCTGCAATGTCATTGTGCCAAACACAGCGACAAGACTCGATGGACTTTGTGTTGGTTGATGAGTAGAAAGATGTTGGGAACTGGATCCGAGAATGCCGACAGTCGGATTAATTGTTGTGAGATGCGTTGATGGAATCTGGTTGTTCCATCCATTATGTTGGTTTGAGGGAAAAATTGGTTGCTAATTTGAACGCCACGGTTGTTGGTAATACGATTGATTCCACTATCAATTGTTACGTCTGCGTCCTCTACCATTATTATGGTTTCTTCCATGACCACGTCTTTTGCCATAGTTGTGGCCAAGGAGAGGAAGAATCAGCCGTGTGTGTGACCATTGTTTTGGTTTGCTTCGAGAGACGGTGTTCTTCCATTTGTAACATGGAACATGCCGTGGAGAATGACGGGAATAGAGACTTGTGTTGGATGACGTTGATGATGCTCTCGTACTTGTCTGATAAACCATTAATCATGTGCATAACAAGAGCTCTCTCAGATATATAGGTGAATCGACATTGGCAAGATTATCAGAGAGTGTTTTTAGCTTTTGGCAATAGTCTTGAACCGAGAGATCTCCAATGGTGAAAGAGCGTAATTCATTTTCGAGTTGAATTGATATGGCTTCTTTATTGTCACGAAATAAATATTCGATAGAAACCCAAAGTTCCCGAGCCGTGCAACGTGTTTTGAGAATTGTCTCCAACAAAGAGATAGACATGGTTCCGTAGATCCACATCTTGACGAGTCCATCACGTTCTTTCCAAGGTGTGTCATTGGCAGAGATAGGGACAGGTTCCATCGAGATGACTGGAGACACTGAAACTAAGATAATGAGTCTCGAATAGTTCACGCCACGCATCGTAATTCATCTTCTACATATCAAGGACAATTGGGACACATGATTTGATGAATGTTACACCAAAAGTTTTTTCTGTTGGTGCGGTTGCTGCTGGTTGAGCCATGTTAGAGAAAAGGAAAGAGAACAAGAGATGAAGAAACGTAGGAGATAAAGAGAAGCAAAGAAGAAAGAGGAAGACAAAAGAGAAGGGGTGAAAACGTGGCGGCTAGGTTTTTCAGAGAAAAAGAGGTTGTAATACCATGTTGATTAGTGAAATATGTGTCTCTCCTGCATTGATTATCAACACATTATATACAAAGATATGTACCTCTTCTATAAGTAATTGAGGTATTTAAGAAATATAAATATTTCATCTTTCCTATTTTATCAATTGCGCATTAGTGACTCATGGTTTTATAATACAGTTTATAATATTGTGCATTAATTACTAGATTTCTTGTTAATACTAATAACCATTTTAAAGTTGAAACTAATAGTAAATGTTAAAGATATTTAGAGTTATTGTAAAAATTTAAAAAAAGACACTAAAAATACAAGACAACAATAAATAATTTGAGAAAAGGGTTTTACAATAATAATTGAGTTAGTTAATGTTTCAAAGATATTGTATTAGATTTAACTTTTATATATTTATATGAAGACAAAAAAGTAAAGACTAAAAAATAAGGTTGTTGTAAATACAATATATCATATTAAAAAATCTGTATTAAATTAAATATAAATTTATAAGTTTAGTTAATAACATATGCCATACTTATATAATGTATCCATATTATTTACTAAATTTAGATAATCTTTTGAAAAATAAAATTAATATTATTTAAAAAAGTATATAAGATAAGTAACTATATATAGAGCTATATGTGTTGATGTCTAGTTTTCAAACTCGTTAATAACTCTATTTTCTAAAAGTTTCTTAGTTATATTCCCAAAGTAGTTTAAAGTTTACTAAAATGGATCCTAATATGGTGATACAAAAAACACTAACAAATAGGGATGTTATTACAATAGTCCTCCCAAAATCGTTTATGAAGAAAATCGAAAAAAAAATGAAAACTTCAGTACCTCGAAATGTTATTCAAGTGGAAATTCAAGATAAAATAAAATCTTATCCGGTAACCCTTAGACATACTGATAGCAATGGTTATTGTACAGGAGCTGGATGGTTAGATATCGTAAAAGCAAGAAATCTTAAAACAGGCGATATCATCCAATTATATTGGAAAGATACCAAATTTATTTTTGATATGATGTGAGTCTTCTTTAATTTTAATTCTTAAATTGCTTATCATTATTGAAAAAAAAAAAATTGCTTATCATTATTTATTTAACTAACGTGTTCTTATTTTTTGCTAAAATAATGATGTTTTGAATGGTTTTATGTGTTTCATACCTAAAACATTACCCCACTAGTTTCATTATAATCTAAAATATAGATACATAAAGTGATATCAGTGAGAATTTTAGCGGTAGCATATTAAATATATAAAAAGATGTTAAAATTTGTAATTATAGCGCCAAATGATTAGAGTAGACCGTCCGATGCGGAACAAGAAAAACATAAAGGAGAATGCAGTTCAAGTATGGTGATACAAAAACGCTAAAGGATAGTAATGTTTCCTGTAAAAATATTATAATCTTACAAAAATTGATTATGGAGAAAATCGAATAAGAAAAAAAATTCTGATACTTCCAAATGGTATTGAAGTGGAAATTGAAAATAATAAAAATTCTTATCGGGTAATTCTTAGACATGATGATAACCATGGTTATTTTATCGGAGCTGGGTGAAAATATAGTAAAAAAAAAGAGATCTTGATCTCGTGAAATTACTTAGGGAATATACAAAATTTATTTTTGATATGATGTAAGTTTTCTTTGATTTATATTCTTAAGTTACTTTGCATGAGTTATTCGCTTTTTAAAGAATTACTTAACTAGCCACTTCTTATATTTTTTGCTAAAATAATCATGTTTTGGATGATTTTATGTGTTCTATAACTAAAACAGTACCACGCCAATTTAATTATGATCTAATATATGGATACATAAATTGAAATCATTAAGAATTTTAGTTGTAAGAAACTGATTATATAAATAGATGCTAAAATTTGTAATTATGGCGTTAAATGATTATAGTAGTTCATCCCATGCAAAACAAGAAAGACAAAAAGAAGAATGCAGTTCAAGTACGTTTAATGCAGGAAAGAAGATACATAAAAAAAAAATGGTTTGGAATGATGATATGCTCAAATTTACCCTGAGCTACTCTCTCAAATTAAGAGGTCAATTGTAGTAGGGGTCGAATCACTGGGAGTCAAATCAAACGATAGGAATACTGACTTCAAATTCGGCTAAGTAAAATAATATAAAATAAAGACAAAAGCAAATTGAAACAGAGAAGGATTGTTGATTTAAAATTCAATTAAACAAAGTGCTAGGCTTTTGGGTAATTCTCAGGATGAATCAGAATTGCAGGTTAAACAGAATCAGGATTTAATTAAGAACCTTTTTAGAACTTGGAACACTAAAATATAATTAACCAACTGTCGTTGCGAAAACTAACTATGTCTAAACCCTAGAAAACCAAATTTCTTTGCGAATTCAATCAGTTTAAACAAGCTTTAAATTCAAGTCCAATTTGTTCACAAAATCCCTAAACCAAATTTCTTTGCGAATAAGTAATTTTGCTCACCTAAGATCTAGTTCTGGCTAATCAATTACACTTTCGTGTCAATCTATCAACCTAAGATATCCAAATTCAGGGTCGCGAATCCTAAACCAGAGTTAAAGCAATCTAGGTGAAGAACCTAACAGATAATCCTAACAAGTGAGTTTACCCTAACAATTCATCATCATTCCATTCGAACTACCCTAAACCTAACAAGCAAACTACTCAGACATGGAAGCAAAGCAAATCATAGCTGAATAATAATGCATAAAGAAAGAGTAAAAGAATAATTACAATAGGGTTCGAAGAATCTCAAAGTAATGAAGTAAACTTGTCTCCCTAAAAACCCTAAAAATCCCTCTTAAAGCTCTCTAAACTTTGTTAAGTAAAATCTAAAGTTCTCATCTAAAAACCTAAAATAAACTATTTATAGAGGTAAAACTCGTGGTGAGCTTTTATGACGGTCTATTGCTGCTTTCGGCCCATTAACTGGCGAATTTCCTTCTTTAAAACGTATTTAGGTCGGTTTCTGCACTGGCCTGTCGATCGATCGTCTATGTGTATGTCGATCGACAGGCTTCAATGTAGCTGTCGATCGATCGTCCTTCTTGGTGCTGTCGATCGATAGGCTGCTTCATATCAACTTCTTTTCTTGCAAAATCCGGCTCCAACCTTGTTTACGTTTCAAAATGCATCGTATTCACCATATAAGCTCCTCACGTGCAATAACCTGTTAAGACACTAAAAAGACTCGAAATACAACGGAAAGACTCGATAAAAGGACTTATATCATGGTCGAAAACCGGTAAAAACCATGATATATCAACTCCCACAGACTTAGCTTTTGCTTGCCCTCAAGCAAACTAGAGACTAAAACTGAAGTCGAGGTTTGAAAATCGCGAGAACTTACTTATCTTTGGGAACATTGCTTTCGCTTTTTTTTTACTCTTTCGCTGCATGTAAACAAAGTACCTTTGGCTGTCACGAATCTCAACCATCATAGGTTGGGCCTCAAATCTTAACCTGCAAACCCATCAGTTTCACATCCTCCTAACTGTCGCACACTTAATCGAAGTGATGATGGAATTCTCTCCAACGATATCAACCAAGTAAAAGGCTAGGTGTGATGTTAAAGGCTTTTGTGTTTAAGTGGAGCTAAAGAGTGTTTAGGGTTACCAGATTTTATTTGGTGGATGCAGACATTATGCATAACCACAAGAGAGAGTCGGATCCAGTTGATGCCCACAGTTTCTCATTCACATTGCACTCCCTCCTCCAAAACGTTATCAGGAACCAAACACCTTCATATAATCATGTTCCACTTTCCACATCCAACTTCTTCATTCCTTGGGATTTTTTTTCTTTTGAAGCTAGAGACTTATTAAATAATCATTTCCCTTTCCCTTACTTATTTTTCGAAATATTATTATTATTATTATTATTATTTTTTTTTTTTTTTTTTTAACTCTAAGGGGAGAAATGATTTTACAAAGATATTAGTCTCGAAAATTACCATTGTTGTGTATTAAGTCCCAATGAATGCTTAGCATTGCTGCTCTCTTTCAAGTACTCCTACCAAATCCTTTTCCTGTGCCATTTTTGTGAATGAAAAACTGCGTCGGACCTCTTTCTCTCCGGAGTTTATACACATGCCTGCACATAAAACTAAGGAAAAGAGACTGCATGAGGTTTCAACAAAAGGTTAAGGTAAAGGGGTTGGGTACCAACTAAAAATGAGCTGGCCATTCAGGATCAACAAAGAGTGGTAAAGAGAATAAGGAGTCCTGAATGTTTTACTGTCGTGATATCATCAAAGAGAATATAGCAAAATGGAGATAAAGTGTGCTAGTCTGGAGTTTGATCTACTTCGTTCTGCAAATTGCGATAAGAGGGGAACCTGTACTATCATCTGATTTCGAATTCGTTCCATCCAAAGGCTTCATCGCAACAGCTAAAAGTTTCAAAAACTAAGCTTTATTCCTAAGAAAGATCATTATTTCTTACATTTTGACTCAATAAAAACAAAATTTTGACTCCAAAATAGAAAACAATGTTAGTAACTACCTCCCCCAGACTTAAAAAACACTGTCCCCAGTGTTATTAAATATGAGATTGGTGAAAAGAAAAAGAAAAAGTCAGAAAATTTGTGAAAAGAATGAAATTCGGACCTGTTCTGCTGGCCTGTCGATCGATCAACACAAGGTGTGTCGATCGACAGGGCTTCACTGGACTGTCGATCGACAACCACCAGGTCTGTCGATCGACAGATTCGTCGAAAATCTGAAATCTTGGCTCTGACGACTGATGTTGTTGGAGAAATCTAAAGAAAAACTGAAGATCACTGAAACAAAATACCATCAAGTACCACAGCAAAGAGTTGCAAACAACAATGTTCACAAATCCTAAAAATTAAAAGGAAACAAAGAACAAACTGACTCAAAGAAAGAAAAATGACTCAAAAGAAAAATAAAACTTACAGGTGGGTTGCCTCCCACCAAGCGCTTGTTTTCAGTCATTAGCTTGACTGCGGATGATGTTCAGGCTGGAGGTGGATCTCTGAAGTGCACTCCCCCAGACTTGCAAATAATAATGCCAGGAAAGAGCTTCATAGTATTATTTAGCATCTCTTGGACAACTATCTCTCCCTTGTCCCTCAACTCCAAAGGAATGACGACTCTGAACTTGGAGAATGCTTTAGGGGTCTTTCTGCGCTTCCCCTTGGGGGACTCTTCGCACTTGGAGCTTGCTGGAATGTTGATGTCATGACGTGGAGTGGGAGGAGCCAACGTGAGAACGTTTTGAACCTTCTTCGTCTCATCTTCAAAACCCAACGTATCTCCAACATTAACACTCATACATGAAGCTGATGTTACAACAACTGAAGGATAGAAAACATCCTTGATGATGTTCGAGAAGGAGATCATGTTAGGAAAATCCACCATTGCTCCCACTGTTGTAAGGAACTGTGCACCAAGAACCAATGGTTTACATATATCATCCTTTCTCTCAATGATGTAGAAGTCGGTAGGAACAAGACAATCTCCTATTTGAATTGACACGTCAGGAATGAAGCCTTTAGAAATTGTAAATGATCCATCTATGAGCTCGATATAAGTCCTTGAAGGTTGTAACTCCAAAATTCCTACCTTTTTTGCAACAGCCTCACACATAACATTCACATTGGCTCCTGTGTCGTATAGAGAATCCTTCAATTCTACACCATTGATCGAACAAGGAACCACAAACATCCCTGGATTCAACAACTTTGGCAGTTTCCTCAATGATGTTGGAGCTTGTTTCTCTTCCTCTCGAGGTGCTTTGTCACTGCCTTGGTTGATGCATGAAGGGTATAGACTCCTTGGATACGGAATCTTGGGCTTGTAGACACGTTCAATGGCGGTTTCAGACTGACATTCAAAAATCTCTGCATTTTTCGGTGCTGTCGATCGACACTCATCAGGTGTGTCGATCGACAGGGCTGCTGAAATCGTGTTCGTACCGAAATTTCCTGTAGCTGTCGATCGACAACCACCTGGTCTGTCGATCGACAGGCCCTCTGAAATCTCAAAATTAAAGTTTTCTTCAGGAACCACGAGCAAGGCTTCATCTTCGCACTTCTCAACAGTTGGAAACAGTTGTTCTTCACTCTTCAACGTGATTGAATTGGAGAAATGCTTTGGGTTCATGTCAGTTTTCCCTGGAAGACAACCTTCTTGTCTCTTTACATTTTCAGCAGTCTGAGCAACCTGAGTATCAAGCTTCTTCAAGTGAATGTTGATGGCTTCTATCTTCCCATTGAGATCAGTGTAGAGCCTGTCCATCTTTCCATTGAGATTAGTGTAGAGCCCGTCAATCTTCCCATTGAGATTTACTGTCAGGCTTTGTTGCCCCTCAAGCAGTTGTTCGAACATCCCCTTTACGTCATTTTCTGAAGACTTAGCAGGAATCGGTTGATACGATGGAGATCCGTAGTTCCTCTGATTGCTGCTGTTGTATCCCTTGTTCTCTGACTGATGCCCATACCGCTGATTCTGGTAGCTATTCTGGTTGATGTAATTAACATCTTCCTCAACAATCTCAGCTCCATTTGTTTGACCAGCTCCTCGTCTCCTCTCCTCATCAATATTCTTTGTACTATTGCTAGTAGACACGTTCTTGATGAGCTCAAAGCAATCAGCTGGAAACCTGGTTTTGAAATTCCCATTACTCGAAGCATCTAGAGTCATCTGATGTCTCCAATCCATTCCTCTGTAGAATATACCTAGCAACTGAACCTCTGTAAACCCGTGATGAGGACAATCTCTCTGATATCCCTTGAACATTTCCCATGCAGCCTTGAAAGATTCTGTCTGATTCTGAACGAATGTGGAGATCTTAGCTCGTAGATCCTCTGAGCGCGACTCATCGTAGAAGTGACTCAGGAAAGCACTCTTGGTATCTCTCCAAGTAGTCAGTGAGCCTGGCTCCAACTGCTTCAGCCAAGAGGCTGCCTCTCCAGCAAGAGAAAATGGGAAGAGCTTACACATAATGTAGTCTTCCGACACGTTGTTAGCCTTGATGCTAGACGCAAGATCCTCAAACATCTCAAGATGATCCATGGGGTGCTCTGATGGGTGCCCATGGAACTGATGTTGAGCCACAAGAGAGAAGTATGCAGGCTTCAACTCAAAATCCCTCCGCTCAAATCTAGGAGGTCGAATCGCTGCCCTGTTGGCGTAATGTTCTTCAGGACGGTAGTAGTCTCCCAAAGCACGTTGGTTAACTACCGCCTCCTGAGGTCTAAGATTCGCCTGAGCCAGATGCTCGATCTCAGCGCGCTGGCGCTCCAACTCAACCCCTTGACGATCTAGCTCAGCACGCTCTGCTGCAATCGGATCCTCAAACTCGATGATATTACCAGCTTCATCAATGGGGTCTCCCAGATCGTTGTACCGATTACCTTCTCGATCAACATTTTTTCCTTCAGCATTCCGAAAAACTAGTACAGCTCGATTAACCATCTTCGCTTACTGAAACACAAAAACAAAAGAAAATGCGTAAAAACGAACAAAAATAACTTAGTCAGAATTCTAGAATCAAAATCTTATGGAAGATTTTGACTCCCCGGCAACGGCGCCAAAATTTGATATGCTCAAATTTACCCTGAGCTACTCTCTCAAATTAAGAGGTCAATTGTAGTAGGGGTCGAATCACTGGGAGTCAAATCAAACGATAGGAATACTGACTTCAAATTCGGCTAAGTAAAATAATATAAAATAAAGACAAAAGCAAATTGAAACAGAGAAGGATTGTTGATTTAAAATTCAATTAAACAAAGTGCTAGGCTTTTGGGTAATTCTCAGGATGAATCAGAATTGCAGGTTAAACAGAATCAGGATTTAATTAAGAACCGTTTTAGAACTTGGAACACTAAAATATAATTAACCAACTGTCGTTGCGAAAACTAACTATGTCTAAACCCTAGAAAACCAAATTTCTTTGCGAATTCAATCAGTTTAAACAAGCTTTAAATTCAAGTCCAATTTGTTCACAAAATCCCTAAACCAAATTTCTTTGCGAATAAGTAATTTTGCTCACCTAAGATCTAGTTCTGGCTAATCAATTACACTTTCGTGTCAATCTATCAACCTAAGATATCTAAATTCAGGGTCGCGAATCCTAAACCAGAGTTAAAGCAATCTAGGTGAAGAACCTAACAGATAATCCTAACAAGTGAGTTTACCCTAACAATTCATCATCATTCCATTCGAACTACCCTAAACCTAACAAGCAAACTACTCAGACATGGAAGCAAAGCAAATCATAGCTGAATAATAATGCATAAAGAAAGAGTAAAAGAATAATTACAATAGGGTTCGAAGAATCTCAAAGTAATGAAGTAAACTTGTCTCCCTAAAAACCCTAAAAATCCCTCTTAAAGCTCTCTAAACTTTGTTAAGTAAAATCTAAAGTTCTCATCTAAAAACCTACAATAAACTATTTATAGAGGTAAAACTCGTGGTGAGCTTTTATGACGGTCTATTGCTGCTTTCGGCCCATTAACTGGCGAATTTCCTTCTTTAAAACGTATTTAGGTCGGTTTCTGCACTGGCCTGTCGATCGATCGTCTATGTGTATGTCGATCGACAGGCTTCAATGTAGCTGTCGATCGATCGTCCTTCTTGGTGCTGTCGATCGATAGGCTGCTTCATATCAACTTCTTTTCTTGCAAAATCCGGCTCCAACCTTGTTTACGTTTCAAAATGCATCGTATTCACCATATAAGCTCCTCACGTGCAATAACCTGTTAAGACACTAAAAAGACTCGAAATACAACGGAAAGACTCGATAAAAGGACTTATATCATGGTCGAAAACCGGTAAAAACCATGATATATCAACTCCCACAGACTTAGCTTTTGCTTGCCCTCAAGCAAACTAGAGACTAAAACTGAAGTCGAGGTTTGAAAATCGCGAGAACTTACTTATCTTTGGGAACATTGCTTTCGCTTTTTTTTTACTCTTTCGCTGCATGTAAACAAAGTACCTTTGGCTGTCACGAATCTCAACCATCATAGGTTGGGCCTCAAATCTTAACCTGCAAACCCATCAGTTTCACATCCTCCTAACTGTCGCACACTTAATCGAAGTGATGATGGAATTCTCTCCAACGATATCAACCAAGTAAAAGGCTAGGTGTGATGTTAAAGGCTTTTGTGTTTAAGTGGAGCTAAAGAGTGTTTAGGGTTACCAGATTTTATTTGGTGGATGCAGACATTATGCATAACCACAAGAGAGAGTCGGATCCAGTTGATGCCCACAGTTTCTCATTCACATTGCACTCCCTCCTCCAAAACGTTATCAGGAACCAAACACCTTCATATAATCATGTTCCACTTTCCACATCCAACTTCTTCATTCCTTGGGATTTTTTTTCTTTTGAAGCTAGAGACTTATTAAATAATCATTTCCCTTTCCCTTACTTATTTTTCGAAATATTATTATTATTATTATTATTATTATTATTTTTTTTTTAACTCTAAGGGGAGAAATGATTTTACAAAGATATTAGTCTCGAAAATTACCATTGTTGTGTATTAAGTCCCAATGAATGCTTAGCATTGCTGCTCTCTTTCAAGTACTCCTACCAAATCCTTTTCCTGTGCCATTTTTGTGAATGAAAAACTGCGTCGGACCTCTTTCTCTCCGGAGTTTATACACATGCCTGCACATAAAACTAAGGAAAAGAGTAATAATGCATAAAGAAAGAGTAAAAGAATAATTACAATAGGGTTCGAAGAATCTCAAAGTAATGAAGTAAACTTGTCTCCCTAAAAACCCTAAAAATCCCTCTTAAAGCTCTCTAAACTTTGTTAAGTAAAATCTAAAGTTCTCATCTAAAAACCTAAAATAAACTATTTATAGAGGTAAAACTCGTGGTGAGCTTTTATGACGGTCTATTGCTGCTTTCGGCCCATTAACTGGCGAATTTCCTTCTTTAAAACGTATTTAGGTCGGTTTCTGCGCTGGCCTGTCGATCGATCGTCTATGTGTATGTCGATCGACAGGCTTCAATGTAGCTGTCGATCGATCGTCCTTCTTGGTGCTGTCGATCGACAGGCTGTTTCATATCAACTTCTTTTCTTGCAAAATCCGGCTCCAACCTTGTTTACGTTTCAAAATGCACCGTATTCACCATATAAGCTCTTCACGTTCAATAACCTGTTAAGACACTAAAAAGACTCGAAATACAACGAAAAGACTCGATAAAAGGACTTATATCATAGTCGAAAACCGGTAAAAACCATGATATATCAAATGAGAAAAAGAAAATTTAATAATGAATATAATAAATGCAACAAAAATATGATAATTTACTAAATGTTTCAAATAGTTTAGATTGTTGAAAATAAGTTATCTATATATAAATAAAAATATAGTGATTATCATAGTATTGAATTTTTATAAGAATTTTAAATTAAATGAACAATGAGTTATGCAATCAAGTACACAATTCACTAAAAGTATCAAAACCACCAAAATACATAGCACAATCACTATGCATCATCAAATAGTCCTAATCTATGTTTATTAAAAATTTACAAATTTACAATTTTGATTTATACAATCACGTACTCCGTTCATTAAAATTAGGAATGACTTTGCTTGACATATGCTTCATTGCAATATATGAAAACTAGAGACAAAAAGTTTTATGTTTTGTATGTCGAATGTCGTCGCTTTTCATTTGAGTAGAATTTGTGTTTTGATATTTTATCTATATTCTGAAAATTTAGAAACACAACTTGAATATCCAATATGATAAACCCTAAATTAAGAAGGTATAAAATTTTCTCACATTAAATTTGAATATGTCCCGATAGCCGTTTCTCGTTTTTTACTAAAGCTGCCAAATATCATTTCTAGATTTTATACCCATGCTACGCATGAGTTTTATTTCTCAATGAGTCTAATATATATTGGGCTTGCTAATTAGCTAGATGTTGACATATATGAATATAAAAGTATAATTGTACGAAACAATTATAGAGAATTAAATAATTTATTTACCATAAATACTAACATGTACCGTATGGGTAATTTTTTTATGTTTGCAGAGAATTATATATATGTTCATGATTAGTTATGGTTATGACATATTGATGGGGTTTAAAGTTTTACCCAACATAAAACAAGTAAAAATACAAGTGCACAACCAATTAATCGTAGTACTTAGGGATTGAATCCACAGAGATATAAAACCACATAACAGAATTGTAAATATCAAAACACGCTAAATAAAAATATGGGGTTTTGTTGTTTTGGTTAAGAAACGATGCAATTATGATTTATAAACTAATACGATTAAAAACGTTGGCCGTTCAAGGATTCATATGTATTATGGTTCGAATTATTCAAGGCAACCTAGGTGAAGATATTCTATAAACATGAACACGATGATGAAATATGCATACTATCGCAACAATAATTCATATCTAAAGAAGCGCCAAAAATCATCTATTGTGGACCATGACACAAGTGACAAGCATTTAGATGATCAAGTTCAATAGTTCATTCGATCCAAGTGAACAACTATCATAGTCACAAGTTTCAACTTCGCTAATATATCGGCTCTAATAATATCAATGGAGCGATTAGCAACACAAGTTATCTAAGATCATTTTCGAGGTGATCAATCCTAAAATATGCAATATGAATAGATCTAAGCAAGTGAATTTCCTAAGAAGGTCTGTGACACCCGTGAACCATTTTTGAGGAAAATGGAGGGGCTGTCGACATGTGTCTTAAGGGCTGTCGTTCGACACACGTAGTGTATGTCGATCGACAAGGCCTTAATTGGTCAGTTTTCTGGTTCGATTTTTAGTCGTGCGGTTGTGTCGATCGACACCTAGTGGTTGTGTCGAACGACAGGCATGTACAGAAGGTGTCGATCGACACTACACCTAGTGGTAGTGTCGATCGACAGCCTGTCTGATTGGCTGTGGTTGAGCCTTTGTGTTTGTGTGTTGTTTTGTTGTATGGTTGCCTGAGCGGTCCATCGTGCCTGAGTGCGCAGTAGTAGATGAGATGACCGTCTCACTGAATATTTATGATAATACTCACGCATCTCTTTTTCCCATGTGATGCAGGTAAAGACAAATTGTGATCGTGGAATCATGGCTACGATGAGGGAGATGATCTGGGGTCTCGTTTTCGTGTTGTTTTCATTTATCGGTTTAGAATGGCTGTTTAGGTTGCTGGATTGTGGAATTGATATTGTGGAACTTGCTGATTGGATTTGTTGTAGAATCGGTTATTAGTGGAATTAGTTTATTTGGTTTAATCGTTTGGTTATCCGCTGTTATATGATCTGTGTGTTTTGCTTGGTTATTGAGGATAACATTTAAGAGAATGCTAGTCCGAGACCAAGGGTACAATAAAAAAACGGGTCGGGTCGTTTCAGTTTGGTATCAGAGGGATACAGTTTTAGGACGGGCTAGAACTGCTAGGATTGTAACTTGGTAAATTTGCAATTCTGTGAGTTGGGGGTTCTAGATCATCTTCCTTCAAGCCATCAATAAGCTTCCACGGTAAGTATGTTTTGTGTTAATTTGTTGGTCTTTCTAGTGCTTAGCTGGGTACTTTGTTAAGTGCAGTGAGATGGCTAGGACTACTAGAGGACGTGGGCGTGGAGGCCGAGGCAGAGGTCGTGGACCTGTGGATGAGCCAGTCTTGAGTGAGGCTCAGAGCTCCACGCGTGGGCCTGTGTCAGTTCAGCAGACGTTGCATGATTGTCAGACCGCCAGTGTGACTGCTAGTATGGGGACCGGTTTGGGTCCTGTTGGGGTTGGTTTGGGTCCTGTTGGGGCTGTTTTGGGACCCGTTGAGGTTGGTGGTGCTGGTGGTGTTGGCGCAGCTGAGGGTGCGGTCGCGGCCGCAGGTGTAGCCCAGGCTGGTGATGATCGTCTGGCTGATCTGGTGAGGCAGTTGTTGGAGCGGTTTCCGGGTGTGGTGCCAGTGCAGGCTCCAGTGTTGCCACTAGTGGCTACGGTTGCTGAGGAGGTTTCGTCGTATATTCGGATGATGGAGCAGATGCAGAGGATCGGTACGGGTTCTTTTGCTGGAGGTGTTAAGCCTGAGGAGGCTGATGAGGATGGAACGTAATTTTCGTTTGATTAGGTGTCCGAGGGATACATGGTTGACTTGGCAATCCATTATTTGGACGGTGATGCACACTTCTAGTGGAGGAGTGTTGCAGCGAGACGGGCTAGACAGTGATGTCATGGGCAGACTTTGTGGTGGAGTTTAACGCCAAGTTCTTTCCTCAGGAGGCGTTGGATCGTCTGGAGGCGAGATTCTTGGATTTGGCTCAGGGAGCGATGTCTGTTCGTGAGTATGACGTGAAGTTTAATCGACTTCTGGATTATGCTGGTAGGAGCTTGGAGGATGAGCAGGCTCAGATTCGGAGGTTATTGTGGGGACTTCGGATAGACTTGAGAACTCGGTGCAGAGGCATCAGGTTTGTGACTAGAGCAGAGTTGGTAAAAAATGCTGCACAGATCGAGGAGGACCTGAGGGAGCAGGCTGCGGTAGTTGTTCAAACAGTTCAGCCTAGGAGGCCTCAGCAGCAGGTGCAGCAGGTGGGTCCTAGCAAGGGCGGCAAGCCTGCGTAGGGACATAAGAGAAAGTGGGAAGACACTATGAGATCGGGTCAGAGTGGCCGAGGGTGTTATGGTTGTGGGAGTTTAGACCACAAGAGGGTGAGTTGCCCTAAGCAGAGCGAGGCTCGAACGGCTCGGACTTGTTATAAGTGTGGAGAGCCAGAGCACATTAGGCCGAACTGTCCTAAGTTGCAGCCGTTGGCCGTGGCAGTGGTCCAGCCAGAAGCTCAGTATGGGGCGGTGGAGCCTTTGGATCAGATTGCGGCGATGCAGCGTCCGCCAGCTATTGTCGCGCCGGGTGAGCCGAGCTCAAGGCCGATCACAGGTAAACTCTCTAATTCAGACTTTGTAAATTCGGTAGTATAGAATTTTGTGTTTGTTTGGATTGTTTACATTGTGATAGAAAGTTAGGTTTCTTAGCACATGAGATTTGTGTAGGGACCTTGTTTGTGGGCGGATGTGAGTCCCACGTGTTGTTTGATTCGAGAGTATCGAATTGCTTCATTACTCCAGATCATGCTAAGAGAAGTGGTATTCGGAGTGACGCTGGTGAGCGGACTGGACCGGTTATGGTTGCTGGAGGAGAATTTCTGGCTACTCATGGCCGGGTGAAGGATGTGGATATTCTGGTAGCGGGCGAGTTGATGCCAGCAAACTTGGTGATTAGTCCGGTGGAGTTGTACGATGTTATCCTGGGTATGGATTGGTTGAATCGGTACAGAGTTTATCTGAATTGTGACCGGGGTCGAGTGGTATTTGAACGTGATGTTGGTAGGTTGGTTTATCAGGGAGTGAGACCGACTACAGGTAGTCTCGTGATCTCACTTGTCCAGGCTAAGGCGATGATTGAGAAGGGTTGTGAGGCTTACTTAGCCACAATTGTAATGCCGGAGGCCGTTGGTGGGGTTGCTGTGAGAGATATTTGGGTTGTTTGGGATTTCGAGGATGTTTTTCAGTCATCGCAGGGATTACCGCCGTCTCGGTCTGATCCTTTCACGATTGAGTTAGAGCCCGGAACGACGCCGTTGTCTAAGGCACCTTATCGGAAGGCTCCAACAGAGTTAGCAGAACTGAAGAAGCAATTGGAGGATTTGTTGGAGATGGGTTTTATTCGACCGAGTACTTCACCGTGGGGAGCACCGGTGTTGTTTGTGAAAAAGAAGGATGGAAGTTTCCGGTTGTGCATCGATTATCGAGGGCTTAAGCGAGTCACTGTGAAGAACAAGTATCCTCTTCCGAGAATTGATGAGTTGATGGATCAGTTGAGAGGGGCTACTTGGTTCTCCAAGATTGACTTGGCATTCGGTTATCACCAGATTCCTATCGACGAGGCAGATGTCGGGTTGACGAATGCACCGGCGGCATTTATGAGGTTGATGAACGGAGTTTTCCAAGAGTATTTGGATGAGTTCGTGATTATCATCATCGATGACATTTTGGTGTATTCGAAGAGTCTTGAGAAGCATGAGGTTCATCTGAGTAGAATTCTGGAGAAGTTGCGGGAGCATAAGCTGTTTGCGAAGATGCGCAAGTGTAGTTTCTGGCAGAGAGAGATGGGATTTCTGGGTCACATTGTTTCTGCAGAGAGAGTTTCTGTGGATCCGGCGAAGATTCAGTCTTTCCGAGATTGGCCTAGACCGAGGAATGCTACTAGATCATGAGTTTTCTTGGGTTGGCAGGTTATTATCGGAGATTCGTCAAAGGTTCTGCGAGTATGGCTCAGTCTATGACGAAGCTGACAGGGAAGGATGTTCCTTTCGTGTGGTCTGCTGATTGTGAGCTGAGTTTCGCGAAGCTGAAGACGATGTTGACTAGTACACCAGTATTGGCGTTGCTTGAGCCGGGTGAGCCTTATGTGGTGTATACAGAATTGGCGTTGCTTGAGCCGGGTGAGCCTTATGTGGTGTATACAGATGCTTCGGGAGTTGGTTTGAGTTGTGTGTCGATGCAGCAAGGTAAGGTGATTGCGTATGCTTCGAGGTAGTTGAGGAAGCATGAGGGCAATGATCCTGTTCATGACTTGGAGTTGGCTGTAGTGATCTTTTAGTTGAAGATTTGGAGGTCTTATCTGTATGGTGGCAGGGTTCAGGTGTTCACTGATCATCATAATCTGAAGTACATTTTTACTCAGTAGAATTTGAATGTACGACAGAGGCGATGGTCAGAGTTGTTGGCTGATTATGACTTGGACATTGTTTACCATCCGGGTAAGGCTAACAATGTGGCAGATGCTCTTAGTCGGAGGCGGTATGATTCATCTCAGGAGCGGGATGCGGAGACTCTTGTGAGGTTGTGTGTTATTTCAGAGGAGCTGTTGGGGTTAGCGGCGGATGATCGGGCAGATCTTTTGAGCAGGATCCGAGTAGCTCAGGAGAAGGATCAGGTGTTGATTGATCTCTCTAAGGCTGCTGGTTCTGAGTATCAGGTTTTTGCTAACGGGACTATCTTGGTGCATGGACGAGTCTGTGTGCCTAAGGATGAGGACTTGAGGCAGGAGATTCTGAGAGAGGCTCATGCGAGCAAGTTTTCGATTCATCCGGGAGCGACTAAAATGTATCGGGATCTGAAATGGTATTATCATTGGGTCGGGATGAAGAGAGATGTGGCGGATCGGGTTGCAGCGTGCAACGTTTGTCAGCTGGTGAAGGCTGAGCATCAGGTTCCGAGTGGTTTATTGTAGAGTTTACCCATTCCAGAGTGGAATTGAGACATGATTACCATGGATTTCGTAGTAGAGTTGCCGGTTTCTCGGACCTATGACGCGATTTGGGTGATTGTGGATCGACTGACTAAGTCAACACATTTTCTGGCCATTAAGAAAAAAGATAAAGCTGAGGTCTTGGCTAAGAAGTATGTGAAGGAAATTGTGAGGTTGCATGGTGTGCCAGCGAACATTATGTCGGATAGAGATCCGAGGTTTGCTTCAGTGTTTTAGAGAGCTTTTCAGGCTGAGATGGGCACTAAGGTGCACATGAGTACAGCTAATCATCCTCAGACGGATGGGCAGTCCGAAAGGATGATTCATACACTGGAAGATCTGTTGAGGATGTGTGTGCTAGATTGGGGTAGTCATTGGGCGGATTACTTGAGTTTGGTGGAGTTCGCATATAACAACAGTTTTCAGGCGAGTATTGGTATGGCTCCGTTTGAGGCGTTGTATGGGAGGCCATGTCGTTCACCGCTATGTTTTACCCAAGTGGGGGAGCAGAGCATTTTTGGTGCAGATTTTGTTCAGGAGACGACGGAGAAGATCCGTGTTGTGAAGCTGAACATGAAAGAGGCTCAAGATCAGCAGAAGAGCTATGCCGATAGAAGAAGGAAAGAGTTGGAGTTTGCAGTTGGAGATCGAGTGTATCTCAAGATGGCTATGATGCGGGGTCTGAACAGGTCCATATCTGAGGATAAGCTGAGTACGAGGTATATGGGTCCGTTCTGGGTTGTGGAACGTGTGGGACCAGTTGCTTATCGGTAGGATCTGCCTCCGATCATGGAGAAGTTCCATGATGTGTTTCATGTTTCGAAGCTCAGGAGATGTTTGCATGCATCTGAGGAGGTAGTAGTGACGATTCCTGCAGATCTTCAGCCTAATCTGACTGTTGGGATGAGACCGGTTAGGATCCTTGAGAGAAGTATCAAGGTTCTGCGCCAGAAGAGAGTGCCGTTGAGGAGACTTGGGAACCAGAGGCAAAGATGAAAACGAAGTTCAAGAAGTGGTTCGAGAAGCAAGCTGAGGAGTGATTTCGTTTTTCTTTGTGGTTTCCAGTTTTTGTGTTGTAGTCACCGTGTGTGGTGAGGTTTGTGTTGGTGGATTATGTATTTTCATTTGTGTTGTAATGATTATGACATTTTCCAGTTTAATAAGATGAGTATTTCTTGTGCTGTTGACTTTGTTAGTCACGTGTTTGTATTTAGAGAACCTTGAAATGGAAGTTTTATGGTGGGCAGAGCTTGCCAGTTTCGGTGGAACTCTAACAGGCTTGCCTGTGTATGTGTGAGAGAGTCTCAGAATAGAAGTTTTACGGTGGTTAGAACTGTCTAGTTCAGAAGAGACTCTGCAGGGACATCCAGGGTGATGGATGGTCCAGATGGTCTGTGATGATCATGTTTGTGATAGTATTCCGGGTTGGGAGTATCATGGTGAGACCTTGGGAGGTAGTTCCGGTCAGAGGTGCATTATAGACGTTATGAATTGATTGCATAGCTCAGATATATACATTGGTTCTTTCTTGGAGATGAGTCTCCGGCAGATCTTGAGAGATGCGTCTCTCCGGGGGATAGTTGGTTCCCTGCATACCTATCGTTCGTCAAGACTGTGAGGACTGAGAGCGTGAGGGTATGGAGATAGTTTCGGGAGGTTGAGACCTTTGGCAGATCTTTGAGAGATGCGTTTCTCCAGGGGATAGTGAGTTCCCTGCATACCGAGAGCTTGACGGACTGTATGTCTTGATGGTTTGAGGGGTGTGGTGGTTGGTATCAAACACCGACAGGACTGCGCGGACTGAGGTGGGTTGATACTAGGCACCAGAGCTGAGGGGTGACAATCCCGAGAGCTAGATGGTGGTTATGAGTTATGAGTTATGAGCAATCAATGTCTTAGATGGATCTATATGCATATGACAGATGTGAGCCTCGAGAGGGTCTGGGAGATGTAGTCTCCGGTGTTACTGGCAGGTTGTCCAGGTGGTTAGCCTTGTGGGCTGTGTTTGAGGATTTGAGGATGAATCCAGTTTTGGTGGGGGAGAATTGTGACACCCGTGAACCATTTTTGAGGAAAATGAAGGGGCTGTCAATCGCACACGTGGTGTATGTCGATCGACATGTGTCTTAAGGGCTGTCGTTCGACACAAGTAGTGTATGTCGATCGACAAGGCCTTAATTGATCGGTTTTCTGGTTCGATTTTTAGTCGTGAGGTTGGACAGGGCCGGTTTGGGGAAACCTAGGGTTTCATATTTAAGGCTTTTGCCGCATTCTAATCGAACCAAAGTCCCAAAATCAGTGAAAAGAGTTTGAGAGGAGTTTCTCTTGTTCTTGAGAGTTTTGTGGATTAGGGTTTCGTTCTTGGTCTTTTGGAGTAGAATTTCGTGGTGGTTGTAGCTGTTTTCGTTTATAGCCTCAATTCCATTAGCTTCTATCCGAAAATCCAAGGTGAGTGCGTGACCATGGCTTCTGGGCCGGTGGATCGTTAGGGTTGCTTGGTGATAGGTTTGGAACGAGTTGATTGGTCTTGTGGTGATTGATTTGAGACTGTGAATTGTTGTTTGTTGTTTGTGATTGTTGTCTTTGCAGGTTTTCGTGTTGACGCTGAGGAGGAATCGACCTAAGAGGATTAAGATTGATTTCCGAGGATCCTGCGCATGGCCTGTCGAACGACACATACGAGGTGTGTCGAACGACAGACCAATACGAAGGCTGTCGGACGACACACACGAGGTGTGTCGAACGACAGACCAGTACGAAGGCTGTCGAACGACACACATAAGGTGTGTCGAACGACAGCCAGTTCAGATGTTGTCGATCGACACCTAGTGGTTGTGTCGAACGACAGGCATGTACAGAAGGTATCGATCGACACGTAGTGTGAGTGTCGATCGACAGCCTGGCTGATTGGTTGTGGTTGAGCCTTTGTGTTTGTGTGTTGTTTTGTTGTATGGTTGCCTGAGCGGTCCATCGTGCCTGATTGCGCAGTCGTATATGGGATGACCATCTCACTGGGTATTTATGATAATACTCAGACATCTCTTTTTCCCATGTGATGCAGGTAAAGGCAAATTGTGATCGTGGAATCACAACTACGAAGAGGGAGATGATCTGGGGTCTCGTTTTCGTGTTGTTTTCATTTATCGTTTTAGAATGGCTGTTTAGGTTGCTGGATTGTGGAATTGATATTGTGGAACTTGCTGATTGGATTTGTTGTTGAACCGGTTATTAATGGAATTGGTTTATTTGGTTTAATCGTTTGGTTATCCGCTGTTGTATGATCTGTGTGTTTTGCTTTGTTGTTGAGGATAGCATTTATGAGAATGCTAGTCTGAGACCAAGGGTTTATTGTTAAAAAAAAAAAAACAGATCGGGTCGTTTCAAAGTCAATGAATCACCAATGATTATAATCCTAACTACCAAACCATAAAACCCTTTGAATTGAGCCACTTTGAGCATCATTAACAATGAACTCATGTGGGTATCATTAGCATTTGAGTAGTATTAATTTTAGTAGTAGTTTAATGTTTAAGATTCTTGAAGATTTTGATAGTTTTTATATATTTAATGATGATACTCAATATGTATCAAAAGAATAAAATAATTTTTTTTATTTTTTATAGAATAACAAATGAAAGAAATCAAATTAATATATATAAATATACAAGATTTTATAAAAACTTAAATTTCTTAAGTTTCATAAACTTTTAAACGTATATTGCAATCTGTAATAACAAACTGAAACATAAAATCGCATACAGTAAAGAAAAAAACATAGAATGGTAAAAAAAGAAGAGCATGATGAAAAACCCACCTAACTCGGCTCTAGTATTCAGTTGTGCCAAAAATTTGCCAAATATGCTCAACCAAATCAGTTTTCAATTGTTCATGCATTTTCTTCTCACGAACTCGAGCTCGATTGGCCATCAGAGTGTTCACATTTGTAGGTGTCGTTGTAAAGAATGAGTAGTGCACTTGTGAAGTCCCGCTTCCTTCTCATTATGGGAATGATGATAAATCATGTTGAGTGCCTTGGTCTCGTTCGTCTTCTTCTATCATATTGTGCAATATGATACATGCTCTCATTATCTTTCCAATTTTTTCCTTATCCCCAACTAAGAGCTGGGAATCTGACAATTGCAATTTGAGCTTGCAGCACTCCAGAAGCACGCTCGAGATCTTTTCTGATAGCTTTTTGAAGAGTAGCAAATAATGATGCTTTATGACCTTGTGGCTAAGAAATTGATTGGAAGAAAGTTGTCCATTTAGGATATATACCATATTTGAGATAGTAAGCCATTGACATAGCAACTGACATTTTGAGCTCGACCTTCGAATATACCATCAAAAACGGGTGAGCGGTCAAGAACATTGATATCATTAAAAGTACCTAGAGGTCCAAAAAATGCGTGTCAATCCATAGATCGTGTGAAGTCACTGCCTTTAACACGATTGTGGGTTTTCCATTTCCACGTGAATATTGTCATGCCCAAGCCGTGGGACAATTCTTCAACTCCCAATGCATAAAATCAATACTTCCTATCATCTCGGGAAATTCCGATACTCTATAATATTTAGTAATCGTGGAGATCCTCTGGTGTAGGCCTTCTCAGGTACTCTCCTCTTCAAATAAAAGTGTAATTATATCCACAAAAGTTCTAAGCATTTGCTTGCAGTGGTTTCACTGAGTGATATACCCACTAATTTACTCATTTTACTATCAGTTTTAATACTTAATTTGTAGATTTTCTTTCCCTTATCAACCAAAAGAGGTAGTTTTCTCGTATACATAGGTTTTTAAGGTCTTAACAGATTAAATCATCAAAAAGGATGCAAAAAGGAGAAAAATGAGTATCCCCCATGTTACAACCATCTGAGAAGCAAAATGAGTCAACCCAAGTAATCATAACTTGAAGATGAAGCACATTACCAAGTTGGACATATTACATATGACGCAAGTTTAGCGATAAGCGGAGGAGCAACTGAGGACGCTGATGAAACTTGGAGTGAAGATAACCCTTTGGGTTAGCTTTCCAATGGAGTTAGAATTGGAGCATTTGGAATTGTACACTATGAGATACAACCAGAAGACTAAAAACATGGCAAGCTGCCGAGAAGATGGAGGACATCCCGTACCGACTGGCGCCAAGACACGAACCCCATCAAGACACACCGATCTAGTCTCCATATAGGTCAGAATCTGACCGGTATGGGTGATCGGTATCGAGCACTTTCGGCAACTTTTTTTTAAGATTTAAAACCCTAATCGACTTATGATATTTTCTATCCCTAGATATACTTGATTTTAGCCTCTCTAGGAAGAAAATGCAGCCATAAATCAATACCTAAAACATGTATTTCGTTTCTCTCTTTGTTCTTAATAATACATCTACCTTTTAAGAATTTTTTAAGGTTAGATCAATGAGACATTCTTGGTTGAAGGAAGAGATCCTATATTCTTGAGTATATTACGAATTCATCATGTATTATGCTTAAATCCTTCTGGAAACGAGATTGAACAAAGTCGTTAGGGTTTAGCTTGACTAGATCGTTGCCTTTAAAGTTTTATGAGTTTACTTTTTTCTCGAATACATAGGCTTTAAGGTCCCAACAAGTTAAATAATAAAAAAGATGCAAAAAGAAGAAAAAGGAGTATTCATCATGTCAAAGCCATCTAAGAAGCCAAAGGAGCCAACCCAAGTCATCATACCTTGAAGATAAAGCACATTCCCAAACTGGACAGATTACATATGCCGGACGTTTAAAAATAGACGGAGGACCAAATGAGTTTGGAATTGGATGAAACTCAGAGTGAAGATAGCCCTTTTAGTTAGCTTTCCAATGTAGTTGGAATAACACCATTGGGAATTATACACAAGGAGATATGAGCCAAAGACTGAAGACATGTCAAAGCTGCCGAGAAGATGAAGAACACCCGGTACCGACCCGGCACACCGGTCGGGCAACACGATCGGTACCGGGGCATCAAGCACACGAAGGCACACCGATTCAACCCCCATAATGACCGGGAATCCGATCGGTATGGCCGGTCGGTGTGGAGCATTACCGAGCACTTTTGACAATTTTCCTTTTTCTTAGAATGAAAACCCTAACCGACTTAGGATCCCTTCTAACCCTATATATATACTTGCTTTTAGCCTCTCTAGGAAGAGAATTCATCCACAAAATCAATACCTAAAACATGTATTTCATTTCTCTCTTTGTTCTTAATAATACATCTACTTTGTAAGAGTTCTTTAAGGGTAGATCAATGAGGTCTTCTTGGTTGAAGGAAGAGAACTCTATATGCTTTTGTGTATCACAAATTCATCATGTTTTATGTTGTACTTGTGCTGCTAGCGAGATCGAACTGACTCGTTGGAGTAAAGCTTAACTAGATTCGTTGCTTTTAAAGTTCTACACGTATGCTTTTATGATTGCATCTTAGGGTTTGTTGTTAGTTGTTCTTCATCTTTACTTACGCTCAATGCTTGATCTAGCGTAGCTAACCAGTAATCGATCCTAGGTTGATGTATCCACGAGAGTGTTCTTAACATCTCTCGATCTAGTATTTGATGAGTTAAGCGTCTTAACAATCATACCAATTAGTTAAGGATTTTAGTGAACAATTGAACCTTAATTCTACTGCGTGTCTTAACCTTTTCATAACCATGCGATAGCTGAGTCTATTAGGAAATAGGGCATAGAGAATCCGAACCACGATAGTGGAGAGATTATAACTTCGTGGTTTGAGTTCTAGAACAAACTTGCATCTGAATCTTAAGTTGTAGTTGTAATCGTTGCATAGGTTCATTAATCGCACCTAATTAACCCTTGCACTTTTACTTTCATAAAAACTAAAAACTAAAACCCCACAAAAAATATGTTTAACTTATCTTATTCTGCATCATATAGGTTCTTTGTGCATCATCAATTCCTTTGGGTTCGACCCCTAAATACTACCGCGCTTGCTGTGCACTTGCAGTCTTTATCTAGGGTTATAAATTTAAAACCTGGATCTAAAATAACCCCATCCAGTTTTTGGCGCCGTTGCCGGGGAATTGATTTCTTTACCCTATATTTTTTGATAAAGAATAAGTCTAAGTTTTTGTTTTTCCTTTGCTAATTTCAATTTTGTTTTTGTTTCTTTTGTTGTTTCAGAGATTCGTCAATGGAGCATCAAACTAACAACCCAAGGAGAATGACGAGCATTGTGAACCGTGTAGCAACCGGGAGTTACATCCCTATGCCTCACGAATTCACCCAACCGTCGGCCACACTTGCTTTCAACGCACGGAGCACCACCACCGTGTACCAACCTCAAGAAATCAATGGACGATTGGACCATCATAAAATTTGAAGCAACACTTAACCACGACCACCTCTACTTTCCCCACCACACGTTCGCCAACACCCTCAAGAAGATAAGCTAGAAGCTTTGATGCAACAGTTCATAGATGACACTAAAAACGTCATCCGTGGATTTGAAGCAAAAATCGAAGCCACTAGCTTGTCCCTTAAGGAGAAACTTGACACTCTTGCTATCCAAGTAAAGAGTATGGAGACGCGGCTTGTCACCATTGAAGATACCAATATCATCAAAGGCGCGGCATCAAAGAAGCCGAGCACGACATCATCAACGCCAACTACAAGATCGAAGATCAATGGAACCATCATGAATGGTTGATCACCGAAGCTAAGAAGAACGTGGAAGAGCTCACCACACACCTAAATTCAGTAGCTATCAATACCTATCAAGCTAAGAAAGGAGTTAGTGATGGTGTAGTTACACAGAAGAAACTTCGCCTATGAGTGAAGAACTTGGAGACAAATAGTAGGAGCACGATTCAAACACTCAACGCGGTTGAACACCATCAAGAAGATCTCATGGAGAAGATCACGTTCCTAGAAGATGACTCAAAGGCCGTGACCAACCTCATGAAGAAGCTAGACGATCGCCTACAAACCATTGAAGAAACAGAGAAATTTTTCAATTCAGAGAAAGAAGATTCAAGGTCTTTGGTTAATTGCTGCACCATAACCATGCTTGAAGACGACGATGATGCTTCGAGCTCAGACGTAAGTGATGTTCCACCATCACCCAAGAGACCAAGAACCTTTCACACAAGACAAACCGCAAGGATGTCCGTGAAACCGAGCATTTTTGCGAAAGGAGCAACTAAGAAATCAAAATGCATTAGTGATGAGATGTTGGGAGTTTTCAACTCTCTTGTGAAGGAACTTCCTCCTACCATCACCTTTAACGAAGCTTGGAGAATGAATCCATCTTTGAGACGATGTTTCACACGAAGTCAAGAAGATGAGACTGAGATCGAGGAGCTTTTCGATGAAGCTAGGAATCCACATAAATTTCTTAGGGTTCTCAGCAAGATTCGCGACCCAAGAGCTTTCAACATCACTTGTTCACTAAAGAAGTTCGTTTTTGATGACGCCCTATGTGACTCAGGAGCCGGAGTCAATGTTCTATCGGAGTTTGTCATCAAGATGCTTAAAATCACCAAGCTTAGACCATCAAACATAAGGATTGCACTTGCTAATGGATCAACAACATAATCTTTGGGGGAACTTCTCAATTTCCCCATGAGAATTGGCGATTGCATTATCCCCGTCGATTTCGAAGTAGCCTCAATGCACGTTGATATCACACCCTTCATCCTTGGAAGACCATTCTTGGCGACTGCTGGAGCTATCATGGACTATCCTTTTCAAAGGATTTCATTCGCCAACATAGACAAACATGTCTATTACTATGGAGCACCGCCAGGCTTTAGATCGAAGCAAACTCGATACCTTCCAATGGAGAAGAAAGAAGTGCCAGTTGAACATCCCGGAAGCTTCAATGATAAAGATGATGAGACTAATCAAGGACTACACCAACAAGCTAAAGGCACCCTCAAGTATTTAGAGAATCCTTCCACCTTCTAGAGATTCCAATGAGTCAAGCTATGCGACTTTAAACAAAGCGCTATATGGGAGGCAACCTATATTTTGGTTTTCTTTTTGTAAGCACTATTATCCACCTATTTAATCCATGGTTTTTCAAAAAAAAATTGAGTCTTTGGAGAAGAACAAGAAGCCCCAAAGTATCTGTGAAGATGTTGGTCAAACTTTTGATCAATATTTGATTAAGTAGTGTTTCAAGACGAAGATTTCGAGCTAAGGAGAAGAGACGAAGAAGAGGGTCCGGAGAACCCCCAATACCGATCGGGACCGCCGGTCGGTACCACGGATCAGTACCGGCACAACCGGACGCGTCCTATGCTGATCACTCATACTGATCGTATTACACGATCGGTACCGAACACCGGAGACCCAACTCAAAACCCGGCCACTCCCACACCGATCGGGATCGATACTCGGTACCGTGGGTCGGTACCGAGACGTCCCGATCATCCAACTGTCGTTCATCATTCCTCGTACCAATCGGTACCGGGGATCGGTACATGGTCTGAATCAGGAGCTGAAACAAAAGTACTTATCCAGTGGAAAGGTTTGCCTTCTTTTGAATCTACTTGGGAACCATTGTTAGTCTTGGTTAATCAATTTCATGATTGTAACCTTGAGGACAAGGTTGTTTCTCTAGGGGGAGAATTGATAGGTTACAAGTTCCTATTGCCTTCATGAGAAAGAAGATGAGGACCTGAGGCAGGAGAGCTCGTATGTGGGAGAAGAAATCACAAGAGGAACATATGAAAAGTGGCTTAAGTGTTGAAGAAGAGAAGTATCAAGAAAACCTCTAAGTGAGAAAGAGGGTTTATTTCTTTTATCAAATAAGTCTCAAACTTTGTCGTTTTGGTTTACATGAGAACTTGGTCGTGTATTTAACATTAGAGACCCAATTTATAGGGTTACTCACCTTATGAAAATTATAAGCTAAACAACAACTCTCAGCCTCCTCTCTATTTCTTCTTCGTTCTCACTCTTCTACATCTCAACTTCTCTTTTTTTTTGAAAAGAATGTTAAATTATATTCAAGCCAAAAAAACCGTTTTAACAATGTGTCGTGTTCTTTAAACTTTATGCTGAACGATTAAATTTTGAAAAGACTAACGAGTTTCAAACCATTTGCTTAGACTCTCGTCCTAAGCATGATCACCGGCTGCCCGAATGGAGCTGAATCTGTTTCGAATATTCTTATCAATGATCTGAAAAGTGGTTACCGCTGTGTTTGGCCTTTCTCCATGGCGACGGTTGTTTCTTTCTCTCCAAAGCTGATGTATAGTCGCTTGAAAGAGATAGCATAGGATGAATAAAGTGAGTTTGTCGATGCTTTGATCCGTGAGAAGTTGAGATAATTGAGTCCAATCCGTAGTGTATAAATGGTTGAGCAACAGAAGAGCTAGACTACTCCATACCTCGGATGAGTAGCTGCAAGCAAAGAAAATATGGCTTCTTGTTTCATTTCCTAGAGTACAGAGAACGCATTGAGCGTCATGGGCTGAGTTCCAAGCAAGCATGCTTTCTGCTGTCAAGAGACGGTTCAGCATTGCAAGCCACGTGAGGAATGAGAATTTGGGAGTAGCATGCTTAAACCAAATCCCATTGGACCAACTTGTAACCGTGTACGTTCTTCGAATATGTTCCCATGTGCTTTTAGTGGATAATCGTTTTTTGAATCTGCCATTTGGATCTTTCCATAGTGACAAGTCAGCGTGCTCTGTCCTTGTTGTTCCAATCTTATGGATTTCCTCCTCTACTTGATTTTAAAATATCCACTCGATGTCTCCTACGGCGATCCATATTCATAACCTGCATAACAGTGGCATTAGCGGGGATTCCGAGATCAATATAACCTCTCGGTCCAGTGAGATTGATGACTTGCCTCAGATCAGACCACACATCAAACCAAAATGAAGTATTAGCTCCGTTCCCAATTTGAACCTGATAAAACTCCCTCACTATCTCTCGATATTTCAATAGCTTTTTCCACATCCAAGATCCTAAAGAAGTTGACTCAGAAACCGACCAGAATGGGCCCTTGTGTAAGAGAGATGTATGTATCCACTTTACCCACAAAGATGGTTGATTAGAGAGGAGTCTCCATATTAGTTTTAAACAGCTGACCTTATTAACTTCAACGAGAGATTTTAAACCAAGACCACCTTCTTCGCGGTTTACAAACATCCTTCCAAGCGACTTTTGCCTTTCTCACATTCAGTTCCGGGTCAGACCATAGAAACGCATCACACATTTTCTCAATCTCCAGTAAGCAGCCTTGAGGTAGCCGGTAAGCTTGTAACCAAAAGTTAACCATGCTAGAGATTACAGACGTTATAAGTTGAAGTCGTCCGGCGTATGAGAGATATCTTGCGGTCCAAGAGGTTAACCGTGTTCTGATTTTTTCGAGTAATATATTGAAATCCACCTTCGTTATCTGCTTCGTCAATAACGGTAGTCCCAGGTATCGCACCGGGAGTTGTCCAAGACTAAATGGAAATGTGTGTGTAATTTCTGTCTTCTTACTATCCAAAACTCCAGCTAAATAAAGCGTTGATTTCTCAAGGCTGATCTTTAAACCCGCCTTCACTGCAAACTCGTCAAAGATTTTGATGGTTTCTTCAATTGAGTCTTTCCTCCCATCAACAAAAACCAGTAAATCATCGGCAAAACATAGAGGAGTAATTTGGAGACCTTTGCACTTTGGGTGGTATCCAATACGTCGATCCCTTGCTGCTTTATCAATCATCCTTGACAACACATTCATGCAAATTACAAATAGATATGGAGAAAGGGAACAACCTTGACGTAGTCCACGAGAACTTTGGAAAAACCCCGCTAGTTCTCCATTGACTTGAACAGAAAATAAAGCCGAAGTGATACATAATTTGATCCAATGAATGAATTGATCAGGAAAATGTAGAACTGCAAGTGTGTTCAACACAAAATCCCATTGAACGGAGTCAAAAGCTTTTAAGATGTCAATTTTCATTGCACCTCGTGGAGAAATAGCCTCTTTATGATAATCTTTCACTAATTCTATTGCTAAAAGTACATTCTCCATTAATAACCGATCTTTCACGAAGGCAGATTGATTCCATTCTACAAACTTGGGGAGCAAGCTTTTGAGTCTATTTGCAATGATCTTCGAGATCACTTTGTATATGACATTGCAGCATGAGATTGGGCGATAATCTTTCATCTCCCTCGCCTCTGTTTTTTTCGTAATTAGAGCTAAGATTGTCAAGTTGATACCTTTGGAGAGGAAACCTTTCACAAAGAACGACTTGTTGCGACTAAAAAATCCTTACTCACTATCGGCCATGCGGATTTGAAAAATTCACTTGTGAATCCATCAGTTCTCGGACTTTTGTCGTTTGGCATGGAGAATAGAACCTTCGTAATTTTGTCATCTGTTACCTCCTTTACTAACCGGTTTTGGTCTGTTTCAGAGCAACGAAAATCCACCAAGTGTCCAAGTTCCTCTTGATTCATTCCCGTATAATCATCTAGTATATGACTAAGAAAGTCTTTGAAAAATCGTTATGCTTCTTGTTTGATATCCTCGCAATGTGACAACACATCACCATTTGGTGAGATGACTTCACGAATAGCATTCTTCATTTTCCTTACGTGAGCCGTGCGGTGAAAGTAGGAGTTGTTTTTGTCACCTACTGCGAGCCAATGCAGTTTAGCTTTTTGTTTAAGGAACTTCTCTTCTATTTCCGATAAACACACCCACTTACTATAAGCTCTAGCCTCCTCTGCCATGCTCAACGGGCTGGGATTTTGTAGCGTTTCCGATTGCTTCTGGCATAGATCCGTATATGCCTCACGGGTACGCTTCGGTATGTCTCCCAACTTGTCCTTCCCCAACGATCTTATAATCGGTTTCAATGCTTTAAGCTTCTTTGAGAATCGAAATGTTGCTGATGTTGATACGAACAAAGGTTCCGTTTGTTCCCAAGCTTCCCCAATAGTTCCAACAAACTGTGGTAGTGTAGCAACTACATTCATGAATTTGAAAGGTTTTGTCTTGACCGGACCATCAGCCTCTAAAGCAAAGCGCCCTCGAGAATGATCTGAGCATCCCTCAGATTCAAAAACTCCATATGACATCGGGTATACATCCAATCAACAATCATTAATCAAGATTCTATCAAGTTTTTTGCAGATTAGCCCATCATGTTGTTTGTTGCTCCAAGTGTATCGTGATCCGTGACAACCAAGATCCTCTAAGGAGCAATATATGACCGCCTCTTGAGTGTCCCTCATCCCCGGTGGAATAATGGGATGATTTGAATAATTGGAATGTTCTCTAATATCAAGAATTTCATTAAAATCCCCCGTGATCATCCATGGCTTACTACGGAACAATGGAGAATCTTGATGACTTTTCAAGTCATCCCATAAAGTTTTCCTCTCTTCAACCAAATTTGAAGCATAAACAAATGAACAAAAAAATTCGTCTACTTTCCTTTCCAAGAGAATGGAAACTGTGATCATTTGTGAACTCTTAAACATCGGTGTAACTCTTACACTATCCTTCCAAATCACCCAAATACGCCCCCTTGGGTGATGTTCATAGTTTGAAATAAAAGAAAGACCGTTCGCCACCAAAGAAAAAATCTTCATTGCCTTACGCTCTTTAACTCTTGTTTCCAAAAAACTCCCAAACTGGATTGCACTACTTTGTAACCATTGTCGGATAACGGAATGCTTAGAAGATTTGTTTAAACCGCGGACATTTGATATGCTCAAATTTACCCTGAGCTACTCTCTCAAATTAAGAGGTCGTCGTAGTAGGGGTCGAATCACTGGGAGTCAAATCAAACAATGGAATGTATGACTTCGAATTGAGCTAAGCGAATAAAGTAAAACAAAAGAAAGAAACAATTTAAAACAAGGAAAGGTAGTTGGTTTTTAAGAATTCAATTAAACAAAAGCTAGGTTTTCGGGAAATTCGCAGGCAAAGATAAATTGTAGAATTAATAATCTGTCAGGATTTTAATGAAGAACCGTTCTCGAACTTGAAACTCCAATGTAAAATTAAACGACTTCCGTTGAATTAATTATCTATGCATAAACCCTAGAAATCCAAATTCCTTTGTAAAATCAATCAATTTATGCAAGCATTAAAGTTCATGTTTCAATTGTTCACAAAATCCCTAAACCAAATTCCTTTGAGAATAAGTGATTTTGCTCATCTAAGATTATGGTCAGGTTATCAATTAATGCTTCCGCTTCTAATTAATCAACCTAAGATTTCTAATCAAGGGTGGTCAATCCTAAATCAAGGTTATAGCAATCTAGATGAAGAACCAATAGATAATCCTAACATAAATTCAATTCTAACAATCCATCTTAATTCCTTTGAAAAACCCTAAACCTAACAAGCAAATTACTCATACATGGAAACGAATAACATGATAACTGAATAATACTGCATAAAAATAGAGTAAGAAAGAATTACAGAAGGGTTCGAAGAAATCTGAATTGTCTGAAAACTTGTCTCCCTAACTCTTAAAATCTCTCTAAAAACCCTAGGTATTTGATAAAAGAAAACTTCTTGAAAACTAAAAGAAAACTGAGTATTTATAGGGTAGGATTCGGGTTGGGCTTTATTTGTTAACTTCTGGAACTTCTGGGGTAAAAAGAAAATCTTCAGAATTGGAAAAATCCTCTTTCTTCGCGGAACAGCTTTCTACGTCGATCGACGCACATGTGATTCCGTCGATCAACGCGCCAATCTGACGGCAATTGAAAATCCGTCCTCGCGACTTCAGCTCTTCTTTCCTTGATGCTCCAAAATGCTCCATAATCACCAATTAAGCTCGACACGTACACAAACCTGCAAAGACTCTAAAACACTAGAAGTATACCAAAAAGACTCGATAAAACCGGGTTAAATCATGGCCAAAAGATGGTAAAAACCATGATATATCAACTCCTCCAGACTTAGCTTTTGCTTGCCCTCAAGCAAATTAGAGACTAAGAATGAAGTCGAGGTTTGAAAATCGCGGGAACTCACTTATCCTTTGGAACATTGCTTTCGTTTATTTGACTCATTCGCTGCATATAAACAAAGTACCTTTGGTGGTCACGAATCTCAACCATCATAGGTTGGGCCTCAAATCTTAACCTGCAAACCCATTAGTTTCACATTCTCCTAACTGTCGCACACTTGATCAAAGTGATGATGTAATTCTCTCCAATGATATCAACCAAGTAAAAGGCTAGGTGTGATGTTAAAAGGCTTTTGGTGTTTAAGTGGAGCTAAGAGTGTTTAGGGTTACCGGATTTTATTTGGTGGATGCAGACATTATGCATAATCACAAGAGAGAGACGGGTCCAGTTGATGCCCACAGTTTCTCATTCACATTGCACTCCCTTCCAAATCGTAACCAGGAACCAAACACCATTATATAACATATTCCACTATCCACATCCATCTTCTCCATTCCTTGGGAGTTTTATTGAAGCTAGAGACTTATAAAGATGATCATTTCTCTTTCCCTTACTATATTTTTGAAATAATTTTTTTTTTTTTTTTTTTTTGACCCTAAGGTAGGAAATGATCTTACAAAGATGTTAGTCTCGAAAATTACCATTATTGTGCTTAAAATTCCAAGGAATGCCTAGCATTGCTGCTCTCTTCCAAGTACTCCAACCAAATCCTCATCTTGTGCAATTTCGTGAATGAAAAACTGCGTCGGACCTCTTTCTCTCCGGAGTTTATACACATGCCTGCACATAAAACTAAGGGAAAGAGATCGCATGAGGCTTGAAATAAAGGTTAAGGCTAGGGGTAGGGTACCAACTAAAAATGAGTTGGCCATTCAGGATCAACAAAGAGTGGTAAAGTGAATAAGAAGTCCTGAATGTTGGATCGATTACTGTCGTGATATCATCAAAGAGAATATAGCGAGATGGAGATCAAGTGTACTAGTCTGGAGTATGATCTACTTCGTTTTGCAAACCGCGATAAGAGGGGAACCTGTACTATCATTTGGTTTCGAATTCGCTCCATCCAAAGGCTTCATCGCAACAGCTAAGAATCGCCAAAACTGAGCGTCTATTCCTAAGAAAGGTCATTATCTCCTACAAGTTTTGACTCAATAAAACAACTTTTTGACTCCAAAATAGAAAACAATGTTAGCAACTACCTCCCCCAGAATTAAACAACACTGTCCCCAGTGTTAATCAAGCATGAAATTGGTGAAAGAAAAGAAAAATAAAAAGTTAGAAAATAATTTTTTTTTTTTTGTGCTAAAATTTGAAAATTAAAGAAAAATCCTAAATAATTAGACTTACCAGTGGGTTGCCTCCCACCAAGCGCTTGTTTATAGTCATTAGCTTGACTAGCTCCTGATTCTTGTCGCTTCTGGTTCTGCGATTAGGCATACACCTGAAACACACAAAATTAAAAGAAAAACGCGTAAAAACGAAAATAAAAACTTAGACTAAATTCTAGAATCAAAATCCTATGGGTGATTTTGACTCCCCGGCAACGGCGCCAAAATTTGATATGCTCAAATTTACCCTGAGCTACTCTCTCAAATTAAGAGGTCGTCGTAGTAGGGGTCGAATCACTGGGAGTCAAATCAAACAATAGAATGTATGACTTCGAATTGAGCTAAGCGAATAAAGTAAAACAAAAGCAAGAAACAATTTAAAACAAAGAAAGGTAGTTGGTTTTTAAGAATTCAATTAAACAAAAGCTAGGTTTTCGGGAAATTCGCAGGCAAAGATAAATTGTAGAATTAATAAACTGTCAGGATTTTAATGAAGAACCGTTCTCGAACTTGAAACTCCAATGTAAAATTAAACGACTTCCGTTGAATTAATTATCTATGCATAAACCCTAGAAATCCAAATTCCTTTGTAAAATCAATCAATTTATGCAAGAATTAAAGTTCAGGTTTCAATTGTTCACAAAATCCCCAAACCAAATTCCTTTGAGAATAAGTGATTTTGCTCATCTAAGATTATGGTCAGGTTATCAATTGATGCTTCCGCTTCTAATTAATCAACCTAAGATGTCTAATCAAGGGTGATCAATCCTAAATCAGGGTTATAGCAATCTAGATGAAGAACCAATAGATAATCCTAACATAAATTCAATTCTAACAATCCATCTTAATTCCTTTGAAAAACCCTAAACCTAACAAGCAAATTACTCATACATGGAAACGAATAACATGATAACTGAATAATACTGCATAAAAATAGAGTAAGAAAGAATTACAGAAGGGTTCGAAGAAATCTGAATTGTCTGAAAACTTGTCTCCCTAACTCTCAAAATCTCTCTAAAAACTCTAGGTATTTGATAAAAGAAAACTTCTTGAAAACTAAAAGAAAACTGAGTATTTATAGGGTAGGATTCGGGTTGGGCTTTATTTGTTAACTTCTGGAACTTCTGGGGTAAAAAGAAAATCTTCAGAATTGGAAAAATCCTCTTTCTTCGCGGAACAGCTTTCTACGTCGATCGACGCACATGTGATTCCGTCGATCGACGCGCCAATCTGACGGCAATTGAAAATCCGTCCTCGCGACTTCAGCTCTTCTTTCCTTGATGCTCCAAAATGCTCCATAATCACCAATTAAGCTTGACACGTACACACACCTGCAAAGACTCTAAAACACTAGAAGTATACCAAAAAGACTCGATAAAACCGGGTTAAATCATGGCCAAAAGATGGTAAAAACCATGATATATCAACATTCCAACAGAAACCCGACATATTAAGGTTTTTTAGGTGACTTCCTTCTCCCCCCCATTACTTTGGAATGTATCCAAAGCAGGTGGAAGTTGAGCATCTTTTACAACTTTATGTGAAGACTTTGAAGCACGAGGAATGGATGTGCGTGTCCCATTGTCCACTGCCCCCCTCCTTGTATCTCGCCTCTCCGTTTTACTTTCTGCATTAATTTCACCCTCTTTTATCTCATTTGCTTCCTCTGTTTTCTTCATTTCCACATTTATTTCTTTCTCCAATTCCTCAACTTCGTCAGTTTCTTCAACCTCAAGACATGCAAATCGAGAAGGTGAGAAAGTAAGAGATTGAGAGTTTTGTTTATCCACTACTCTGCTAGCTTTATGTGGAGAAACCTCTGTCCATGTAGACGCATTTTCGCTTGACTTCTTACTCACATTATTCTCAGCCTTTTCTGAAGCTTGATTCTTACTAGTCAGGACAATATCAGTAGTAACCTCATCTCTTTGCACCTCTGGAGAATTATTTTCCTTTTGTACAACCGGTGACTTCTCAGTTGTACTTTCAGGGATGATATACGGCTCTGGTTCTACTCTTTTTAGAATTGTGACATTCTTCAAAGGGCTCTTACACCCTTTTGTGAGATGTCCCCACTTTCTACAATTCAGACATCGAGGAGGTAAACGGGGATAAGAAAACTCAACTATTGTTTCCTCATCTGCGCTAAGCTGAAATTTAAATTGTGTGGGAAGATCTTTTGACAAATCAACCTCCACAGATACCTTTGCTACGTCAAATTGTTTGCATATTTCCGTCTCCGGGTGTAATCGCTAAGGCACCCCAACTGCACTAACTATAAACCCCAGACCTTTCCACGAGAACATGGTGTGAGGCACGTTCTTTATTGTGACCCAAAGCGGCATTTTCTTAATTTCAGGTTGAGCATCCTCAAGTATCGGAGTCCACTTAGATACATACATTGGTATATTTGCGATATCCCACATGCCTCTATGCAGAACTCGAGCTTGAACCGATGCATCCTTGATTCTGAACTTAACCATATTATCTCCAACCACAAACACATCAATCTTAACAGTTTTATCCCCTAGGGGCCATATCTTATTGACAATTACATGAATCGTACCAACATGTGGAACTTTTGCTGCAAACTGACCCACCAAAAAATCGTCCCATAATGGTTTATCGCCAAGGACATCCTCCGGCACGACAACAACACTTCCTGTTTCAATCTCTTTCGTGAAATCATGCTTCAAAAGAGTAGACTTGTTTTTGATCACTTTGGCCCATGATAGCTTCTGGTTGATCGCCCTTGGAGATCCGGACACTGAACTTGTAGTTTCCACACCCACCGACGTTGTCACCGGAGGGACCGGTGGCGGGGACGCCGCCATAAACCCTATCTTGCAGTCGATCTCTACAAACCCTAGTCGCAAAAAAAAATCACCTTTGCTAACGTGTCCTTTTTTCTATTTACTTAACTTTTTTATTTTCTTCCGTACTACATCTCAACTTCTCTCTTTCTTCTTCTCCCAAATTTTCATTTTCAGTGCAATTAATTTTAGTGTAAGACTACGATCATATACTATCAATGGCTTTTAAGAATCAATGCATGCAACAAAGTAAAAACATTCCAAAATTATTGACTTGGGGGAAATATGCATTGTATGTCTCGGTGGTAGTTTATCGGAATCCAATAAAACAACTTAAACTCGAGCTATGAATCTCTTTATCTTGTGCTCTATATTTTTCTCTAATCTCTAACAAAAAAACCTAGACCGATAAAGAGGAGTGAGGTAAGTGCTTGGATCGCAACTACTGTAGTTGGACAAGCGCTTGGCTCAAGGTTACTTTCAATACACCTTAAGAGAGAGCTGACGGCTTGGTTAAGCTGTTTGGTCTTGGAGCTCGTCATTGGTCCAACTGGTACAAGTAAAATAGCGTCCAAAGTATTTTCATGGGCTACAAGCAGCTCTTCGGCTACAAGCAGTCTTTGCGGTTCTTTAGCTCATTGTTCCGAGCTGACCATGATCTCATCACAAGGAGTCAAATATGTATTCAAACATTTGATGGTACACTAATTATGAAGAAGATACAGAGGTCTTGATGGGACCTAAAAATGTGAGGAGGAGCTTTTCCCATTTACATTAAGAAGTTGAATTGTTTATTTGGGTAATGCATTGTCTCACTGCCTAGGAGAAGAGCGTAGCTGGAATACATCATATTTTACTACTTTTTACTATCTATTTTACCTATATTTATTAATAATAATAGAAGTTTTAGATATAAAAGTGTTCTTTTATTGTTTTCGTGGATTTTGAGTCTTCACCTGAGAAAGTGGCTAAACAGGCCTAAAATAGAGAAAAGAAGCCTCTTTTGAAGAAGGACAATTATGACTGTCAGATTTCTCGGCCCATAAGTCAAGATCGCACTGTTGGATCAAGCCTTAATTGTGACCCAAGATAGAGGAGAGTCTTAGATTCAATTATCATATCAGATCGTCCCAATCCAACGGTTAGATCTCAAGATATTGAAGACCGACCGTGCAGTTCGAATTTGAAGTTGCGCATAACATCAAGTAGGTGTTGGATCGAACACCATCCGTGACCGATCGAACACCAAGCTCGAGAAAAGCCCAAATCTTCCTTTTTTGGTGAATATGCCCTAATTCTATTGGGATTTGACCTAGCCGACTTCTACACCTATAAAAACGTAAGGGAGGCCACGTTTTTCATCATGTTATCTCAGCTCTCCACCTCCAAAGACTCTCACCACAATTATCATCTTTATATTTCTTTGTGAAAGAAGAAGAAGATCTCACCTTTTGTTATCCACTTGAGAAGTTTTCTAAACCCTATTCTACTATGAAATCTTTTGATATTACTTTGGTTTCTCTTATCATGACTGAGTAGTTGATTGTTGGGTAAATAGTTTTCAAAGGGGTTATTCACATGGCTTGAATAAATTCGGATTTGGAACTTATTTTTGCTTTGATCCATTATTAAACTCTTTGTTGATCTATTATTGGTTTTATCCTTGTTGACGATTCTAACCGAATCGATACCAGTTAGCATTACATAGGGTGTATCAACTTATGCGGCATAGTTTCCCTCTTTCATTATCATAACCTGAGTGAACTAGGTTGTTATACATGTTTAATCATACGAGAGTATTTGATTAATTTATGACTGGTTTGCATTACTAGATCTATGTTCGTTGTTCCTGAATAGTTTAATCCATGAACCCTAGAGAACTTCCTGAAACCCAACGCTTGTTTTAAATTGATTTCAAACCTTTATTTACATTATGATTTTTGTGACACAAAACCCCCATATTTCATCTTAGCTTAACTCAAATCCCGAACACCTATAGTGTACCCTTCGGTCTCTGTGGATTCGATCCCTAGGTACTACGACTGATTAGCTGTGCACTTACAGTTTTAGATTGTTTTTATTAGAGGGAAAAACTTACACCCCATTAGTAGCTTTCGCAACAGGTTGTTCTAATATGGTGAGATGGTGTCTATACTGATAGAGTGGCCGAAGTTTGAAATTGAGCTCGAGTTACTTTTGAAACCAAAGGAGAAATTCTGGTTCTTTCACTCTCGCTCATTTCACGCGCGTACTCTAAATTGTAAAGCATATAGACTTACGAATTATGCTCGTTTTAGTTGCGATGTTTCTTTTATAAACATAATACCACCGGTTTGGATAATTGAACCGTGGTAAATAAGTTTATTTTGTTGTTGACAAAAGAAATTCTTAAAAATCTCGAGTTCTTACGGCGTCGTTGAAATGAGATTTTAAAAGTATTCTTTAATGCTTTCGTTTTAAGTGCTTCTCAGAGTCACATAATTATAGAATTTTAAGAACAATTTGTTAACGAGGGATACAATTCAAAAGTAGTAAAGTTTTCTGAAACGATTTTTCGTTGAATATATTTTGAGACAACTAGATATTTTTCTTTTCAAAATAATACTATTTCTTATTTTCAATGGGAAAAATAGAAAAAGTCACAATTTCTATCCTAGCTTTGGATACCAATTTATTAATATCTTTAGTTAGATCTGGCTGAGAAGGTCCATTTTTCCGGAGCCGTGGGTCGTCGTCAGAGGATGTTGACGCCATCTCTATAATAATGGAGGATCTCTGCTCTTACGAGTTACGACAACCCACGTACCCTTTTTCTTATTTTCATAAAATATAATGTAGATGATCATGTAGCATTTGACCTAAATGGATACAACTTCACGTGAGTTGATGAATCGTATATTTCAAAGAGTTAAGACAGCTAATATTTTTTTGATGTGAAGTGTGGATCTTAATCAATACGCTATACGTGCACGTAATCTCGTTGAGTATTTTATATTATATTTAGTTTTATTTTCGACAACAATTATTGCTGTATCTGTGGAAGCAGAAAATGACACCATTCATATTGTATCTCGTTACTAATCGTATTTTAAGCAAACAAAAATCATCCTTATTAGCTATGGAGTTTCTTGAGCCATAGAGCCTAATCAGAAGTCATGATATGATAAACGATTATTCCCGGTCAGCTACTCACATAGCCACAAATAGGTACGTAGGAGATTAGCTTCACATCTGATATATCGGATACAAACTTTGAACCGGGGACTCTCACTCCGGATACCAACTGAATTTCATTAAAGGTTTTCAATTTCTCGATTTTAACCAAAGCAAAATCTATCTTAGTATGGATTGATTTGATATGGAATTAGTTTTGGCTTTTGATTCTATTATAGTAATATTTAATCAAATAACCCGAACAGAAGATTCTGCTTTAAAAAACAAAAAACCCGAACAGAAAATTAAATTTCAATGCTAAGGGTTAGACTTTCTAGCTATTTGTAGTGAACTGCTACGAATTTAGGGAATTGTAGCTCCACTTCTGAAAACAAAGAAAGACTATTGCTTCAGAGATGTAAAATGTGTTTTCATTTCGAATCAATGGTGACCTTGTGGAGCAGGTCGACGGGGAGGAATACTCCAAAGGACCGACGGGGATGTTAGTAATGAGAATATACTCAAAATTGTGCAACAAAATGTAATGTGAGTCACCATAAGAAAAAACAGTAACACTCCACGCATGGTCAGCACTGAAATTTATGGGATCATATTCATAGACGATTTAGTAAAACAATTAGTATTTTTTTTTTAATTATTAAGAACAAAATGTGTGTATATGTATATTGACTGTGACCAAAAAAAAAAAAATGTATATTGACTATTAAAATCGGAGACCTATATTTCCTATTTTATTTGGCTCTCTTCAATGCTGACCGTGACCTCCACACGCCACATAAGTTGGTGGATTTGTGCATCGCTCTTGTTTGGTTTCCAAAGGACAAATCATTCACCCGTAATTTTTTAAATAACCGGAAATTCTGCGATAATCAAGCATAAAACTTTGGATGTGATGATACATATAATAAAACTTAGCTATAAACTGTAGTTTAAAATATGGATAGTAACATGTATATAAATGATTTTAAATAATTATAAAATAATTACCAATCTACAATCAAACTTCTCCAATTTTCTTAAATTTACTATCACAGAACAAAACATGGAATAATACCTAATATATGTATACACAGGCCTGTGTATACGTATAGTTAGTTGAAATAGTGAAGACGTGTTAAAATCAAAATCTTCTTCATCTATCATAGTCTTAGATTCTTTTATTCCTTTTTCGTAGAAATAAGAAGTCCAACCCCTCTGTAAACCTTTTGATAAATATTAACCATTAAAAAAGGGGTAAGTTGAAAAAGTTGACAAAAAGAAAAGCCTTCATTTCCTGTTTGAGACAATAAGCCTTGAATTGAGAAGAAGAAAAAAAGAGCCCTCCAACTAAGACTCGTTTTGCCTATAAAAGGATTCCTTAAGACATGGACATTTCTCATCTCTTCTCAAGTAATCCAATTAAGTAAGTTTCATTTTCTTACAAAAAAAAAAAAATGCAATTCGCTTCTTCTTCTTCGTCCACTTGGACAATAACCTTAGTCACACTGGGATGTATTATGCTTCTTGCGTCTTTGTCCGATGCTCAACTTACCCCTACCTTCTACGACAGTTCATGCCCTAGTGTCACTAACATCGTACGAGACACCATTGTCGACGAGCTAAGATCGGACCCTCGTATCGCCGCGAGCATCCTTCGTCTTCACTTCCACGACTGCTTTGTTAATGTAAGATATATATATCTTTTTTTTTTAAAAGGTTACCAAAAAAAAAGATTTATATATCATTTCATATTTGTATTGTTGTGTGTTTTATCTTTTAGATATTAATACATCAGTTTAGATGAACGAAACATCAAATATTAAATTTTAGTGCAGTACACAGTTGTTTAAGTTATAATTCTCAATTAAAATTATTTTAGCCTTGTTTTAATATTTCAAAATAAGTGTTGTTATACTTTTGACGTAAATCGTACGTGAAACTTTTGTTTTGAAGTAAAAATTATAAAAATATAAACGAAACTGAGATACAAAGAGTCAGTTTGTTTTGTAGGAGTATAGTGAAACTATTAACATGCATGTTTCTTATTTAAATGGAAAACACCAACAATTTTCTTATAAACGGAGGGAATATGCGCTAAACCAAATTTTCTACAATCATTGGGTGGTAAAATTCATTTATTAGTCTAGTTGGATAGTTTTTTTTACAATATTTTTGCTGGATGTATTTTAGAAAATTAGAAGTGAACTTTCCTTCAGAAAATATGTACAGCCTTGCTAGAACATAGCTACATGCAAAAAAAAAAACATTTTATCTAATATATCACAAATATAAAGCAAAACGATATAACTAGTATATTTTATTATCGCTTTATATATGAATCCATGTTCTTACAAGATCATAAAATACCAACAAAAGATTTTAAACAGATGAGTTTAATACAGGTTTGAGGTCTAGTATTCGTGCTTTAAATGATATACACTAGTTGACTATCTAAATGGGAGAGCACGAATTTGGTCACGATAATGAAAAATAATAATTAATCTGCGTTGAACTTTGAAATTTTTTGGTTGATAAAGAAGAAAAAGCTCTTTTTAATATGGTTTCCATATAGCACATGGTTTGTTGAAAAAGAATCAAATGGTTTAGGGTACTTGCATATTCATAAATTATGTAACATAATTGAAAGATAGATCATAGATGAATGGAATCGATAACAATTCTTGATTTGTTATTAAAAAGAACAAAATTTTTTTTGTTATTTTGTGTGTGACTGGTGTGAGTTAGGGTAAAACGGTATCCTGAATAAATGTCACTTGGCTAAACGGGTTTACTCTAGAGAAAATAGACATATATTACATATCACATTTTTGGTTTTTGTATTGAATAATAAAGGCTTGACTTTTCTCGACAACGATGGTGGCTTACTGGTTATTTACTTATCTACTAATTTCTTAAACACAATGCTAATGCAAAAACTCATGATCACGGGTTCACCGAACATGCATGAATTATCCGTGTTATATTATTAAAGAAGATCATGGTACCGTGCCAAACACGGTCTGAATTTAAGTCCCATCAATCATTTCTTTTATTATTGAGGCAGAAAGTTACTATTTTGGTAAACAACCAAAACTCCTCACACGTGTATCCCCAACCAGAAAACAAAACCAATTAAATATATTTTTATTATTATTTAGTTTCATTTGTAAAAATGATTTTATTTGTTCGTAGAAGATATTGTTAAAGTAATGATTTACATTTAACTAATGATGTATACATTGACTGATAATATTTTAAATCCTTTGTTTGATATTTTAAAGGGTTGTGATGCGTCGATCTTATTAGACAACACAACATCATTTCGAACAGAGAAAGATGCGTTTGGAAACGCAAATTCGGCTCGGGGATTTCCTGTGATTGATAGAATGAAAGCCGCGATCGAGAGGGCTTGCCCGAGAACTGTTTCATGCGCAGATATGCTCACTATTGCAGCTCAACAATCAGTTACTTTGGTAAGTTCCATTGATCCGTTTTTCTTTTATTCATTACAAACGTTGTTTTATTAGTTTTGACTTTTAATATATTAAATCATGACTTTACATATCAAACACGACGACTTAAAGTTCGGAAAGAAAATTGTGATGTTTTTAGTTGTTTAAGACTGTCATAATCTATATTTAGTAACAACTTTTTAACTATATGACAAGTATTCAAAACTAATCGATATATATTCAAAACGCGTGGTCCACTCAAGAAAATTGGACACGTTTAGTATTATTGACTATATTAAATCTCTCATCACAAGAATATATACTTGGCTAGATAAGTCTACTTTTGACGAACGAGAAAGATGATAAGACTACTTTTTAGTTAACCAAAAAGAATAACTTCGTTTAGATTAAAAGACTTCATTTTGAGAAAATAATTAGATTAAACGATTGGTACGATGGTCTATACCGGTGAACTAACACGTTTAAGATAAGACTACTTTTTGGCAAAAAGAAAGAAAGATAAGATTACTTTTAGTTAACCCAAAAAAAAAAATTCATACTTTTCAAGAAATAGTATAAACCGGTAAAATATAACTAGACTAAACGATAGGTTCGGCTGTATAAACCGGTAAATTAACACTTGATTTATGTATATAATCATTGCAATTCTAGTGCATGCTTGCCTTTTTTTTACTCTCTTTACAGTTTACACATTGAAACTTCAGAATTACAAGAATAGTTTACCTAAATTAATAATATAATGGTTATTATATTATAGGCAGGAGGTCCTTCGTGGAGGGTCCCTTTGGGAAGAAGAGACAGCTTACGAGCATTTCTAGATATCGCTAATCAAAATCTTCCAGGTCCATCTTCCACCCTTGCACAGCTTAAGGACAGATTCAGTAATGTTGGCCTCAACCGTCCTTCTGATCTCGTTGCTCTCTCCGGTAATAAAAAAAAAAAAAAAAACTATACTACATATGATATAGTTGGAAACTTGGAATTAGCGAGTTTGCTATTGATATTATGGTCTTTCTTTGGTTAGGGGGTCACACATTTGGTAAAAACCAGTGCCGGTTTATCATGAACAGATTGTACAACTTCAGCAGCACCGGTTTACCCGACCCTACTCTCAACACTACTTACCTCCAAACTCTTCGTGGACTATGTCCCCGTACTGGTAATCTAAGCGCATTGGTTGATTTTGATCTTCGTACGCCTACGGTTTTCGACAACAAATACTATGTGAATCTCAAAGAGCGCAAAGGTCTTATCCAGAGCGACCAAGAGTTGTTCTCTAGCCCTGATGCAGCTGACACAATCCCCTTGGTGAGAGCATATGCTGATGGTACACAAACATTCTTCAATGCTTTTGTGGAGGCGATGAATAGAATGGGAAACATTACACCTACTACCGGAACTCAAGGACAGATCAGGTTGAACTGTAGGGTGGTGAACTCGAACACTCTACTCCATGATGTCGTTGAAATCGTTGATGAATTTGTTAGCTCTATCTAAGAATAGTTTACTCCATATGTGGCAATCGGAGTATTTGCTAAAATAACAAAACATATATGTTGAAATAATAAAACGCTCTCAAGATGTTACTTGAGAATATTTTCTTTAAGATCTCTCCTTTTCTATTATTTACAATCTAAAACATAAAAGTTAATGAATTATCGAGCTTAAAACCTATCTTTAATAGGCAAAAATGGTTGAGCCAAAACTATGTGTGGTCACACTCGTGGGAGTACAAAGCGAAGGGAGTTTTTTTTTTTTTTTGATAAAATGTGAATATTATTACCTAAAAGGAAAGTTTTATACAAAAGCTAGAAAGCAAAATACTTCAAAGGCCACAAAAAAGATAAAAAAGCCTAGAAGAAAGGTTAAGATTAGCAAGTAATCAAGAAGAGCATAATTAGCCACAACTAAACCATTCGGACTGAAGACCAATGCAACCTTTCCTGTACCTCTTAACAAGGAGAGTATCCCTTATAGACCTATCAATTCGCAAGAACAAATAGTCTATCGTTTGGGAGGCATTCTTGTGGATCCTACTGTTGCGTTCATTCCAAAGAGCATATACTGAAGCTTGAGCAGTGATTCATTTGAGGGTTGTTGAGTGTCCATTTGTAGACCGAGTCAGCATCCAGGAGACAAGAGTATCCCAAGAGTTGAAGGAATTTAGAGGAGCTCCAAGCTGAGCAAGGACCTTACCCCAAATTTGAACCGCAAAATCACAAGAGATAAACAAATGGTCTCTAGTTTCATCATGCAAAGAGCATAGCGTACACTTAGGATCAATAGGGATTCCCCAACTTGCAAGTCTCCATTTTACAGGGAGTCGGTCAAGGTTTGTAACCCAAAACATAAAGGAATGCCTTGGCACACCATATTTCACCCAAATAGCTTTAGACCAATGTTTGTGTGGCTGAGTTGGTCTTAAGGAGTCCCATGTTTTCTTGGAAGAGAACTCATGAGATGTATGTCCAGGGTAATCCCAAGAGTAAAGATCATTACCTCGGTCAAAAGCTGGCTGATCAGTTTTGCTCATAATGCCATGAACAATTCGGATGTTATTGCTTCTGGACCTTGATGAAACCGTCCAGTCCTTTGCATAGAAAGCTTGTCTCAATGTTGATTGGATTGGGATCCCCATTAGCCTAGGACCAGATTCACCCACCAAATCAATAAGGCAACCAAGCTCAGACCAATTATCAAACCAGAAGCTTGCTTTGATGCCATCCTTCACCTGGCACGTAATGAAAGGCTTAGCAAGTGGTTTTAGTGCTAGTAAAAACTTCCATATCCATGAATCAGTCGCCTTTGGTTCCAACAGCCAGTAAGAAGACCTTTTTAGTTTGTGTTCTCTGACCCAAGCCACCCAAAGAGAGTCACTACTTGAGAAGAGAAGCCATACCAGTCTGAGATTTAACACCTTGTTCCAAATCCTGAAACTTCGAAGGCCTAAACCACCTTCTTTCTTAGGTAAACAACTAGTCTTCCAAGAGACCTTGACCATCCCTTTCTTTTCCATATCTCCAGACCATAGGAACCTTGAGCAGAGATGTTCGATAGCTTTAAGACAACATTTAGGGAGTGAAAAAGCACTGAACCAAAAATTCACCAAACTATAAATAACAGAGGAGATAAGTTGGAGTCTCCCTGCAAAGGACAGACTTTTAACCGTCCAAGCATTGAAATTAGCTGAGATTTTGTCTGTCAAAGGTGAGTAGTCTGATTTCCTGAGCTTACGATGAAGCAGGGGCAAACCGAGATACCTAACAGGGAGAGAACCCTTTTGGAAGCCAAAACTGTTCAAAGATTCAGCTTCCTCTGGGTTCAATCCCGCTGTGAACAGGTGGGTTTTATCTCTATTCATGCACAATCCCGAAAACAATTGGAAAGAGTCAAGGGAATTAGCTATACCTTGAAGGGAATGAGCACTTCCATCAAAGAGAATGACAATGTCGTCCACAAAAGCCAAGTGAGTAATCTTGGGGTTTCTTCCCAGAGGGTGATAGCCAATTTTTCCTTCATCAAAGCAAGCGTTTAGCATGTTTGAGTACACCTCCAGCGGGATTGAACCGAAGGGAGTTTTAATATCATAGAAAGTATGAATAATGATGGCATTGAATATCTTTGCATTACACAGAAGGAAAAACATATATTGGAAGAATTACCACTGACGTCCTCCAGATTATATTGCAAGAACATATATATGACTTAATCATATATTACAGTAAACCAAAAGTTTACTAGTACATTTAAAGTCTAGCATGAAGGCTAGGAAATTTGGGATTAGTCATGATGAGAAACAAATTATGCAAAATTCTAGTGGCCATGCCATTGAAAAACCAGAAGATTTTTCAATCGGGACCGTTTTTATGTAAGGCTTGTTCTAAAGGAAAACTTATAATTCGGCCATCAGCAACCAAAGTTGGGAATAAATATTTGGTATTCTTATATAGAACACATAGTGATATATGTGGACCTATTCATCCACCATGCATGTTGTTTTAATACTTTACGATATTAATTGACGCATTTGGTAGATGGTCACACGTGTGTGTCAACGACGCAAAATATGGGTTTCACAAGATTCATCCAAGTGTTTAGGACCATTGATATTAGAACAAAGCTCTCAAATTTTGTACGGGGACGTTTTATATTGGATGCAGCGGCTTGTTCTAGATATGACCAAAATGCATGTCATAGAATTTTGGTCAAGAGCCAAATATGTTGGATCTCTGTGTTTTGGGTGTGTGGTCTATGTTTCGGTAGCACCACCACAAAAATGGAATCACAAAGGAGACTTAGAAAATATATATCGGGTATACTTACCAAATATATATATTTTGATATCTTGAAGTAACTGGATATAGGTTTATGGCAAGTTTTGCCGATTACCATTCTCATGAACGCAAATTTTCTGTGTTAAGGGGAGAGAATAAACAAATGCAAAATGATGTTACTTTGTGTAGACCATCATTGGTATATTTAGATCCCTCCAAAAAACAACGCGAGGTGCAAGTTCTGAAAATTTGTACACTTATAGAAACTTGGCAAACGAGTTACTTGATGCGTTCATATATACAAAAGAATAACAAAGTTATATATCCTCGGCCCGTTGCAAATGTTCCGTCTAAGATCAATGTTCCTAAAGAACATATTGATGGGAGAAAGCAAATAAACTATGAAGCACGGGAGACCAATGGGGTCTTAAAGCTATAAGTCTATATAAGGAAAAGAGACTAAAAGAAAGATAATGATATGCGTAGATGTACTCTTTTTCTTTTATCATGGTTTTTATCTCACTGGGTTTTCCATGACAAAGTTTTTAACGAACCAGCAAAGAACACGTAAATACTCCTAAAAGAATGGTATATATCATCATAATGCATCTAATGTAGATGATGTTTCCAGGGGGAGTTTTATGATGATGAGCGTTGTGACGCCCGTGAACCAATTTGAGGAATTGGAAGGGTCTGTCGATCGACGCAAGTGTGGTGGGTCGATCGATACACCGGTTTGGTCAGGGTTCCGGTTTGATGTAATCATTCTGATTAGGCCGGTTTGGTTTGAGTGTGTGTCGATCGACACAAGTGGAGTGTGTCGATCGATACAAATTATTAAACGGTTTTCTGACTCGATGTTTAATCGATCGGTTTACGTGTTGATTTGGAAGAAACGGTAGGGCTTCGTATATAATCTGATTGACCGTGTTTTTAGAGGAAAAAGGCAGAGAATCAGAGTTATATTGTTTCTCAGAGAGTTTTATCGTTTTCGGTGAGTTTGTGTGTGAGGATTCGATTAGTTTGTGAAAGGAACCATTGTGCGATTCAGAGTGGATTTCGTGGCTTTTAGTGGTGATCTAGGCTGATCTCGTTCTAGTCTCAATTCCATTGTTTTCCCAACCGAAAAGCTAAGGTGAGTGCGTGACCATGACTTCTGGGTCGATGAATAGTTATGATTGCGTGGTGATACGTTTGAACATGTTGTTTAATCATGTGGTGATTGTATATGCTTGGTTTTGTGTGGTTAATGTTGTTCTGTGCAGGTTTCGCTTATTTGAGGAGGTGAGGGATCGATTATAGAGGATTACGATCGATTCCCGTGTCGATCGACACATATGAGGTGTGTTGATCGACGCATTCATGGCGAGGGTTGTGTGTCGCCCAACACCTAGAGGTTGTGTCGAGCGACACAGACACCCGGTCTGTGGTGTGTCGATCGACATCAGTGAGGTGTGTCGATCGACACAAGACCAGTGTGTCAATCAACATATAGTGGTAGTGTTGATCGACGCACGTCTGTTTATGGCTGTTAAGCTGTTTTGCTTGTTGTGTAATTTATGTATTTGCCTGAGCGGTCCATCGTGCCTGAGTGCGCAGTCGTAGATGGGATGACCGTCTTATGATAATACTCACGCATCTCGTTTTCCATGTGATGCAGGTAAAGACAAAGTGTGATCGTGGAATCATGGCTACGAAGAGGAGGATGATCTAGGGTCCTGGTTGTTTGGTTATTGTTTCTGTTTTGCGTTAGAACTGCCATAGGTTATTGGTTAGTTTTGGAACGTTTGGAATTGGATTGTTGAGTTGATTGTTTGGTTTCTTTTGGTTTAATAAAAATTACATTGGTTTAGTTATTTTTAATTGTTATCCGCTGGTTGCTTGTTGGTTTACTTGATCGTTGAGGATAGCATTTATGGGAATGCTACTCTGAGACTAAGGTGTAATTGTTTAAAAAAAAAAACGGGTCGGGTCATTTCAGTTTGGTACCAGAGATCGTACGGTTTTAGGACGGGATAAAACTGCTAGGATTGTAATTTAGTAAATTGACAATTCTGTGGGTTTGGGGGTTCTAGATCATCTTCCTTCGAGCCTTTAATGAGATTCCACGGTAAGTATTGTGTGTTGTGTTTTGGTTGTTTCTAGTGCTTAACTGGTGTGCTTTGATAGTGCAGTGTGATGGCTAGAGGTATTGGAGGGCGTGGTCGTGGTGGCTGTGGAGGCCGAGGAGGCCGCGGCAGAGGTTGTGGACCTGTGGATGAGCCTGTGGTGAGTGAGGCTCAGAGTTCCACACATGGGCCGGTGACAGTTCAGCAGACGTTGCATGAGGGTTAGACCGCTAGTGTGACTGCCAGTGTGGGGGCCAGTGTGGGTCCTGTTGAGGCTGGTGTGGGTCTTGTTGGGGCCGGTGTGATTCCTATTGGGGCTAGTGGATATGATCGTCTGGCTGATTTTTAGAGGCAGTTGTTGGAGCGGTTACCGGATGCGGTGCCAGTGCAGGCTCCGGTGTTGCCACGTGTGGCAGAGGTGCAGCCGAGGGCTGCGGTTGTTGATGAGGTTCTGTCATATATCCGGATGATGGAACAGATGCAGAGGATCGGTATGGGTTCTTTTGCAGGGGGGCTAAGCCTGAATAGGCTGATGAGTGGAGGATGAGACTGAAACATAACTTTCGCTCGATTAGGTGTCCCGATGGATACATGGTTGATTTGACAGTCCATTATTTGTACGGTGATGCACATCTCATGTGGAGGGGTGTTGCTGCGAGACAGGCTTAGACGGTGATCTCTTGGGCTAACTTTGTGGCAGAGTTTAATGCCAAGTTCTTTCCTCAGGAGTCGTTGGATCGTCTTGAAACGAGGTTTTTGGAGCTGCCTCAGGGAGCGATGTCAGTTCGTGAGTATGATGTGGAGTTTAACCGACTCTTGGGTTATGCTGGTAGGAGCCTGGAGGACGAGCATGATCATATCCGGAGGTTCGTGAGGGGACTTCAAACGGACTTGAGGACTCGGTGCAGGGGGATCAGGTTTGTGTCGAGGGGAGAGTTGGTAGAGATTGCTGCACATATTAAGGTGGACCTGAGGGAGCAAGTTGTGGTGGTTAGGCCAGCTGTTCAGCCTAGGAGACCTCAGCAGCAGGTGGGTCCTAGTAAGGGCGGCAAGCCTGCGCTGGGACATAAGAGGAAGTGGGAGGACACTTCAAGGTCAGCCAGAGTGGCAGAAGGTGTTGTGGTTGTGGGAGCTTGGATCACAAGAGGGCGAGTTGCCCTAGGCAGAGCGAGACTCGAGCGCCTCGGGTGTGTTATCAGTGCGGAGAGGGGACACATCAGGCAAAACTGTCCTAAGTTGCAGCCGATGGCAGGGGCAGTGGTTCAACCAGTAGCTCAGTATGGGACAGTACAGCCTGTGGCTTAGACTGCGGCAATGCAGCGTCCTCCAGTTATTACCGCGACTGGCGAGTAGAGGTCGAGGCCGATCACACGTAAACTTTCTAATTCAGACTTGGTAAATTTTGGATTGTTTATTTTGTGATGGGAAAAATTGGGTTCTTAGCACATGAGATTTGTGTAGGGACCTTGTTTGTGGACGGTTTTGAATCCCACGTGTTGTTTGATTCTGGAGCATCGAATTGGTTCATTACTCCGGAGCATGTAGAGTGGAGTGGTATCCGGAGTGACGCTGGTGAGCAGACTGGATCGGTTTTGAGATTATCCAAAAGAAAATGGGAAGTGAATATTCGGCGATTAAGGAGAAAATGGGGGAAAAAGGAAAGCGTAATTATCAGCAATGGAAATTGATAATTATCACGAGATATTTCGTGATTATCCAATAAGGAAAGTGAATATTTCCTGCTTGGCGGAGAGGGAAATCCGACGCTATAGAAAGAGGAGGAGGAGTCTCCTCTTTTCTCATTCACTTCTCATTTCCCACCTCTCATCGCAAATAGCAAATATACTAAAGAATCCACGATGCCTGCCAGAGTCGTCAGGGTTGAAGGCAACAAGCTTTGGATCCGGGTAAAGGAGGAACCAGCGGAAGAGCAAGCAGCAAAAGGTAGTCGACATATGAGCAGGGAGTCTCGGCCAGCAACACGTCACCTCTCTCGGGCCGGAGAAGAAGCACCAGCCGACACCCCCATGGAGCAAGATCCACACCCCCAGATCTTCGAGATGACCCCGCAAGCGGCGGGTGGAGCTGAGGTATGTCCACCGACAAACCTTCGGTTGCAAGTCAAGAGGCGGGCTGGAATCCCAATCCACCGAGACTGGCCGGTAGGGTTCAAATCCGAGCCACATATTCCCAAGGTTGAACCACCGTCACCACGGACAGCGAAGCAGGCCACGATAACTTTCCATCACGTTGAAAGGGTCTTAGCAAATTGGCAGCACCGGTTCGACACCATCACCCAGGGCGACAAGACCGTAGATGAGTACTTCATGGAGTTCATGCTACTGAAGACCGCTACCAAGTGCACTCAAGACCATGACGCAGTCCTACTCCGGTTTTGGAAGGGCCTACAGACGGAATTCCATGTGGCCCTTGGTGGGAGCACCTACCACACCGCTGTCCAATTGACCGATGATGCCGTCAAGCTCAAAAAGATGGGGAGAGACAGGGAACCAGGGATATTCGGGGGTCTGGGAGATCCTGTACCGGCCCACCAACGGCAGCAGCCCACACGGATCAGCGCAACATGAGACCAGCGGAATAGCCCTACTTCTTGAACGCTTATCGAACACACGCTGATCTCTGCATCAACCCGAGCCCGGGTAAGGAAGCAGGAAGAGGATCGAACGGATGGCTAAAGGAGTCGGAAGACGAATCTGACATATGGAGCGAGGTCGAGCCAGAATGGAAGTGTTACTGGGACAGCTACCATTATCGACAAGCCCCGGCAGGACTAAGAGTGCCTAAAAGATGGAAGATAGTTGGAGTAGGTTAGGATAGTCGTTTAGGTTTGTCCGTTTGTTCTAAGTTTCCTTGTTTCAATTATTCTCAACTAGCTTGAAGTGTTTTGGCTTTCCTTATTTTACTCAATAAAAAATTCGATATTTATTCTAGACTAAGTTTAGGATAAGCATTGGAATGAGTAAAATACTCGAAAGACAATACCTAAGCTAGGCCCCCATCGAGGATCGATGAAAAAAAAAAATCGATACTCGTCTTGGATCCGAGGATGGCTGTATTTCAAGAGGGGGAGGATTTGTGACATCCCAAAATCGGAGTGGTTGGTTTTGGGAAAAACTTAGAAGAAAAGGAGAAGGCGCGGTTCTTAGGAATAGGTAACTAAGGCGCGTAGGTGAAGAATTAGTAAGGAGGGGTGAAAAGGAAAAGAAGAAAAACGTGGAGAGAAGGAGAAAGAGAGTGGGCTTTCGGCTCTTGTAGTAAGGAGGTGGAGAAAACTAAGGAAAGTGAATATTCTCCTTAAGGTTTTTGGTTTAGTGTAAATAGGGCGCTAGGGAGCCCATTATTTACACACCAAAACATTTCTCTTCTCTCTAGAGCCAAAGATACACGCTTAAGAGGAAGAGAAAAGGAGGAGCTCGAGAAGGAACTCGGGACCCCACCCTAAGGAGCAGTGGTATAAGGTAAGGCGCGATCCGTACCTAATACTCCCTTTATATTCTTCTCCTTTATAGCTTTCATACGGAAGTCTTAGTAGTACAGGTTAGGGTAGAGTAGAGTAGAGCAGAGTAGTAATAGTAGTAGTAGTAGCCTTGTACGGATAGAGATCCGTACGTGGCACTGATAGTAGTAGCATCCGTGTACGGATCAGGGATCCGTACATGGACCGGCAGGGTCGGTAACGCCTAGTGCTGGCATCGGTACGGCCTCGGGGAGCCTCAATGACAGTACGCCAGGGTACCAATGATAGGCCTCGGTGACGCCTCGAGAGGGCATCAGAGACGCCTCGACAGGGCATCGGTACAAGGTATTGGTGACGCCTCGAGAGGGCATGATGACGCTTCGACAGGGCCCGAGTAACCTAGAGGACGTGCCTCAAGGAGGTATCGTGAGGAGTAGGGCTGATCAAAGATCGTGACGAGAGAGCCTCGGATCATTCCTCGATGGACGTATTGGTGAGACAATCATCGGTACCGACACTCGACGATCCGACTGGGCCAAGAGTGGCTATCAGGTAGTATCCACGATCGGACCATGGGGACGAGTCGATAGGCCCTCGGGGAGGCCTACGATCGATCTACCACTGGCCATCGGGGATAACTGAGCAGTCCGCACGATGTGATTCTTGGCTGGCATCGGGAAGCCTTGAGTAGGCCTCGGTGTAGCGGTACGATACTTTGTTCGTCCACGATGAACAAACCGGTATTCATCGGTAAAGGCATCGATGATCGGAGAGGAAGATAATGGGCAGTGCCAACCACTGTGCCGCGGACCGGTAAGGCCTCGATAGTGATCGATACGGCCTCGGTTCGGAATTACGCCTGGTAAGCAAAAGCATGCTTGGCTTATCGACAGTGGCAGAGCATTCGGTCCGATCATGGCGATCTGGCTATGGACTCGTAGGTGAGACAGTAGAGGAGCGTGGCAAGGCTAACACAGCTTGCTAAGTAACTCGGCTATCATGATGGATCTTGGTGAGGGTACACAGACCTCGGAACTCCGGTCGTGGGACTCAACCTTGTATCCCGAGAAAACTTGGCTCGGCATAAGCTGGCCCTAGAGTGACTCGTTGTTTGGCGGACTGGAGGCTAGTCATGGCAGGATCATGCTTAGCTCCGACTCACACCGCATGTAGTATAGGAAGTTAGATAGAGTCATGCATAGGCCGGCTATACTTTAAAAAGGGAGCTGGTGGGCCAAGTGTGAGGATTAGCATGGCAGACTGAAAGGTCTGATAATAACCGATCATTAAACCACAAAATAGAGCTATGGTAGAGTTACCGCCGCAAGGTAGTGATGGTACTCGATGATTCGCTTGTTTGTTGGACTCGGCAGGCTGCTAGAGAATGCCGTAGGCCAGAAAGGTAGTGGTCGGGCAACTAGATAGTTGTACGGGCACGCCTTAGTCAACCTGATATAGAGTCTAGACGGTGTATGCCAACAAGAGAAGCGCTAAGGAGGCTTAGCAAACTCGTACGGCCACATACGACTTCAGGGTTAGAGGCAAGGCCACGGGAACGCTTAGGCCAGAAATGGTCAAAGCTGTATCGTGAGTCTTCCACAATTAATGGTTAGTTTTATGTGTGTATTTCTGCAGGGACGGTCGCCGTATGGCCATAGATGTGTCATGGGTAACGTATTGGGATAACCATGCTTACCTGGGGCCGACCATACGGGGCAAAGGTATTGTTTGAAATGCTTCGGCTATTACTTGAGAACGTAGAGGTATAAAGGACTACGATTAAAATGAAGTAGATAGTTTGATTGTGAACCTTAGGAGAGTCTAGTAGATTAGGTAATAGTATACTGGTAGGAGAGTAGGTTCACAATGCCACCAATTTAAATAATGCATAGGGCGCATGTATGGGCATGCGTTCCGCCTTGTTTGTGTTTGGCCTGAAATAGGGCATGAAGACCCAGCGTTCAGTTGCTCGCTGGAAGAACCGGTAGGAGTCAGTCGACGGGCTGACTAGAATTCCGGTACTAGGAGACGGTCAGAGAGCTGATAATCCCTAGTACCAACCGCATCTAGGAGGGAGTCGGGCCGCCGATGATCTCTAGATGCCACCCCGCTTAGTGAGCGCCATGTGCTGCAACGCAGCCTTAGTGGCTAGTAGTAGTTGTGGTAAGCAGATGCTTACCAAGAGTTCAAGTGCCTAAGTAGCCAAGGGCTGGCTTAGGACTCACCGCGGTAGAATGCCTAGGCAGCCAGGAGCTGGCCTAGGGAGCCAGGAGCTGGCCTAGGGTTCGCTATAGTAGAGGTTAGGAGTACAATCGACCCGTGGTACAAGGGGTGCCGTGTGGAGGTTGTAAGGGGGTAGAATAGCTAGGTAGTGTTAGGTTGTGAGACGGAGTAGACCGTCTTACTGAGTATTCAATACTCACCCCCTTACTAGTGCGCATGATAGGACATCCGATCAGGTGGATCATAGGACCCATATGGGAGCAGCAGGAAACGGAGAAAGACTTTCCCTAGGCGTTGTGAATCTAGTACCCATATGTTGTAACTTACCAAAACAATGTAATCGAGAAATTTTAGAGTAATGAAGATACCAATTTTTGTCTAACACTTGGGTCTGGATTCATAGTCCGGGATGCAGGTGTTACAGTGGGACCCGATACCACCAGTCAAGCTTAGGGACGTTAAACAAGTGCGCTTGGGAGGCATTCCCATGGTATCCTTTGTACATATTTCTCTCATTTTTATTTTATGTTTAGAATGTTTTTGGAGATTGTTTTTGTTGTAGGAAGCAATAGAGAAAGTTGGAATGGCTTGAGTCAAGTTCAAAGGAAGGAAACAGATGGGAAGGTAAGATGATGGGGCTGGACCGACTTGCAAACCGGTCGTCAACCCGATCCGTAGGAGGTTTCAAAAGTAAAAAGTCATTGCCACGAAAATCATGCCTGGACCGACCTACAAATTGGTCGTCAAACCGATCTATACGCTTGCTCCTTTGCTGATTTCGTGGTTTTTCTTCTTCTCACCCATGGTTTCACTCCAAACCCCTTTTGCACATGGTTTTTCATCTCTTAACTACCCACCTACCTCACCAACTTGTTCCCCGATAGAATCACATGCATTACTATGCTCCCCACTCCCCAACACCTCTATAAAAGGAAACATATGCACTCACTTACCTCCACACCTCTCACTTTCTTATCTTCTCATAGTTTTAACATCTCTCTCTTTCATATTAGCTAGTAGCCACGAAATTTTAGCCTCTTTTCTTCTTAGTTTGCAAGCTTCAATCCACTACTAAGGTTATGGTATGATCTTCTTAAACCTTACTCTTTTAAATGTTCCTAATGGTATGTTCTTCTCTAATCTTTGATTATGCTTCTTGAAAGTTAAGCTCTTATTCTACATTGTTAAAATTGATATTAATGATCATAATTGAGCTATGATAGTTATGAAACCTATATTTCATTTAAGCTAATTCTTACTATTTAAATTCCATGCTTTTGAATTTTCTATAGCAATTTCCATAATTATTTTGATTGTGTTTTGTTAATAGATATTATTGCTCACTTAAACTTTCATTGGATATTATGGATCTAGGGGTCTCTTCTAGGGAATGTGAGCAATGAAGAATACAAGAGACTAACCAAGGGAATCGGAACCGTTTGGACACACAATGAGCATGAGCTCTTCGAGAGCTTGAAGAATCATGGAGTTACCGCCACGAGGTATGCGGATAAAAGGTTGCTAGACAAGATGGGTATGCTAGAAGAATTCGATGAGGCTATGGTGGACATGAGAATGGAGATTTTTAGCACCATAGAAGAGCACACTTACATCACCCCGACTTGTGAGTTTCTTGCAACAGTGAACGTGGAATACCACCAAGCAAGTCGCAAGAAGGCATCAGAGGCCCTTGTTCGTTTCAAGCTTGGAAACAAGGAGTATGGTCTCTCGATCTTTGATATTTGTGACATCTTAGACTTTGAGAAAGGAGACACGGTGAAGTTCCCAAGACTCCATGACATAGAAGATTTTTGGGGAGCCATTGGGAAACAAGGAGGTTATGAAACTTGGGCCGCAAAGAACACACTCATTCGTAACCCCGTGGTGTGCTACCTTCACAAGGTGATTGGATACACATTCTATGGCAAGCGCAAGCCGAGTGTGGTTACAAATGACGACATGTGTTTCCTCTTCCAAGCATTCAAATTCTGGCTAGAAATGGAGGACATGGAAGAAAGAGTGTGCTATTGTGATCCACTTGGAGATAAAATCAACTATGCTTTGATCATCATCCACAATTGCATCAAGCTCCGTACTAAAGGGAACCCACATATCGGTATGGGCGGAGTCTTAACTCTAATCTTCAAGAAGCTTGGCATCAAACTTGAAAAAGGGAACAAGTGCTTCCAAAGTCTTTCCTCGACATCACTTACATCCATAAGTCGGGCATAATCGAGACTCGCAAAGATGGACACCCACCTTACCACTACATATTCGTCAAGCGAAACGAGAATACACGATATGTGAGCCTCCCTAGCGACAAGATGTCTCTCAACATCCCTGAGAACATCATATTCGATCTCCGGGATGATGAGTGTGTCCAAGAGGAAGAAGATGAGGAAGATGAGGACGATGATGACGATGATGAAGACGATGATGGTGGGGATGAGAACAAGAATGAGGAAGGAGCAGAGGATGTTCAAGAGGATGATGTAGATGATAATTTCGATGAAATGATGCTAGACCAACAAGCAAACCACCTCTCCAACAACACCCCCTTTCCAAACGTTCGTCTCCCAACATATGATTTCAAGCCGATCAATGCGCGTGAAAGACACTATGACCGCGAATTCAAGAAGATAAGGCGATTGGGATTATGGTGTGTGAAGTGGGTTGGAAAATTCAACCAGAGATTCAAGAAGATACAAGGCAACGATTATGCCTCTGATGAAGGCACGCCAACACCACTGGATGAAACCGACCCCTCAATGCTCGCAATGGTTTGTCATAGCTTCCGCGATGATAACCGTTGTGATCGTGGGGGTGACGGAGGAGCTAGCTCAAGCGCAGCCCGTCATAGCACATCCTCCATTCCAAACCATCGTTAAACCAAGTACCCTGCCAAACCATTGTCCAATCCATACCTCACTTTGAATTTGCTTGCTTGTTTGATTGCTTCTACCATTGTACCATTTCATTTTAAGTTTTATTTCCGCTTTCGTGTGTTTAGCCTTCTTCTCTCGGTTCACTTATCACACCGAGACGGTGTGATTCAAGTCCGGGGGAGATTAACTAAAGTTGCTAATAAAACTTGTGTGTTTGTTTTGTTTTCTTGTCTGTGCATTGCATACATTCTATTTTAGCTAAGTTTTAAGTTCTAAGTTTTACAGAATTTTTTCAAAGCTTTTCAAACTTTTCATTAAATCATTTAGTACCATTGTATTCACTTGAGTAAATCATATAGATTGCTTAAGTTTAGTGATTGCATTTTATTTTCCTTTGAGTCTCGTTGCTTTTTTTGGAAAAAATCCTTAAAATTTGCTAAATTTTTTGAAAATTTCAAATGAATTTTCAAAGTTCATATACTTGCATTTCATACATTTGTATGATCATTTAAGTTGCATTAAATATGTTTTGATTTGTTTTTGAGGTTTATGGATTAGCATTCAATATGATCCTTAGGATAATGCTAGATATTGCTAAGTGAATTATAGAAATCTCTTCTTTGCATCTCTTCGCTCAAAACTCGTAATTAGGTTGAAGCATATTAGACTTGAAACCAATTCTATCAATTTGAACCTAATATTGACTTTAAATTCTTCCTTAGAGACTTGATATGCTTGTTCAAAGTAACCATATACACATTTGGACTTTCTTTACCCCTTTTTACCACTCTTTGCTAGTCCAAATGGCCTTCCCGATTCACGACATCTAATATGAATGAGGTTGCTTTCCCTTACCATGCATAACCTTAACCCTTCTTTGAAACCTATATGTGATTTCTTGAGTGAGGCCTTTTCTTGAAAATGCTTGCACAAGTAAAATCTTGGAAGATGGGAACGACAAAGAAGTGCTTTCATTTAGAGTTAGTCTCATTTTAAGACTAGTATTAGCTTATGATTTGTTGTTCTTATGGGTTGGATATGGTGAGTGTTTTAGTGAGCAAAAGAAAGAGTGTTGATCCTAAACAAAAAGAAAGCCAAAAAAAAAAGAGTTGAGCTACTCTAGGGAAAGGTTGTTATTGTTAAAGTTTTAAAAAGGACTCTAGTGTTTGATTTAGAATAGAAATCCCCTTTATAAGCTAGAACCCAAAAGGGCTAGAAGAAAAGTTTAAAAAGGAAACCATAGAGGAAAGGATTGAAGTAAATGAAAGATTCTAGCAAGTAAAGAAACCCCCTAGAGTGTGCTAAAAAGTTTAAAGAAAGATTCAAAGAGGCTTAAATCACAAAAAGGAAGAAGAGCTTTACAAAATCATGGGTAGAACTTAGGAGTTTTAGATTATATGGGTTGGGTAGAATGGAAGCACTTATTTGTATGCATCAATTGTTCAATTTCTTCCTCGCTTTTACATGATGTTTTGCATAACTTTTCCATGAGTGTGAGTCACCTAAAAACGTTTTCAAAACCGCCTTGTCTTTCGCATTTAAACCTTCTTTTACCAAGCCTTTAACATTGTTTGATAGTTGATAAGCAAGATCATGCATTAAATCCTTAATGAATGTTAAAGAATTGGTGGATAGAAAGGTATGTGAATGCTTGATCATTGAGTCTAGAGGCAAAAGATTGAAGTAGCGATATATTGCGAGAAGATTGATTGAGTTTAAAGCGCTTAGCGATAGCTTTGTATTATCTTAGGTGATGGTGTTGAGTGCTTTGTTTGATTCTCTTATTTTATTTTGATTGTTTTCAAACCTCTTCATCGGTTTGTTATCTTTGTTTGCTCGAGGGCGAACAAAAGGCACTCCGGGGGAGTTGATAAGTGCATAAATTGCTCTTTCTTAGCATACATTTTAGTTTGATTTTGAGGTATTTAGCTTAGGTTTTTACATGTTTTGATGCATATCTTGTTCCTTTTAGATTATATTGAGTTTAGAGTCCAAGTTCTTGTTTTCTTGTATTTGCATGCATATTTTGTCCATTTTAGGTACAAATAGAGCCTTGAAACAATTGTGGAATACGTGAAGAGAAGAATCAAGATGGAAGAATGAAGAACAAGGAAGTGAGGATCGAGAAGACCTATGGATCGGCCAGAACTCGGCCTCTTGGTCGATCCATAGGATGCCCCGAGCTCCAAAAGCCACTCCCCTATTTTCAGCCCGTGGACCGACCTGCAAACCGGTCCTCTGGTCGGTCCACAATCCTTCTCCTTTGTTGATTTCGCAGTTGACCCGGTTTGACCCGGGTTGACCCGGATACACTTTCCTTTTTCTATAAATACTTGTAATTGCATTAAAACCCTAAGCTCTTAGCCTCTTTTGTTCTTAAGTTTTGTTTATGAGTTTAATTCTTGAGATTTTGAATGTTTTGTTTGAGTTTTAGATCTTTTATAAATTATTAAAATTATCTGTGTATTTCTTATTCTTTCTTAATCATGTTTAATGCTTTAGCTTTAATGTCTTGTTTCAAATTCAATATGTGTGAGTAGTTATCATATGGATTTTTGGGTTGAGTAGATTAAAGTGATTTGGATATTGGGTTGTGTTGCTTATGCTTAGATCTTTAAAGATCCTTCATTTGAATTGAATTTAAAGCTAGGATTGACTTGATCACTCAATTTTTAGAATATGGTCTTTTCACGCCCGGAAGATGTTTGTAAAAATGTCTAGAAAAAATTCAAATGAGCTTTTCTCATCTTAGTCAATGGAAGTTGATGTTTAAGGAGAATTGTGAGTACATGGACTTGTAGGTAAAACTTTTAAATTGTTTAATTGCAAAATGAAAGTTTGTGTAATTAATTAAGGAATTTAGGAAGAGATTAGTACCATTGAAGTGGATTAGTCTTAAATTAGTGATCTTTGCTCTATGATTGATCTTGATTAGAGCTTTGCAATACTCCCCTATAGCTAATGAACTTGAATCAATTGCTTAAACCCATGATCCATAGCTTTTTAGACTTGAATTCGAAATTTGCTTAGTAAGGTTTAGTATTGTCATTAGTCCTGTTGCTTTAATCTTGTTTCTTGTTTAATGTTTTGCATTTTATCATTTGATCTTGTCATTTACTTATTGTCATTTCATATTTTCATATAGTTTCACATTTGTCATTAGGAATCATTAGAAAGCCCCAACATCATCGATAGATTTAGCTTACTAAGTTCTTTGCATTCTTATTGCCTTTGTCATAATCCTTGTGGAAGAATGACCCTTGATTACACAATGACATATTACCATGCACTTGTGGATTAGTAATTGAGGAATTGAAACTCATAGCACTCTTTGAGAATTACTTTAGCATTGATCATTTAGTGTGCATCAGGTATTGTGAGAACCAGAACAGCTGCTTCTCGCAGATGACGATGGCCGGAATATATCCCTGTGAATCCCTGAACGTCCAATCTTTTTAATCAAATTTTTACAACTTTATTATTTGCACCGTTTACCAAAAAAAAACCACCATATTCGATTTAACGTATCTTGAAATTCATAAATCTATTGTGTGGTCCTTTATCTATGTGGATTTGATCCCTAAGTACTACAATTGATTTTGTGCACTTGCAATCTACATCCCATCAGCAAGTGTAGAGGTTGTGCAGAGAGTTAATTCAATAAACAAGGAAGTGACCTTGTGCAAGAAGCAAAAAACATGAGTGTGGCGAGGTGCACAACTTGATATGACAGGTAAAATAGTACTTCTTTGTAACCACAATTGTTGATGTATCAAAGATAGCATCAAAAGTCAAGAAGGTTTCAAGAGCTCTGTGCCGTAACAGGAGGATTCGCCAAGGGACAAGGAAGCTGTGTGCATTCAACATAGACCAAGCAGCTTGCTTCACCAACTGAGTGACAGGTGGCACCTCGATCCTTATGACGTGCAAGTGACTGTCTGATGCATTGGAGCAGCTCGGGAAATGATAAGAAGAAGTTTGACTTAGTGCAAAAAGAAGAAAGCATGATCGTGGCGCTTAGTAAGTTACATGATGGGACATCTGATATAGTGTTTACTACGACAGAACAATGATCTCCTCTAGGGTTTTGGGTTAAAGAAGCGTTGTTATATGAAGAGAAAGTTCTGTGATACTTTCTCTTTAGTTCTCTTAGCGAAAAGAAATCCGTTTAGAGTGAACTCATCTTGGGTGAAGAACTCCGAGAGAAACATAGTGAGTTAAGTGATTCTTTTCTAGGTAGAATAGGATCAGTTGTGTAACACGAATCTCATGTATGAGATGTCGTGTGTTATTGGGTAGACTAGGTAAAGAGTTTATTTCCCATTTGAGTGAGAGATAGGTTAGATCTCTTTTGCAATGTTGCTATGTGTAGCGGTGCTACAATCTTGTATTATCGGTTTTAATATAAGAAGAATTCGTTTTGGATATTGTGTGTTCTTACTTCTTAGCCTCTGTAGTCGTAACATGTCTCTTACTCTCTAAATTGATATCAGAGCGAATTACCAAACCAAGAAATCTGTGTGTTCTTAAACATGTGAAGGTTTTGTGACATGAAGTCAACTATGGAGACAACTGGCGTGAACAAAGTAATCGTGCTCGACCCCAACATATATGACTACTGGAAAGTAAGAATTATGCAGCACATTCGGGGTCTTGGAGAAGATGCGTGTACTGCTGTTGAAGAAGGATGGGAACCCCATCTCAGCTCTCTGAAGAAGGATTTAAGTTACTCAAACCGAAGGCGGCTTGGACAATAGAAGAGAAGAATCTATCCAAATTCACCGCGCGTGCCTTAAACACCATTTTCAGCTCTGTTCGTGAAGAGGAGTTCAAGCTCATTCAAGGGTGTAAGTCAGCAAAACAGGCGTGGAATATCCTCCAAAAAACTCATGAAGGAACTACGATTGTCAAGAAAACTAGGCTGGATCAACTTGCGTCCAACTTTGAGAATCTCAAGATGGACTCCCAAGAAAGTATTGGTCAATTTAGTTCCAAACTGAGTGCTATCACCAATGGAGCTGAAGTCTTGGGCAATACTTACAAGGATAAGAAACTTGTCAACAAGCTGTAGAGATGTCTTTCTCAAAAGTTCTCAGCACACAAAGCTATGATGAGAGTCTCGGAGAGCTCAGATTCTATAAAGTTTGAAGATCTTGTTGGTAAGTTGAAATATGAAGAAATGGAGGTAGATGAGGATAAATTATCAAAATCCAAGGGCATTGCCTTCTCTGCTGAAGAAGACAGAGACTCGCTGAAAGGAATGAGAGATGAGATTATCTCTTATGGCTCAAAACTTTGGAAAAGCTCTTAACCGAGTCTCTCAAGGATCAAATCAGGGTTCGTCAAGTCAGTTTTGAGGGCCAGCTCGAGGCAATGAGAAAGGAAACTTCAAGACCTTCAAGACAAACGAAGACATGGATAAAAACCAAAAGGATGTCCAATGCTTTAAATGTGGTGGTAATGGCCACATTAGACCTGATTGCCCCATCATCAAACAAAGAGATCTGAAGTGATTCGAATGTAAGGGGTGCAGACATACAAAGACAAAATGTCATAATATCTTAAAGAAGAAGGAACAATCATTCGTCAGCTTTGATGAATCAGAGTCTGGTGAAATGAAACAGAAGAGTAAATGTTGAATTTTGTAGCCTTTGTGGCTTCCACATAAAGGTCTCCTTCTACTTGTGACTCAGAATCTGATGATGAGTGCTCTCAGTTGGACCCAAGAGAAGCTTACAAAGAATTGTATTTCAGTTATATGAAGATACAACAAGACAATGCAAGACTGGAACATGATATCTCTGATCTCGAATCTGATATCGAAGATCGGAAAGAGGTTATTCTGAGAGAGCAAAAAGAGGACAACATCATGGAGGTGTTCAAGAAGGAGTTCCCAAATTGTAACTCGGAGGATCTTGAAGTTCGGATCAAGTACCTACAGGAGCTAATCGGTATTGAGAAACAGAACCGGAAACTTGTGCAACAAGAGATTCGTGAGACATATGAGAAGTTGAGACAATTCAATAATGGTACTCAATAACTTGAGAAGATTCTGACGATGGGAAGGACTGAATCATCGCATTGGGGTCTTGGATATCCAGGTTGGACATAAAGTGGGAAGGACTTCTCAGTGACTCTCATGTAGAAAAGGGTCTTCATGTGGTGTCATAGGAGAAACAACACAAAGGATACAAATCCTCTGCTTATGTTCTACCATCTGGGAATCCAAAGGGAATCATTGAGTCTGCATGAGAAAATGGGAAATCTGAGGTCAGTTTATTGGTAAGACGGTCGATCCCAAACGCAGGAACCATAGTCTATTTCCACTATGGAAAAACATGACACCGATGGGAAAAGTGTTTCAAGAGAAAGAGGATCATTCAAAAGTTGTGGAAATCGAAGAAATGTTAGGTTGAACCCTCACGTTGTGGACACGTCTGGGTCACTAAGGAAGAGCTGTATGGAAAGTCAAGAAATCCTACTAAGGCCATAGAGGTTGAAGTTGTGCTGAGTATTAAGGCCACATAGGTCAAGGTTGTACTGAGTACTAAGGATACAAAGGTTGGATCTGTGATGAGTACGAAGGACACAAAGGTTTGATAAGTCCATAAATTACCCTTTCTTAGCATGCATTTTAGTAGTATTTTGAGACATTTAGCTTAGGTTTTATCCGTTTTCTTTCTCTTTTCGGTTTCTTTTAGTATAGATCGAGTTTATAGTCCAAATTATTTTTTTGTTGCATTTGCATGCATATTTCTTGCATTTTAGGTACAAAAAAGAGTCTTGGATCAATGGTGGAACCAAAGAAAGAAGGAACCAAGCAAGTAGATGAAGAACAAGAAACAAGAGCTTCTTGTGGTGTCTGGCCCGACCAACAACTCGGGCAGTAGGTCGGGCCAGAAGCCAAGCGTAGCTCAAAGAAACTTCTGGTGGTGTCCGGCCCGACCAACAACTCGGGCAGGAGATCAAGCCAGAAGTGCTCCCATGCGTCGAATTTCCAGTCTTATCCATATTTGACCCGGTTTGACCCGTTTGACTTGGGTTGACCCGGGTACACTTTCCCTTTTCTTATAAATACTTGTTTTGTGATTAAAACCCTAAGCTTTTTACCTCTTATCTTTATCCTTTCTGTAAACACAAAACCTAATGTGTTCTTGAATGATTTGAGGTGAAAAGTCTTCACTTTTTATGTTTTAGCAAAGTTTTCTTGTTTATTTCTTTAAGTCTTTTCATTATGCATCTTATTAATTTTGCTTTAAGTGTTTTAGATATGATTAGTGAGTAGTCTCATTAATGGATCTTGGGTAGGGAAGATTAAGGTTGATTCAAGCTATATTAGTGATGCTAGGTTGTTAATCTTTCATATTTCATTGATTAAAGAGTTTTTAGTGGTAGATTAGGAAGTAATTACCCCAAATCTAGATCACAGTATTTTCATGCCCGGAAGGTATTTGTGGAAATGGCTAAAAGAACTTTTATCATGCTTTACTCATCTTAGCCAACGGAAGTTGATGTCTAAGGGGTTTAGTAAGCTTTTATGAACATGTTCATTAATGATTCTTGATTAATCTTTAACAAGATGGAAGTTTGTATTAGATTTTGATTAAGGAATGGATTAGTACCATGGAAGTGGGTTAATCTTAGATTAAATGGATTCTTGCTTTGAAATTAGCTATCTTTAGTTATTGTGCATCACTATCTTAACTTGTTTCAACCTAAATCAATTACCTTTACTCAAGATCCATGCTTTAATCTTATTGATCATCAAGTATGACTTTTGTTGACTTGTTGCTGACTTTTGTTGACTTTACTTTAATTACAGTTTTAGTTTGTTTTACTTTCATTTATGCATTGCTTTTCTTTACTTTAGTGTTTTGCATTTTATTTATTGCACCATTTCATATTGTCATTTACACTTAGTAAAATCGAAATCATACCTTGAAATTGGATTCACCTAGCTTCATAAGTTTCTTGGATTCCAATTGTTTAAGAATCACTAATCCTTGTGGAAGAATGACCATTGATTACTACATTGATTGCACCATGCACTTGTGGTTAGTTAATTGAGGTTTTAGAACTCATAACACATCTTTGAGCATTCACATTGTTCATCGCCTTTTTGTGTTGTGTGTTAAGGACACAAATACTGAATCTGTGATGAGTACGAAGGACACATAGAGTTCCAACGAAACAACTCAAGAAATGGCACACCTGACATACATCACAGAAGAGCCTATCAACACACCAAGTTGGTATTTTGATAGTGGATACACAAAACACATGACAAGTGATGCAAACTGTCTCACAAAGGTTTGCCTGGAAGTCAGAGGAGATGTTCAGTTCTGGGATGGTGAGTCAAGACAAATCTTTTCATGATAACAAGAAGCAAGAGTTTAGACAACTTTTATCTACACATTGATATTGGCCGAGTTAAGAAGCAAGCTATATTAGCAAGAAAGGAAAGAGAACGTATAGCAATGGAAGCTAAGATTGGTAATGGTAATGGCGGTAATCGCCAAGTTAATGAAGTTGCTAGAAATGTGGATGGTAATGGTAATAGAGTTCCCTTTCATGCTCCTAGAGAAGAGAAGAGAATTAGAGATTTCGATGAACCAATCATCAACGGGACTAGAACCGGGATTCGCCCACCACCTTGTGCTAAAAACAATTGGGATATCAAATCGAGCTTAATCAATATGGTACAAAATAATCGCTTCTTTTATCTACCCTCGGAACACCCAATTGAGCAACTTGACAAGTTCGATAGATTATGCGGAACGGTGAAGATGAATGGCGTTTCTGAAGATGTTGTGAAGCTTACCTTGTTTCCATTCTCTTTGGGAGACAAAGCTAGTCAATGGGAGGAGAGTGTAGTTACATCTTCAATTCGCTACTTGGGAAGAGTGTAAAAAACGGTTTTTGGCCAAATTCTTCTCCAATCAACGCACCGCAAGGATAAGGAATGATATCACGAGCTTCGAACAAGGCCCCAACGAAGCTCTCTATGAAGCTTGGGAAAGATTGAAGGGTTACATTAGATCTTGTCCTCACCACGGAGTTCCTATGGAAGCTCTACTTGGAATCTTTCATAAAGGGATTGAAGAAAAGTATTACTTAGCTTTGAACATAGCTAGTAATGGAGACTTTGGAAGCTTGACTATAGAAAAAGGAGAAGAGCTCATTGAGAATCTAGCTCAAAGCAATCAAAGCTACAATAGGGAGTATGATAGATCATACAAGGAACCTAAGAATGAGCTGAAGAGTGAAGATCAAAGGATCAAGGAGATGAGTGACAAGCTAGACAAGCTTATCCTAACTATGTTGGAGATTTCGATGGAAATCAAGAGATGGTTGTTGAAGGACTCCAAGAAGGACAAGAAGAGATAAGCTACATCCAAGGTAAAGGGTACTATCAAAAGGGATTCAATCCCAACTATAGGTCTCATCCCAATTTTTCCTATAGAAACACTAATGTGGAGAATCCCCAAGACTAAGTCTATCCACCTAAACAACAAGCTTTCATTCCCCAACAAGTTCAAGGATTTGTTCTTCAACAAGCTTTTGTTCCTAAGCAACAATACTACTCCAATCAAGTTGCTCCTACCAATCAAGCTACTACCTCTACTCAGCCCGCTTCGCAAGACCAAAAGCTCAAGGCGTTGGTTTAACGAGTTTTAGATGGACAAATCAAGAGTAATGCGGATATTGCAAAGAGGTTCCATGAGGTAAACTCTAGGATTGATGGGATGTATCAAGAATTGGATGGCAACATTACAAGCCTAGCTTCTCATGTTAAGACTATTGATGTGCAACTAGCACAATTCGCTTCTAGCTCGAAGGCACCAAACGGTATTCTACCGGGTAAACCCGAATATAATCCTAGAAGCAACATTTACAATGTGGTGATCCTAGAAGAAGATAAAGGATGGCATTCAAGGTATGGACCTTTGACTAAGGAAGATTATGAAGAAGATGAGCTCTACTTGGAGGAATTGGTTAAGCTATTGAAACCTTCACAAGAAATGAATGTTATTGTGAAGAAAAAGAATTCAATGAGGATTGAGCTAGTTAGAAAAAGAGCTATGGAAACTCCAACCTATGGAGATAGGCAATACAAGCCTAAGCTAGACCTTCCAAGACCGGATTTCACTAAGGCGGTTAAGAAGATCTTAGCTAGTTACAAGAAGGATATTAAGGATATTGGTATTAAGTTTCAAAAGGAAGATGACTACAAGCGAATAGCTAAAAATTGAGATCTCATTACGGATGTGTTAGCTAACCAAGGAAAGGTTAGAGAGGTTATGATTAAATCTCAAGCAAAAGGGGAAAGGGATAAACCAAGAACCCTTGAGAAGAAGCTCAACCCCGGGAAGTCTACTATTTCTTGCACACTTGGAGACTTGGAGATTAACGATGCGTTGTGTGACTCCGGGTCTAATGTAAACGTAATTTCTCGTGAGATGATGGACCATCTAGGGATCACAAAGCTCAAGAAGAGCCTTTGCACTCTCATCTTTGGAGATGCAACATGTAAGCAACAACTTGGAGTTATTGAAGATTTTTCTTTGAAGATCGGTAATTGCTTTATACCGACATATCTCATGGTTATGGAGATGAAGATGGCTAAGTCGCTCCCGCTTATTCTTGGTACGCCTTTCTTGGCTACTACCAGAGCTAGTCTATACTTTCTCCATATGAAAGCTCTATTGATGAATGTTGACCCTTACACTTACTACAACATTGAGCCCATTGAAGTTGATAATTGTGGTATGGTCTCTAGTGAGGATGTTAAAGAAGAAATGATGAGCTTAGAGACTAGTGAAGAGGTTAAGAAGGTTATGAAACAAGCTCCCAAGGTAGATGATTACAAGGAAAGTTTAGATATGTTTGATGGTGGCGGAATAGGTTCGATGTTTGAAACGATTGATGAGACGATTATGGCTATAACTAATGAGCCTAAGGGAGCGAATGGTAAGAGCTCCCAGATGTCTAAAGGAAAGATCAAGAACAAGCTCATACTAGAGCCCATCAAGAAAGTTGAAGAGGGACTTGAGTGAAAAGCCATTTGGAATGGCGAGTTTGGAAGGTTCTCTAAGGCTAAGATCGTTTTTCCAACCGGTATGAACCAAGAAGAGATGGATAAGTCCAAGATGGCTATGAAATAAGCCTTTAGTGTTGATTTGGAGGATTGGGGACCAATCAAGATTGATTGTTCTCCATTGATCTCTAACTAGTGCCTCCACCAACCGTCAAGCTTAGAGACGTAAAACAAGCGCACTTGGGAGGTATTCCCATGGTATCCTTTTTATATACTCTTATGCTTTTTATCTATGTTTAGTATATTTTTGGAGAGTGAGTTTGATATAGGAATCAAGGAGAAGATTGGAGAAGACTTAGGACATGTTTGGGAGGTGAAAAAGAAGCCAAAAGCCAACAATCATCCTCGCGCTCGACCACAAGTCGAGCGCTTGGTCGGGCCGGAAATTCAGCCAAACTTCAAAAAGTTCCTGGCGGTCACTAGCCCGACAAACAACTCGGGCTGGTGGTCGGGCCGAAAGCCTGCTCGAAACACCATGTTTGACTTTTCAGTTTATACACGTTGACTTTGTCCAATTTTGGTCTAAACCGGTTTAATTCAAGTGTTTTCAATTAATTTTGGCCGGGTTAGTCCCTAAAAATCCGATTTTTAAAATCCTTCTCCCTCAATTTCAAATTATTTTGAAATCTTTAAAGAATCTTTAGCATCTGTCTCTCTCTTACTTTACTTTTTCCCTTAAGAAAATTTCAAACCCTTCAAAATCAAGATCTCTTTTCTCTCTAAAACTTTGAAAGAACTTTGAATTCACCATCTCTTTTGGATCTTCTCTACCATAATCTCTGATTATCACAAGGTATGCTCTCTTTCCCTTACCCATTTCAATTACTCTTGAAACTCATGGATGCATACATGGGAATTTTGTGGAATTCACATCATTGGGTTATGAATTGAGTTGCTTTGTGTTTGATATGAGTTATAATTGTTTGGGTAGTTCATTTCATTTGCAAATTTGGAATAATGATTGTTGAATTTGAGATTCTCTTAACTTTGGAGTTCTTGATGTTGAAAAGGCTTCAAATTTGGAATCTTTAGATGAAAATGAGTTTATTTATGAGTTTTGTTAATCATTTATTGTAATTAAACCTTGTTGGTACCTAATATTCACTAGAATTTTGAAAATTTATCAAGTTCAAGATTTGAGCTTTGGTAAAGAGGTTTATTAGAGAATGGAAAAGTTGGAATTTGTTTAAAAATGAGTAGATTGTTCATTGAATATTGCTTGTTGCATTGATTGATTCATTGTCTAGCCATATATGATATCAATTGTTGATGAATCTTTGACAATTGGCTAGATAATTTGTGCTTTGATTGGAAAATGGTTCTGATTTGGAAACATTTCTTTGTAAGATCAATCTAGCAACTATGACCACCCGAATTGACAAGTTCGCGTCACGCGTTGATGAGATTCGACTTGGTATCTTGAACCAAGCAACACATGAAGCCACGAGATTCACGTGTCCATTGTTCTTAGCTAGAAGCGGTCTTAAGGACAAGGTCAATGAGGTTTTGGGAAGGATGCATTTGAATGGCTTATCATCAATGAGCTATGCTACTTATCCCGAGCTCACCAAGCAAATTTAGCCACTTTAGAATGCAGGTTCCATGATCGTCTTGTAACTTATCTCATTTGCTTTGAGATAGATGGATTGAAGTATATGGTTCCATTTAGGGACTTTTGCGATATCTATGGATTTCCACCGGGAAAGTTAGGAGATAACACGGAGTTCAACATGGAAACTCTATTATGGCGTAACATAGCACTCAAGGAGAGTTACTCGGCCGCCTCCAATCGCATTACAAGAGTCAAGGATCTCACGATTCGATACGTTCTACATCTATTGGCTAATACCTTCAGTGCAAGAGGAAACGATGATTTCCCAACAAACGACGACCTCAAGCTCATCTATTTTGGTATCCATTCATTCTTACAAGATTTTGAAGGTCAATCAATGGAGATGGAACACGGTTATTATGGGTGTGAACTTGGCGCGATGTTCTTCGCCAAATTGAAGAAGTTTCGGTTTTGCTTGACAACTTTGGCTACACCACGGATATGTTTTGGCGGCATGCTCACTCCGTTGTTCATACATGTGGGGATCAATCTTGATGCTTTCACGCCTTTAAAAGGAAGACCATTGATTGATGTTCATTACTTGGTCGAGAAGGAGACTTTGGGAGGACAATTTGGGGTAAGACACTATGTTTACCGGTTCTTCGATGACGATGGCGAGCCACTATGTTACTATCTTCCGTTGCCACCAAAGTTTGGAAACACTTGAAGCAACCGCGCGCTCCAATTCAATCAACCTCGTCACATAATCTTAACTCCACCACCACTTGATCACTCTTGATTCCATTGTATATACCATTTCATTTTCATTTGTGCATCTTTTGTTTCATTTTCTATTTCTTCTTTCTTCGGTTGCTTCCTCATCGAGGCGATGAGAAGTAAGTCTGGGGGAGGCGTTGCTAATGCTTATTTTAGTTATTTTGTTTTCTTTTTATCATCTTTTGAGTCTAATAACATGCATTGCATTGTACATATGATAAAAGTTTGAAAAAACCCTAAAAAGTTTAAAATGGTTCGAAAAAATCAAAAAGATTTTCCTTGTCATATAGTTGCATTGAGCATGTTTTGATTTGTTTTTGAGATTTGTGGCTTAGCATTCAATATGATCCTTAGTATAATGCTAGATATTGCTAAGTGAATTATAGAAATATCTTCTTTGCCTCTTGATCTCTTCGCTCGAAACTCGTGATTAGGTTAAAGCATATTAGAATTGAAACCGATTATATAAATTTGAACCTAATCTTGACTTTAATTTCTTGCTTAGAGACTTGATATGCCATTTCAAAGTAACCATATACACATTTGGACTTTCTTTAACCCTTTTTACGAGTCTTTGCTAGTCCAAATGGCCTTCCCGATTCACGACATTTAATTTGAATGAGGTTGGTTTCCCATACCTTGTATTACCCTAACCCTTCTTTGAAACCTACGTGTATTTTCTTGAGTGAGGCCTCATTTTTGAAAATGCATACGCAAGAAATTTTTTGAAAGATGGGAACCACAAAGAAGTGCTTTCATTTAGAGCTAGTCTCATTTTAAGACTAGTAATAGCTTAGGGTTTGTTGTTCTTATGGGTTGGGTTTGGTGAGTGTTTTTGGTGAGCAAAAGCAAGAGTGTTGACCCTAAATGAAAAGAAAGCCAAAGAAAGAAATGAAGTGGAGCTACTCTAGGAAAAGGGAATGTGTTGTTAAAGTTAAAGAAAGACTCTAGTGTTTGATTATGAATAGAAATCCCCTCTATAAGCTAGAATCCAAAAGGCCTAGAAGAAAAGTATGAAAAGAAACCATAGAGGAAAGGATTTGAGTAAATAAAGAGTCTAACAAGGAAAGAAACCCCCTAGAGTAAGTTAAAAAGTTTAAAGGAAGATTCAAAAGGCTTACATCACGAAAAGGAAGAAGATTTGCAAGCTCATGGGTAGACTTTAGGAGTTCAAGATCATTATGGGTTGGGTAGAATAGAAGCACATATTTGTATGCATCAATTGTTCCATTTTTTCCTTGCTTTTACATGATTTTTTGCATTACCCTTTCTTGAGTGTGAGTCACCTAAAAATATGTAATAACCGCCTTGTCTTTCGCATTTAAACCTTCTTTTACCTAGCATTGAACATTGTTTGATAGTTGATTAGCAAGATCATGCATTAAATCCTTAATGAGTGTTAAAAAATTGGTGGATAGAATGATATGTGAATGCTTGATCATTGATTCTAGAGGCAAAAAATTGGAGTAGCGATAGATTGCGAGAAGATTGATTGAACTTAAAGCGCTTAGCGATAGCTTTGTATTATCTTAGGTGATGGTGTTGAATGCTTTGTTTGAATCTCTTCATTTTATTTTCTTGTTTTCAAACCTCTCCATCGGTTTGCTCTCTTTGTTTGCTCGAAGGCGAGCAAAAGGCAAGTCCGAGGGAGTTGATAAGTCCATAAATAACCCTTTCTTATCATGCATTTTAGTATAATTTTGAGACATTTAGCTTAGGTTTTATCCATTTCTTTCTCTTTTCGGTTCCTTTTAGTATAAATCGAGTTTAGAGTCCAAATTCTTTTTGTGTTGCATTTGCATGCATATTTCTTACATTTTAGGTACAAAAAGGAGTCTTGGATCAATGGTAGAACCAAAGGAAGAAGGAACCAAGCAAGTAGATGAAGAACAAGAAACCAGAGCTTCGAGTGGTGTCCGGCCCGACCAACAACTCGAGCAGCAGGTCGGGCCAGAAGCCAAGCGTAGCTCGAAGAAACTTCTGGTGGTGTCCGGTCTGACCAACAACTCGGGCAGGAGGTCGGGCTAGAAGTGCTCCCCTGCGTCGAATTTCCAGTCTTATCCATATTTGACCCGTTTGACTCGGGTTGACCCGGGTACACTTTCTCTTTTCCTATAAATACTTATTTTGTGATTAAAACCCTACGTTTTTTGCCTCTTATCTTTATCCTTTCTATAAACACAAACCTAATGTGTTCTTGAATGATTTGAGGTGAAAAGTCTTCACTTTTTATGTTTTAGCAAAGTTTTCTTGTTTATTTTTTTAAGTCTTTTCATTATGTATCTTATTAATATTGCTTTAAGTGTTTTAAATATGATTACTGAGTAGTCTCATTAATGGATCTTGGGTAGTGAAGATTAAGGTTCATTCAAGCTATATTAGTGATGCTAGGTTGTTAATCTTTCATATTTCATTGATTAAAGAGTTTCTAGTGGTAGATTAGGAAGTAATTACCCCAAATCTAGATCACAGTATTTTCATGCCCGGAAGGTATTTGTGGAAATGGCTAAAAGAACTTTTATCATGCTTTACTCATCTTAGCCAACGGAAGTTGATGTCTAAGGGTTTTAGTAAGCTTTTATGAACATGTTCATTAATGATTCTTGATTAATCTTTAACAAGATGGAAGTTTGTATTAGATTTTGATTAAGGAATGGATTAGTACCATGCAAGTGGGTTAATCTTAGATTAAATGGATTCTTGCTTTGAAATTAGCTATCTTTAGTTATTGTGCATCACTATCTTAACTTGTTTCAACCTAAATCAATCACCTTTACTCAAGATCCATGCTTTAATCTTATTGATCATCAAGTTTGACTTTTGTAGACTTCTTGTTGACTTTCGTTGACTTTTGTTGACTTTTCTTAAATTGCATTTTTAGTTTGTTTTACTTTCATTTATGCATTGCTTTTCTTTACTTTAATGTTTTGCATTGTTTAAGATATTGTATTTTACTTATTGCACCATTTAATATTTTCATTTACAATTAGTAAAATCGAAATCACACCTTGGAATTGGATTCACCTAGCTTCAAAAGTTTCTTGGATTCCATTTGGTTTAATAATCACTAATCCTTATGGAATAATGACCATTCATTACTACATTGATTGCACTATGCATTTGTGGTTAGTTAATTGAGGTTTTAGAACTCATAGCACATCTTTGAGCATTCGCATTGGTCATCGCCTTTTTGTGATGTGTGTTAAGGACACGGAGACTGAATCTGTGATGAGTACGAAGGGCACATAGAGTTCCAACGAAACAACTCAAGAAATGGCACACATGGCCTACATCAGAGAAGAGCCTATCAACACACCAAGTTGGTATTTTGATAGTGGATACACAAAACACATGACAAGTGATGCAAACTGTCTCACAAAGGTTTGCGTGGAAGTCAGAGGAAATGTTCAGTTTGGGGATGGTGAGTCAAGACAAATCTTAGCAAAAGGCAACACCCTTGAGGAAGATATCCCAAAGTTGAATGAAGTCTTCCTCGTGGATGGACTCAAGACTCTGTTTTGTGGGATTCAAGGTTAAGTTTGATGCTTCTCACTACTGGGTGTGTAATGAGCATGGAACTTGTTTGATGATGGGGATTAGAAATGAAGACAACTGCTATATGTGGAAGAAACCTCCTGCTACACAGAAGGAACGTTGCGAGACCTCTTTTGCAGGACAGACTCAATCCGAGTCGAAGGCTCGTACAGTAACTGCAAATTCCTCACAGTGGTTACAACAGTGTCTGGCCATAATCCAAAGAATTTATGATGGGTCAACTTGTTCGGTAGCTCTTCAATCTACACCAAGAAAATATCAAAGTATGAACTCTCTTCCTAACATCTGTTCAACTAATGAAAAAATATTGTGTGCTGGAAAGCTCAAGAGAAACACAGAAGGAGGAGTGTACATATCCTCTGAAAACTTTAGAAACTTATGGGTCCAAGGTGGACAACATGAGAATACTCGGAACACTATACTCACAAGTGTCTATGCTGATGGTCATACCGCTATCAACTGAGTTTGGTATGATCATTCAACCTATTGCTCATTTCTTTAGTTTAATCTTCTTAACAAAATGTTAAAACATGAACCCCTCATTTCTGTTCAAATCGAAAAGGAGTGCAATCATGAGAAAGTTGTCTCTGTGATAAAATGCCGTGTTGGAAACCTGAACCTTGAAGTAATAAAGAAAAACCAGCTAACTGAGATGCACACATCCTGTGTTCTCAGTGAGCACTAATCTCTCAGTGTTGTCAAACAAATTGGGTGACCCATCCTTGTGATTGGATGTGGCATGTTGGGTTCTTGTCCTCTGTTCTACAATCACCCCTTAAAACCTCTCATTGATACTTTACTTGAGAAAAAGAGGTGCTTATCATTTGCGTTCAGATCCTTAGTCTATTTTTCTTTCTTTTTCGAATTCAAAATATCTGTGGCTAAACACCATTTTGGAAATCTTTTTCTTCTAATAAAAAAAGGGAGAAAAAGTCTTGTGATCTTATTAACAAAAAGGGAAGGGAGAAAAGTCCCATAAGCTTCAATTCAAGAACCAAAAAGGAGAAAATTCCTAAGGGTTCAGTTTCAGAAGAGAGGGAGAAAAGTCGTAATCTCTTCTGTGTTCAAAACCAAAAAGGGGATCAATCACTTAAAGGGAGAAAAGTCCCATATCCTTTGCTCCCAACACATAGAATCTGTTAAAAGTTTTCCGTTCTTTGGAAACTTGATCTTTCTCCTTGTTTTTCATCTAAGGATCTAAGCTTGAATGATAATGTGTTAGCTAGTCTGAGGCAATCACTTTTGGTGAAAGCTACTCTTTGAGAAATAGCTGCCTTAGTGAATCGGTGGGTTGACCAGATTTATTCAAAATCTTCCGCATGCTACTCTGATCACACTGTATGGTAACTGACAACCCTTGTAATTTTGCGGAGGGGTTGTGGTCACCTGTATGTTTTGTGTCTGGTTTGACTGGTACTTAAGAAAGTTTCTCTATCCTTATTAGGTTTTGTTCTCGCATCTAATCTGTCTCTATGACTTGCTCAGTCTTTCTTTTGTTAAGAAAGTTGGTTCAATTAGTGTTATGTGTTGTGCTCTTGAAAGTTCACAAATGTTGCTTCGGCTATTCATTGTGTTACTAATGGATCTACCTGGTTTAAGGTGTATTTCTCCGACAAAATCAAGCCCACTCGATTTGTCAATCCAAAAGTTAGTGGGCTTGGGCCGACGGTTATGGTAAAAAGAAAGGATAAGAGTGGACGGTTATTGTTGCATCTTTCGAGAAAATCAAGAAAAGAGGAGCTCAATTGTTCTCTCTCTCTCTCTCTCTTATTGTGGAAGCTGGAAATCGCACAATTAGATTGTAAGGGTTTCGAAAGGAAGCAGAGATTTCTGAAGATAAGTTATGAAGAACAATGATGAGCAGAGGGAAATTAGGGTTTGTAATTAATTTGTATTGCTTGTGTGATAAAAATTGTGAATGAATGTTTACAAGTGTTTTTGCATTCTTATATATAACCCCCTAAGTCGGCTAAGCTTTTTTCCTAAACCTTCGCGGATTCCCTTTTTTGCCTATGTCGGTCGAGCCTACGTGGGCTTCGTTGCTGGGCTTTAACGTGTTGAACCTTCTGGAACCTTCGTTGATGTTCTGACGGGCGTTGAAGAGCCTGAAGCCGATGGGAATGGCTTGGGCACCGATGTCAGCTGCCTGGATGCCGATGAGGCCAGGCACATCGGTGTCACTGGGCAGTGAAATCGGTGCCACTGCCTGTCATCGGCGTCACTGCTCAGTGACATCGGTGCCAGGCAGCCTTTGTCTCTGCAGCGCCTTCTCTTGGCTCCGTGACCTCTCCGACGCTGCATTCATGACTTCTTCTGAGGTGAAGACAACTTCGAAGGTTCCTTCACCATGTAGAAGGTTCAAGGGACTTAGGGGTTTTCAGGAGGTCTTCACCCTTTCTTGTGGGTGAAATGACTTAGGGGTTTTTAAGAGTCCTTCACTCTTTGTTGTAGGTGAAGTGACTTAGGGTCCATATCGTCCCTGCTTGTTGAAAGATGTTCGTTGTCTATCATAACTTTTAACGTCGAAGTATAGCGGGTGAAATCCGACCCCAACAGTTAGCCCCCCAGCTCGGTAGTGTTAGTGATAATAATACCGAGTTCAAGGACCATGGGGTGTCGAAGTTAGCCGTTGAAAGTTATGAAGCTGTAGGCTTGAGCCTTTTAGTGTTGATAACACTATAAACGTTATTTTTCGTTTTTTTTTTGTTTTTGACGGTTTTAAGACTTCGTTCTCTGCTTGCGAGAGTTGATAGCGTCTGCTGTTGACAATGAATTCTGCACTTAAGAATTTTAAGACCTTGCTGAAGATTTAAAGACTTCGCTCCGCGCGTCTTTGAAATTTGCAGAAAAAGTTTTTTTTTTTTTGTTCTCCGGAGATTTTAAGACTCCGCATTGCGTTCGTTGATGTTAACGATGCTTTTCGCAACGGGAAAGATGATTTCCGAGAATGATAATCTTTCTGAAGATTTTTGGAACCCGCTGAGGGAAAGAGAAGCCTTTACCTTTTTTTTTTGAAAGGATAAGGTTTCTTCTCCACTCATTTTTCTAGGGTTTTTCTTCTCTTCTTCTTCTTCCCTTCTTTTCTCTCCCGACGCCGTCAAGACCAATCTCCGGCGACGCCGTTCGCTTTTTCCGACCACCCCGAAGTCTTCTTGGTCTCTTTGGTAAGTTCCCTTTTCATCTTCATCAAAGCTTTCTTTTTCTTCAAAGCTCTTTAGCCTTTCAAGTGTGGTGGATCTTACTCTTTTCCATGAAGAACAAGTTGTTAGATTTATGATCAACCTTTGGATTTGATAGTTGCTTGATGAATCTTGCTTGGGTTTTGTGTATTAGCTTTGATTGCTAATGAATGGATCTTGGGATTTGAGTAGATTGTTGAAATCTCTATGATTTTTGAATTTTGAACCATGAGGAGGGTTTTGATTTGAATGTTGTTGATGAACAAACTTGAAGTGGTTGAAGATGAAGAGACTATCTTGATTTTGATCCTTGGTTCGGTTTTGATTTAGGCAAAATCATTGTTATGAATCCAAAAGGGAGTGGTTTAGCTTCGGACTTCTATCCAGACGGTCTCGGGTCTAGCGTCATCAGGATCGGCATTACCGCCTCGAACTTTGTCGGACAAAGACCTGACGATGTTGACTATGGCCTCGTCGGTCTTGATGACCAAACCCTTGGCGGACAAGGAGCCGACGTTGTCATCCTCAACACTATCGATACCGATGAACACACCCTTGGCGGACAAGGACCCGACGATGTCATCCTCGGTGCTGTCAATCCTGATGACCTCACCCTTGACGGACGGCGACCCGATGACCTCACCCTCGTCAGACGAAGACCCGATGATGTTGTCGTCGGTGTCCCCGGTCCCGATGACCAAAACTCTGTCGGACATCGGTACGACATCATCGGTCCTGAGACCACGCGTCCCGACGTGTTCAACTACCGTGGGCCCGATGCCACCGACGACCATGACGCTAGTAACGCGATGATCAGACGACGAGAGACCGATGACCTTGAAGTCAACTATGGCACCGATGCCCCGAGGAGTCTTCTTAGTGACTCGAGATTTTTAGACGATGAATACCCGAGCCATCCTCCTGGTGATGTATATGCCTCGTCTTCTTCCTGTTCATCCGATTCGAGAGTTTCTAGTGATGAGGACGACGATGAAGACATGTCCGTCGAGGTTGAGAGAATGAAGAAGGCTAAGAAGGTTAAGAAGAAGGCGACGGCGAAGGTCTGTCCTGGCCCTCTTGGGTCTTCTCTCTCGACTAAGAGGTCTTTACGGCTCCTTCGAAAAAAGTGCGGGATCTCAGAGGAGATCGTGTTAGTCGCTCCTACTCCCGCTGATAGAGCTGACGCCCCGCCTGTGGGATACATGACTCTGTTTAAGAACTACTTTGATCAGTGCCTGCTCTAGTTTCCGCTTCCTCATGCGCTATCTAGCGGTTTATGGTGTCTGCCTTGCTCAGATCAACCCCAGGGGCATTAGACATCTCCTTGGTATTTACGTGTTGAGCAGAGAGTGCGGCGTTAACATCAACACCAAGAACCTATCCTACTTGACATATTTTAGGACTCGTGGGCTAAGCGAAGAGCTCAAGCATAGCGTTACCAACTCATCGGGGATGGCACTGATCGCCGGGTTTCCAAGCAAGGATGACCACTTCGAGTGCCGTTTCTTCTTTGCTGAGATCTCCGAGAGGACCGTTGAGGCGGATTGCACCGAACTTGTCAAGAAGAGATGGAAAAGAAGAGGTAACCATTACTTAGCGATTTTTATTGTTTTCTTCGTCATTTACTAATTCTTTGAATTTATCTTTTGCAGTGAAGCCAACGTGCCTAAAGTCTCGAAGGATTTCCTCACCGCCATGCACAAGGAACTTTCTTCTGGGAATGGCAACTGGAAGAGGTCGTTCAGCCGAAAGCGGATCGAGAGAGCACTTTCTGCTGAGATCCTTCCGGGGAAGATTCTTGGGCGAGGCTTGGCGAGGTTGTCTCTCCGCGAGCAGATTGCGCTTGAGGCAGCAGCGAAGGCCAGAGGGTCTTCGGGTACCCGTGCACCGAGGATGGCGATGCCGACGTCATCGACTCCGCCTGCCCCGTTGATGCGGGCGAGAACTTCACGACCTTCTACGTCGAAGACCGCTCTTCCTCCTCCTTCTTCAGGCGACGTGTCGAAGTTCCGCAGGCTGTCAGCAGAGAGAGCCCGCATTTCTAGTGGCAAAGGAAAGGGCGTCGACCGTGTGACCCCTTCGAAGAGGCAGAGGGTAGACGCGTTCCCTGTTGCAGCTGTCGGCGAAGAGTCTTCAGCGAGAGGTGGCGACGGATTGCTCCGTGGTGAAGCTTACTCGGTAGTGAAGTGAAGATACTCTCAGGTTTGATTTTCTCCCTCCGCATTTCTTCCTTTAGTACTTATTATGCCTTAGTATGTTTTTACATCATATTATGTGTCCTTGCAGCTTTCCCTCCTCTTCAGTGCGGACAAGGAGGCTAACACCACCCTGCTGTCGAGGCTGGATGAGACTGTGGAGCGGAACGAAGCTCTCGATCGTGATGCTCTTGCTTTGCACAAGGTCAAGAAGGATTATGAAGATAAGCTGGCGAAGCTCAAGTCGTGGTGTGCTAAGGCCGAGGATGAGACAGTTCAGCTGAGGGGTAAGCTTAGCTCTGCTAGTGATCTTCAGCGCCCTAGGATCGATGCCGCCATTGCAGAGGCCAGAGACGAGATGACTCGCAGTTTTGCGGAGCGGATCAGCGAGGTTGCTGGGCTACTTGCGTAGATTGGCGGGAAGGTCCAGAACGACATGTTGAACCTTACTGAGATCGATGCGAACTTGGAGTTCATCGGCCTTCTTCAGGGATTGGACCGCTAGATATCCCGACGGAGGTCAAGACGCTGCGTCAGCGGCGTCACCCGATCTACGATGCTCACGATGTGTTCGCAGACCTTCTTGCTAGTGTCCGGAAAGCTCTTGAGATCCCCATTGTTCCTGCTGGTGCTGCTGAGACTAGTGCTGTTGCTGACGACGACGTCGAGGCGACAGACCACGACAAGGGCGCTGAGGACTGATCTTATTTGTCTTGTTTTTTTGGACTTTGCTTGTTTTATGATATTCGGACATGATCACTCATAATTTTCGTAGATAGCGTCGGATGGTTTGTATCTATGATATGACTATGTTTACTTCGCATTGTAGCGGTTCGTTGATTTCTATGATGCTTTGTTCGCGACTTTTGTTGCGATTGCGGTTCACGCTTCGCTTTTGACAGATCACGAAAACTTTAAAAGTAATGCTACTTGTTTTGTAGAACAAGCCTTTAGTATAGGTTGAAGGATTGTTTACGCTTGAAATGCCTTCGGCTATTTGTACCAACGCTCGTTTTCGGGTTTTTGCTTTCACCAACGTTGTTTGTCAGGTTTTCTAAAGTGGCGGTGCTTTCCGAACACGTCTGCTCAGAAGCAAACACACCTTTTGACTTGACCAACGTGTTGTTGGGTTTCCTGAATGATTATTCGGTGTATAAACCTAAGTAATCATTGGCAGCTGCTTTTTACCAACGGTGTTGTCGGGTTTTCGAATGAACGTCCAGGGTCAACAGCCCGGGATTCGAACATTAGAATCAGCCGATGTCAAAAGCCCAGAAACTGATCGTTATAACTTATATAGCGCGCTTAGGATCCGATGATGGATGTCAATGTGTTCAGGTTCACACATTGTTGCTATGGCCAGCAGCAACGACAGTGGATTGAACTTTGCTTCTAAAAAGGCTTTGAATAATCCCTGGAGGATGTAATTGATAACATTGCTTAAACAAGGCTTTGAGTAATCCATAAAGGAGGTAACAAATGAAGTCCATGAGACTTGAGTCAAATGCCTATTACTTGAAGCAAATACTAAGCGGAAAATGGGAGTATACGAGTATACGTACCCCACTCCCCCCCTTTGAGACGGAGGAGGGCAACTGAACTCGTCCAAAGACAAGCTGCCTACGTACCCTTTGCAGGGATCAAGTCGCCCCATAGTTCGTTAAAGCACTTACTCCCCCCCCTTTGAGACGAAGGAGGGCAACTGAACTCGTCCGAAGACAAGCTGCCTACGTACCCTTTGCAGGGATCAAGTCACCCCGTAGTTCATTAAAGCACTTACTCCCCCCCCCCTTTGAGACGGGGGAGGGTAACTGAACTCGTCCGAATACAAGCTGCCTACGTACCCTTTGCAGGGATCAAGTCGCCCCGTAGTTCGTTAAAGCACTTACTCCCCCCCCCTTTGAGACGGAGGAGGGCAACTGAACTCGTCCGAAGACAAGCTGCCTACGTACCCTTTGCAGGGATCAAGTCGCCTCGTAGTTCAAGGCAAGACCTTAGAAGAGGACTAATGATAGTACCTCTTCAAGTGCTTTACGTTCCATGAATGGAGTATTGGCGTGCCGGTCATGGCGGCGAGCTCATAGACGCCAGGATGGACCACAGCGGTGACTTTGTAAGGTCCTTCCCAGTTAGCTCATAGCTTGCCTGCGTTCCGCTCTGCTGTATTCTGGAAGACTATGCGCAAGACCAAGTCACCCTCGCGGAAGAGTCTTTCTCGAACCTTGGAGTTGTAGTAGCGTGCGGCTGCGTTCTGATAGTTGGCTATTCTGATGAGTGCTTGATCGCGCCTTTCGCTGAGGAAGTCCAATTCGTCGAAGAGGAGCGAATCGTTGAGATCCTCGCGCACTGGTAAGAGACGACATCGTGGTCCCAGAGAAGTGACTTCGGAGGGTATGACACATTCGGTGCCGTAGACAAGGGCGAAAGGAGTTTCGCCTGTTGCGCGTCGAGGAGTGGTGCGGTGGGACCATAAAACGCCTTCTAGCTCGTCTGCCCAACGACCCTTCTTTGCATCTAAACGTTTCTTAAGGCCATCGAGGATTGTTTTGTTGATTGCTTCTGCCATACCGTTTCCTTGAGGATGACGAGGAGTAGACTTGCTAAGTCAAATTTTCCACTTTGCACAGAAGGTCTCGAACCTGTTGGAGATGAACTGGGAACCGTTGTCAGTGACAATTTCAAATGGAATTCCGTGACGACATATGATGTTTCTCCAGACGAAACTTTCAACTTGGGCGTCTTTGATACTCGCGTAAGCTTCAGCTTCCACCCATTTCGAGAAATAATCTGTCAAAACAAGTAAGAAGCGCTTTTGTTTTGACGCATGCATAGGTCCAACGATGTCCATCGCCTATCTCATGAATGGGTAAGGAGAGGTGACAGAAGAAAGCTACTCCGTTGGTTGATGAATCTTTGGAGCGTGACGTTGACATCTTTCGCACTTGGCTGAGAACTTAATGTAGTCGTTCACGATGGTAGGCTAGAAGTGGCCATGTCGCTTTATCTTGATTGGCAAGGCTTTGCCTTCTGAATGATTGCCGCAGGACCCGCTGTGTACTTCTTCCATGACTTGTTTTGCCTCTTGTCCCTCTACGCAGGTGAGTAAAGGACCGGAGAATCCCCGCCTGTAGATGTTATCGTCGAACAGGACGTACCGGGCGGCTTGTTTTTGTATCTTGCGAGCTGCCCATTTGCTGTTAGGGAGCTTTCCATTGACGATGTAAGCGCGAATTTGACCCATCCAAGGTTTATCGCAACCGTACTCGGGTTCTTCATCTGTGTCCATGGGGTCGGTTATGTCTTTGTCCTTAAACTCAAGCGGAAGGTTTTGCGTAGGGAGGTCTTCGGGTTGCCTTAGGTCTTCGGGGTCCTGTTTGTCTTGTTTGATGCTCGGAAACTTGATGAACTCTACGGGGATAACCCGTTTCAAGGTTGGATCTTTTGGCGGAGCTGAAGCGGAGGCAAGATTTGCCAAGGCGTCTGCGTCAACATTTTCTCCTCGGGGAATTCGTATCAGCGTGAACTCTTTGAATGTCAAGGCGAGGTCCTTGACTATTTTTAGATAAGTTTCCATCCGATCGTCTTTGGTTGCGTACTCGCCACTGAACTGGCTGGAGACCAGCTGTGAATCGCAGAAGGCGTGAACGTGTTCGATGTTAAGTCCTTGGGCGAGTCTCATTCCAGCGATGATAGCTTCGTACTGTGCTTCGTTATTGGAGGCTCTGAAGCCTAGACGGAAAGACTGCTCGAGGACCTCGCTTGTTGGCGATGCTAGGCGTATCCCTACTCCGGACCCGTTTTTGAAGGATGAGCCGTCGACGTGTAGTTCCTAGACCCCTGGTCGAACCTCCTTTGCGGACTGGTTTTTGGGGAGTTCGATAAGGAAGTCTGCTAACACCTGTGACTTGTTACACGTTCGTCCCTTATACTCGATGTCATACTCGCTAAGTTCTATAGCCCACTTGGCTAACCTGCCAGACTGACTTGGACTATGCAAGACTGTACGTAAAGGAAAAGTGCTGATAATCACGATGGTATGAGATTGGAAGTAAGGCCTTAGCTTTCGTGATGCCACGACGATGGAAAAAGCTAACTTCTCAAGCTGAGGATATTTTGTTTCTGCGTCGGTGAAGGTCTTGCTAACATAGAAGATAGGCTTTTGATCACCTCGCTCTTCTCGTACTAACACAGCACCTACTGCTGTTTCGAAAACAGCGATGTAGAGGAAGAGAGGTTCCCAAGTTACCGGTTAGCGAGGATAGGTGGCGTTGCCAAATATTCCTTGAGTTGCCTGAAAGCGTCTTCACACCTGTCTGACCACTCGAACTGTTTGTTGCCTCGCAACGTATCATAGACAGGCAGGCATTTGTCAGTTGATCGCGAGATGAAACGGTTGAGCGCAGCGACTCGTCTAGTCAGTCTCTGCACCTCACGCTTGTTTCTTGGAGACGCCATTTGGATGAGCGCGTCGATCTGCTTCGGATTTGCTTCGATGCCACGATGAGTCACCAAGTACCCCCAGAATTCCCAGGAGGTTACCGCAAATTTGCACTTCGTGGGGTTTAGTTTCATGTTGTGAAGTTTGAGCTGTGCGAAGCATGCTTCCAAGTGAGATGTGGTCTTCTTCCTTGAGAGATTTCATGAGCATGTTGTCTATGTACACCTCCATTGTTTTGCCCAACTGATCCTGAAACATTTTGTTCACGAGCCTTTGATATGTTGCTCCAGCGTTTTTCAGGCCGAAGGGCATAACCTTGTAGCAGTAGATTCCACGGTCGGTGATGAAGGCAGTCTTCTCTCTATCTTCAGGGTGCATTAGAATCTGATTATAACCTGAGAAGGCATCCATGAATGTCAAGAGTTTATTTCCTGTTGTTGCATCCACTAAGCGATCGATGTGAGGCAGAGGGCAGCTGTCTTTTGGACATGCTCTATTCAGATCCGTGAAATCCACACAAACACGCCACTTCCCGTTCTTCTTTTTCACCACGACTGGGTTGGCGAGCCAATCGGGGTATTTGACTTCGGTGATTGATCCGACGCGTAGAAGCTTTTCGACCTCGTCGTTTACCACTTTTGCTCGGTCTGGACCGAGCTTCCTCCTTTTTTGTTTTATTGGTTTGAAAGTCGTGGCTGGCCAAGTTGATATCTATCCCAGGCATGTCTTCCGCCGCCCAGGCGAAGGTGTTAATGTTTTTTTGGAGGAAAGCCACGGGCTTCTTCTTAATGTCTTCATCAAGCGTTGCTCCGATCTCTACACATCTTTCGGGGTGTTGCTCGTCAATGCATACAGATACTACATGTTCGCAGGTGGGTCGCTCTTCTTCTTCGCGACCTCCTGCAATCTGTAATTACTATAAGAGGTCGGTCAGGTTCTTAACCTGCTCGGGGCTGGTTCTTGGTCTTTTTCGTGACTCTTGAGGCTTAGAGTCGTCCTTCTTTTTCTCGATGTTTCGCATCTTATGCTCGGCAAGAAAATAGGTACGGGAATCCCTCTGATTCTCCCATATAGTTTTTATACCGACGAGAGTTGGGAACTTGAGGCATAAGTGGTATGTTGAAGGCACAACTTTCATAAGATTGAGCCAAGGAGTTCCCATTATCATGTTGTAGATCGTTGGATGATCGGAGACAGTGAAATCAACCATCTTCTTCACGTTGCCAGCTTGGACAGGAAGGCGAATTGTCCCCATTGTCATGGTTGTCTTGCCAGAGAAACCTGTTATTTGTTTAGGCCTTCCTATGATTGTGGAAAGATCGACCTTCATTCGTTCAAGTGGTTTCTTGAAGATGACATCCACCGAGCTTCATGTATCAATAAGAATGCAAGCGACGTTGAAGTCGTAGACAGTTAGGTTGATTACCAAGGGATCGTTATGTGGTTGATCGACGCCCTCGGTGTCTTTCTCGTCGAAGGTGATTGAGTGGGTGCTGATATGTTTGCGCAGACGTCAGCGCGGCGTTGATAAGCTTTGATCGCAGTCTCGTCAGCAGCACAGTATTATGAGCCTCCCATTATCATGTTGATAACATCGTATTGGTGTTCGTTTTCCATGTCATTATCATTATCGCGGCGTTGGCGTCTAGGAGTATCCGCTTGCTCTTCGATGTTGGCGGGAGCTTTTTTCTCTGGCTTGAAATCTGACAAGCTGTTGTTGTTTTTCAAGGTGCCCTCTGTGAGCTTGGCTATGAGCTGTCGCCCTAACTCGCGACACCTTGAGGTGGAGTGTCCACTTGCCTTTTGGATATCACAGTATAGCTTCTCGTCATAGTCCTTTGACTCTCTAGTCCATGTGTTGTTCCAGGTTCCTCTTCCGCGACTGCGCCCACGGCCTCTTCCACGTCCGCGACCCGATGACTCAACTTGATAGTTATGAGCCCCTCCGGATCCTCCTTCGTATTGGACGTAGGCGGGGTTGCTTTACTTAGGTACAGTGACCTTTGCCGGTTCGCTTACCTGTTTGGACTTTCCGCCTTTCCTGGCTTGGACTTCTTCCTCTGTTCGAGCGAAGTCAGCAGCGCGGTGGAGGGCGTCTTGGATTGTTATTGGCGTGTTAAGGCTCATCTCTTGCTAGAATGGAGATGGACACCGAAGTTCTCCTCATAAAACTTATAATGCTGATTTGTTGTTGATCCCTTCGACCTTTGACAGCGTGTTTTTAAACCTTGTCATGAAAGACCGAAGACTCTCGGTCTCGCCTTGTTTGTTATTCCACAGTTTCGAGTCGTAGATCTTCCGTTCCATGAAGATGTTGTAGTGCTGCACAAACAACTCGGAAAGCTGGAGAAAAGTGTGAACTGAATTCTGCTCTAGCTTGTAGAACCATTGAAGGGCAGGTCCCTTGAGACTTTCTACGAACAGCTTGTAGTAGATAATGTCCTTTTCTGCTTCTTTGAAGTTTGCTCTGCCCAAGGCCACTTCGAATTCCATCAGATGATCCGAAGGATCTGTGGTTCCTTCGTAGATGGGTAACTTGATCCTTCCAGGATCGGAGATTTTTGTCTTCGCGATTCGTTCGTCGAAGGGCGTATTCCTCGCCTTTTCTAGCACCTGAGCGATGGCAGGAGCCTTTCCTGTTCCCTGGTGCATCTGCGATTGGGTGTGCTTTAGGTCTGAGGTCATCTGATCCATCTGAGCTTTAACTGCAGTGAGCTCTGCAGCGTAAGAGCGTTTGAATGCTCTGCGCTCCTGCTCCTTCTTGTACCGCTCTTCGCTAGAGTAGTTGGTGTACTCCGCGGTGTCTCCCACAATCTCTGTCTTGGAAGAGCTTGACGCGCTTTGAGTGTCAAGGGCGCATGGTTCTTGTCGGTTTCCTTCTGCACCTTCCGCCCGTGTATGCTTTGTGGGAGCTGGTTCCTCTTCGTCAGAGATGTCCACGACGCATTCGGGAGACTTGTCCGTTTCTCGACGCGGAGGCGGTGGTGGTAGATCCTCTGGGTTTCCCCGAGTAGTGCGAGGCACTGAGAAATCGAGGCGCTGAGGGTCGACGCGCGCTTTGAGTCTCGCCGTGTTGGGTCTTTCACGTTTTCTTCGCTTGGCTTGCTTCTTCTGCTCGGTGAGGAAGTCTGCTAGCATCTTCTTCACCTCGGTTAGGTCACCATGAGCAGGGGTTTTTGCAGGAGTAGCCTCGAACGAAGGTTCTCTTTCCTGGTTGTCTCTGTGGGACGTGTTTTCTTTGCCGCTCACCATCTTTGAGTTGTTACGTAGCTTTTTGGTGTAAGAAATTCTCTAATCCCCCTTGGTCAGCGCCAAATTGTGGAAGCCAGAAATCGCACAATTAGATTTGTAAGGGTTTCGAAAGGAAGCAGAGATTTATGAAGATAAGTTATGAAGAACAATGATGAGCAAAGAGAAATTAGGGTTTGTGCTTTGTATTGCTTGTGTGATAAAAATTGTGAATGAATGTTTACAAGTGTTTTTGCATTCCTATATATAACCCCCTAAGTCGGCTAAGCCTTTTTCCTAAACCTTCGCGGATTCCCTTTTTTGCCTATGTCGGTCGAGCCTACGTGGGCTTCGTTGCTGGGCTTTAACGTGTCAAACCTTCTGGAACCTTCGTTGATGTTCTGACGAGCGTTGAAGAGCCTGAAGCCGATGGGAATGGGAACTGGCCTCATCGGCGTCCAGGCAGTGACAATTGTGCCACTGCCTGTCATCGGCGTCACTGCTCAGTGACATCGGTGCCAGGCAGCCTTTGTCTCTGCAGCGCCTTCTGTTGGCTCTGTGACCTCTCTGACGCTGCATTCATGACTTCTTCTGAGGTGAAGACAACTTCGAAGGTTCCTTCACCAGGTAGAAGGTTCAAGGGACTTAAGGGTTTTCAGGAGGTCTTCACCCTTTCTTGTGGGTGAAATGACTTAGGGGTTTTTAAGAGTCCTTCACTCTCTCTTGTAGGTGAAGTGACTTAGGGTCCATATCGTCCCTTCTTGTTGAAACATGTTCGTTGTCTATCATAACTTTTAACATCGAAGTACAGCGGGTGAAATCCGACCCCAACACTTATCCTTAAAACCGCCCTCACAAATATACTTTACCTTTCAAAACCCTAATTTATCTCTCTCTTTCATCGTTTGCCAAGAAATTCCTTCTTTGTTTGCAAGAATTTTGTTTCTCTTTTCTACGATTTCAACCTTGCAAAAATGAAAAATTCCTCTGATGAGTTCACCGAGATGCTGTAGGTTCCTCTGTTGAACAGGAAACGACTAGCCTCGGCCCAGAAAGGGAACACATCCAAAAAAGGCAAAGTGGCAGTCAAAACAGAGATGGTTTCTGCTGCGGTAAGTGCTCGCCTTCGTTCACGTAATCCGAAAGTTGTTCCTCAAGGAAAAAAACATGTTCTCACCGGCGAGGCAGAAGGAAGTGGAGAATCTGATCCAGAAGTTCTCCCAACAGGAACCTCCAAAGTTCTAAAACTGAAGTATTACTAAAATCTCTGAGGAATCCGAGAATCCTCCTCCCTCCTTATTTCTCCGATATACTGCATATATCATGGTTTTCGCCAATTTTCGATCATGATATAAGTCCTTTATCGATCGACACACATGTTTTATAAGTCAACGGCCTGATTTTTAAAAGAATGGAAGAATTGCCTTTTTGCCACAGAAGTTTCCAGAAGTTATAAAAACACCCCACTATGATTTCAGAACACTATTTATACTTTTCTTTTAGGTTTTTAAAGTCAGGTCTTAGTTTCTATTGAACAAATTGAGAGAGAGTTTCTGAGAGTTTTTGGGAGACAAGTCTACTTCGTTCTTAAGATTCTTCGAACCCTTTTGTATCACTTTCTCTATCTGTTTATATGCAGTATTATTCAGTCATGATTTTTTTTCATCCATGTCTGAGTAGTTCTCTTGTTAGGTTTAGGGTTATTCGAAAGGATCGAAGATGAATTGTTAGATTAATATCACTTGTTAGGATTATCAAATTGGTTCTTCATCTAGATTGCTTTAACTCTGATTTAGGATTTGCGACTCTAAATTAGATATCCTAGGTTGATAAATTTACACGGAAGTGTAATTGATTAACTTGAACTAGATCTTACATGACAAAAATTTCCTATTCGCAAAAGAATTTGGTTTAGGGATTTTTTGAACAAATTGGAGCTTGAACTTAATGCTTGTTTAAATTGATTGAATTCGCAAAGGAATTTGGCTTTCTAGAGTTTAGGCATAATTAGTTTTCGCAACGGAAGTTGGTTAGTTATACCTTAGAGTTTCAAGTTCGAGAACGGTTCTTAATTAAAACATAACGTTTTTAATCTGCAATTTTGATTCATCTTGACAATTTCCTGAAAACCTAGCTTTTTGTTCAATTGAATCTTAAGAAACCAAAAATCATCATTTACTTTGAATTAGTTTTTGCGTTTACATTACATTATTTTCTTAGCTTAATTCGAAGTCATACATTCTATTGTGTGATTTGATTCCCAATGATTCGACCCCTACTATGGCACCGTTGCTGGGGAGTCAAAATCACCTATAGGATTTTGATTCTAGAATTTAGTCTAAGTGGTTATTTTTTTCGTTTTTACGCGTTTTTCTTTTGATTTTGTGTGTTTCAGGTCCCAATAGGAAAGCTACAAGCGAAGATGTTAAATCGCACTGTGGTTTTGATTCTGAATGGTGAAGGTCAGTTGTTTGATAGAGAAGGAAAGAGATACAACGACCAAGGAGCGAGACTCGATGAAGCTGGTAATGCTCTCGTGGAGGTAGACCAGGTTGACGAAGTAGTTGCAAGAGAACGTGCTGAGTTAGAACGTCAACAAGCTGAGTTAGAGCTTCAACGAGCTGAGTTAGAGCTTCAGCGAGCTGAGCTAGAGCGTCAGGCTCAGGCGAATCGTCAAGTTCAGGAGGTTGTAGTGAACTGATTCACTTTAGGAGATTACAACCGTCCTGAAGAATACTATGCCAACAGGGCAGCGATTCGGCCTCATGGATTTTGTAGGAGAGATTTTGAGTTGAAGCCCGCATACTTCTCTTTAGTGGCTCAACATCAGTTCCATGGGCACCCAACCGAGCATCCCATGGATCATCTTGAACGGTTCGAGGATCTTGCGTCAAGCATCAAGGCTAATGATGTATCTGAAGACTACGTCCTATGTAAGCTCTTCCCATACTCTCTTGCTGGAGAGACAGCCTCTTGGCTGAGACAGCTGGAGCCAGACTCCTTGACAACTTGGAATGACAACAAGAATACTTTCTTGAACCGTTTTTACGATGAGTCGCGTTCAGAGGATCTGCGAGCTAAGATCTCAACATTCATTCAGGGTCCAACTGAAGCATTCAAGGCTTCATGGGAACGTTTCAAGGGCTACCAGAGAGAATGTCCTCACCACGGGTTTATAGAAGTTCAGTTGTTGGGTATTTTCTTCAGAGGTGTGGATTGGAAACATCAGATGGCTCTAGATGCTGCGACTAATGGGGATTTCAAAACTCGATTTCCAGCTGACTGTCTCATGCTTATGAAGAATGTGGCTTCGAGGAGCAGCACGAAGAAAATTGATGAGGAAAGGAGCAGAGAAGGAGGTCTTACAGGTGGTATTGAGATTGCTGAGGTGAAAGCTAAGATTGATTCTGTTCACAACCTTTTGGTGAGGAAGAAAACAGTTCATTTTGCTCAGCAAGTAGACACCTTCTTACCAGAGGAGGACAAAGAGGAAGATGTTAACAGCTACAATGGAAATAGCTACAATAGGAACTATGGTTCTTCTTCTTACCAGATGCCTCCTGCTAGATCTTCAAATGATGAGACAAAGGCTATGCTTGAGCAGATTTTGGAGGGGCATCAGAAGATGACAGTCAGTTTCAATGGCAAGTTTGACAGCGTCTACACGGATTTGAATGGAAAGATAGAAACTCTCAGTCTTCATATGAAAAAGCTGGATGTTCAGGTTGCTCAAACTGCTGAAAGGGTGAGGAGATAAAAAGGTTATCTTCCAGGGAAGACGGGCATGAACCTAAAACACATCTCCAATTTTATCACATTGAAGAGTGAAGAACAAATAATTCAACCTATTGAAAAGTGTGAAGATGAGGATTGGCTCGTGGTTTTAGAAGAAAATTTGAAATTGTGGAATGCAGACTCTGTGTCGATCGATACACCTCATGGTGTCGATCGACACCAAGATCTGACGGTAATTACAAAACAGACAGTCTCGATCAACACCACCAATGTGTGTCGATCGACGGGAAAATGGTCAAATTGAACCCAGACAATTTGCATCGTGCCTTTTTAGACCCAAACTTTTACATATGGTTAATTTAAACCTGAACTCCAAACAAATTCAAATTTTACACCTGAACTAACATGTTTTGTGCCGAATTGTACCTTGACTAAAATTCCGTTAGTCAACGTTAAACTAATATTGACAAAAACGATATGTGGGTTAGTTGGCTAGGTAAGAAATGCTTGTAAACGACGTCGTTACTTTGTTTTAGTAGAACAATGTCGTTTTCATATAGAGAAAACTCGAAATCGAATGTATAATTTTATGAATCTCCAAATGAAAATGACATCATTTTATCGAATTTCGGATTCGATTTTGAGTTTTTCTATAAAAAACGACATCGTTTTACTAAAACAACGAAAGGATGTCGTTTTGACCCAACGAAACCAAGCCAGCTAAGTTACATGTCGTTTTCCATTAACGTTGACTAACGGAATCTTGGTCAATGTACGATTTGGCACAAAACATGTTAGTTCAGGTATAAAATTTGAATTTGTTTGGAGTTCAAGTTTAAATTAACCATATGTAAAAGTTTGGGTCCAAAAGAGCACGATGCAAATTGTATGGGATCAATTTGACCTTTTTCCCGTCGATCGACATCTATGGGAAATTTCTGTACGAACGCGAATCCATCAACAATGTCGATCGACACCACTGAGGAGTGTCTATGTGACACAAGAGCTAATGTGAACGTCATGTCTCAGGCTGTTGCAAAGAAGCTAGAGATTTTGGAGTTACAATCTTCAAAGACATATATCGAGCTTATAGATAGATCTTCTACAATTTCAAAAGGCTTCATTCTTGACGTGTTGCTTCAAATAGGAGATTGTCTTGTTCCTACAGACTTTTACATCTTTGAGACCAAGGATAACAGCTGTAAACCATTGGTTCTTGGTGCACAGTTCCTTGCAACAGTGGGAGCAATGGTGGATTTTCCTAATAAGCGAATCTCCTTCTCGAACATCAACAAGAATGTCTTCTATCCTTTAGTTCTTATCACATACACTTCTTGTATGAGCGTTAATGTTGGAGATGAGACAAAGAAGGTTCAAAACGTCCTCAAGATTGCTGCTTCCACTACACATCATGAAGTCAACAATCCAGCAAGTTCCAAGTGCAAAGAGACCCCCAAAGGCAAGCGCAAAAAGACCTCAACCCCATTCTCCAAGTTTAGAATTGTCATTCCTTAGGAGTTGAGGGAGAAAGAAAATGTAGTTTTCCAAGAGATGGTTAACAATACAATGAAGCTTTTTCCTGGTATCATTCCTTGCAAGTCTGGGGGAGTGCACTTCAGACATCCACCTCACGGTGGGAGGCAACTCACTTGTAAGTCTTTTTCTTTTCTCTATGAGTCATTTTCTTTTCTTTTTAGTCAATTTGTCGTTTGTTTCAGTATGACTTTTGAATTTGTGAAACCTTTGAATGTATATGTGTTGTGTTATTTGATCGTGTTTCCTTTGAGTGACTTACAGTGTTCCTTTAGACTGCTCAAATGACAGAAGCCCGAAAAGCCACAATTTTACAGAATAAAATAGTGCGTCGATCGACATAGTTGGTGTGTGTCGATCGACACATCCACGCACCTCTTCTCGATCGACACACTCTATGAGTGTCGATCAACACATCCACTACACAGTTCCAAGTTTCTCGTTTTCACGCAATTTTTTAGTTATTTTCTTTTCCTTCGCACGATCTCAGATTTAATAACACTGGGGACAGTGTTGTTCAAGTCTGGGGGAGGTAGTTGCTAACATTGTTTTCTATTTTAGAGTCAAAAATTTGTTTTATGGAGTCAAAATGTAGGGAACAACGATCTTTCCTAGGAACAAACGCTCAGTTTTTGCGATTTTAAGTTGTTGGGATAAAGCCTTTGGATGGATCGAATTCGAAACCAAATGATAGTACAAGTTCCCCTCTTATGGCGGTTTGCAAAACGAAGATCAAACTCCAGACTAGCGCACTTGATCTCCATCTCGCTTCATTCTCTCTGATGATGTCACGACAGTAATCGATCAAACATTCAAGACTCCTTATTCATTTTACCACTCTTTGTTGATCCTGAATGGCCAGCTCATTTTTAGTTGGTACCGAACCCCTAGCCTTCACCTTTATTTCAAACCTCATGCAATCTTTTTCCCTTTGTTTTATGTGCAGGCATGTGCATAAACACCGGAGAGAAAAAAGTCCGACGCAGTTTTTCATTCACAAAATTGCACATGACGAGGATTTGGTTGGAGAACTGTACGATGAGAAACTATGCTAGGCATTCCTTGGGATTTCATGCATAATAATGGTAATTTTCAAGACTAGCACTTATGTAGATCATTTCCCCCTATCAGCAAAAAAAAAAAAATTAAAACAAAATTTCGAAAATTTCATTAGGGAAGGGAATGATCATTTTCAATAAGTCTCTAGCTTCTAGGAAATTCCCAAAAAATGGAGTGTATGGATGTGAGTTGTGGAACTTGTGATTTTTATGCTTTATGATGGTGTTTGGTTCCTGATTTCGATTTGGATGAGAGAGTGCAATGTGAATGAGAAACTGTGGGCATCAACTGGACCAGTCTCTGTCTTGTGTTTATGCATAATGTCTGCATCCACCAAATAAAACCTGGTAACCTTAAACACCTTAAACTCCACTAAACACCAAAAGCCTTTTTACATAATACCTAGCCTTTTACTTGGTTGACATCGTTGGAGAGAATTCCATCATCACTTTGATCAAGTGTGCGACAATTAGGAGGATGTGAAATTGATGGATTTGCAGGCTAAGATTTGAGGCCCAACCAATGATGGTTGAGATTTCGTGACCACCAAAGGTACTTTGTTTATATGCAGCGAAAGAGTCAAGGAAGCGAAAGCAATGTTCCCAAGGATAAGTGAGTTCCCGTGATTTTCAAACCTCGACTTCATTCTTAGTCTCTAGTTTGCTTGAGGGCAAGCAAAAGCTAAGTCTGGGGGAGTTGATATATCATAGTTTTTGCCGGTTTTCGACCATGATATAAGTCCTTTTATCGAGACTTCTCATTGTTTTTCGAGTCTTTTTAGTGTTTTTGCAGGTTATTGTATGTGTAGAGCTTAATTGGTGATTATGGAGCATTTTGGAGAATTGTGGAAAGAGGAGCTGAAGTCGCTAGGACGGATTTTCAATTGCCGTCAGAAACATGTGTCGATCGACACACTCCATGAGTGTCGATCGACACACACGTTTTATAAGTCAACAGGCTGATTTTTAAAAGAATGGAAGAATTGCCCTTTTGCCACAGAAGTTTCCAGAAGTTATCAAAAACACCCCACTAAGTTTTCAGAACACTATTTATACTTTTCTACTAGGTTTTTAGAGCCAGATCTTAGTTTTTATTGAACAAATTGAGAGAGGGTTTTTTAGAGTTTTTGGGAGACAAGTCTACTTCGTTCTTGAGATTCTTCGAACCCTTTTGTATCACATTCTCTATCTCTTTATATGCAGTATTATTCAGTCATGATTTTTTTGGCATCCATGTCTGAGTAGTTCTCTTGTTAGGTTTAGGGTTATCGAAAGGATCAAAGAGGAATTGTTAGATTAATATCACTTGTTAGGATTATCAAATTGGTTCTTCATCTAGATTGCTTTAACTCTGATTTAGGATTTGCGACCCTAAACTAGATATCCAAAGTTGATAAATTTACACGGAAGTGTAATTGATTAACTTGAACTAGATCTTAGATGAGCAAAATTTCCTATTCACAAAGGAATTTTGTTTAGGGATTTTGTGAACAAATTGGAACTTGAACTTAATGCTTGTTTAAATTGATTGAATTTGCAAAGAAATTTGGCTTTCTAGAGTTTAGGCATAGTTAGTTTTCGCAACAGAAGTTGGTTAGTTATACCTTAAAGTTTCAAGCTCGAGAACGGTTTTTAATTAAATCCTAAAGTTTTTAATCTGCAATTTTGATTCATCCTGAGAATTCCTTCAAAACCTAATTTTTTGTTTAATTGAATCTTAAGAAACCAAAAATCATCATCTGCTTTGAATTATTTTTTGCATTTACATTACATTATTTGCTTAGCTTAATTCAAAGTCATACATTCTATTATGTGATTTGATTCCCAGTGATTCCACCCCTACTATGATGACCTCTTAATATGAGAGAGTCTAACTCAGGGTTAAATTTGAGCATATCACTGCAAATCGGAAAGTGGTTCAAAGTCGTGACTGGAGATACTTGGAGTTTAAACAGAGTTTTGTGACTCCCCATAGTGATCTCTTTGCCCCGGCTGCAGCGGAGGAAACATACAAGACTATGCTGGCCAAGAATCTTACTGATAAGAGAGTCCTTCCTTAGGGTGCGTCGAATTCTCCGGAAGCGGAAGAACTCATCATCAACTCAGGGCTTATGTCGACTGTAACAGAGATTGAACCTTTCTGTCCTGAGTTGGTTCAAGAGTTCTGCGCGAATCTGGAGGATATGGAGGAAAGAGAGGATGGTTACAACTGTGTTTATGTTCGGGGTTGAATGTATGAATTCACTCCCAAGATCTTCAATTAGATGTTTCAACTGCCGAATTACCTGTTTGATCCTGATCACAAACCCCACACATTCAGGAGTCCTTGGATGTTGTTGCGGAGTTTCTCTCGGACAATCGTGTCACGTAGGGGGCAGCACTCACTCCTCCTCTGTTAAGCCCTCTTGTGTATTTTTCTACAAGATATGTTGCTACAACTGGGTCCCCACTGCTAACAAAACAACAATGTCTAAGGAAAGAGCTTATGTGGTGTACATGATGGCCAATCAAAAACCATTCAACTTTGGTCAAATGGTGTTTGATGAGATTCTCAGATGTGTGAAGCTCGCACCTCCTTATATAATCGGATATCCTAACATCGTTGATCACATTATCCGATTCCAATGGATTGCACCCAGTGCTGACACTGATCAACTTTCTGCACCACCACAGCCTCTTGTAGCAGCACTTGTTCAACCTCAGTATGGGTTGACTACGGTGTCTAAAGTGCCTAATCTTGCATATGACTTTGATATGCTGATTAAGATGGGGTTGGCTATTCAGAAACGTCTAACTGGTTCTTCTATCCCTAATCTGTTCATACTTTGTTATATATATCATACATTCTTGCTTGTGTTTTTACCTGAGTATGTATCCAAGGAGGGGGAGAATATGATTTCACCATCAACACATATGGGAATGTTTTGGTTAGGACTAAGGGGGAGCAGATAACGTTGGAACAAACTTAGTTGGCAACCCCTTGTGATCACAACACATGACGGGACTGGCACATCAAAGAAAGACAAGGGTGTTGTGGAAGATTGTGATGACTCTTTCTGAGTCTGCTTGTTGTGTTCTGATTTCTCATCTCCTCTCTCGAATTCTCTGAACTTAAAACTTATTTCTTATTGTGCCCTCTTAGTAGCTTCTAAGTTTGGAACACTCGCCTTAGGTTGTTATCTGGTTTTCATGTGAACATAACTGAAACCTCTACTAAGTATGTTAAGGTCTTTTGTGTCTTCTTCTACTTGATAATGTTGTGTCTTTGCTCTGATCAAATCAACATACATGTGGACACGGCTGTGAAACTTACTAAGATGGTTTCGCACTATAGCTCTGTTTTGGTATGCTTGTGATAAAGATCTTGGATTTCACTTAGGTGTTTCCACTCTTCGCTTTGGATTGTTGTCTATGTGTTCAATCTTGACAGGTTGCTTAGATTGACATACTCAAGTAAAAAGTTGGAGATTGTAGATGTATCAAAGATAGCATCAAAAGTCAAGAAGGTTTCAAGAGCTCTGTGCCGCAACGGGAGGATTGGCCAAGGGACAAAGAAGCTATGTTTGTTCAACAGAGACCAAGGAGCCTGCTTCACCAACCGAGTGACAGGTGGCACATCGAGCCTTGCGACGTGTAAGTGGTTGTCAGATCCAGAGGAGCAACTCGGGGAATGATAAGAAGAAATTTGACTTAGTGCAAAAAGAAGAAAGTTGTCTTAATGCAAAAAGAAGAAAGCATGATCGTGGCACGTAGCAAGTTGCATGATGGGACAGCTGATACAATGTTCTCTACGACAGAACAGTGTCTGGTCTGTTGGTCCTTCACGTGATCTCCTCTGGGGTTTTGGGTTAAAGAAGCGTTGTTATATAACAAGAACGTTCTGTGATACTTCCTCTTTAGTTCTCTTGGCGAAAAGAAAATTGTTTAAGAGTGAACTCATTTTGTGTGAAGAAATTCGAGAGAAATAGAGTGAGTTAAGTGACTCCTTTCTGGATAGAATAGGATCAGTTGTGTAACACGAGTCTCATGTATGAGATGTCGTGTATTATTGGGTAGACTAGGTAAAAAGTTTATTTCCCATTTCAGTGAGAGATAGGTTATATCTCTTTTGCAACATTGTTGTGTGTAACGGTGGTACAATCTTTTATTATCGGTTTTAATATAAGAATAATTCGTTTTGGATATTGTGTGTTCTTAGCCTCTGTAGTCGTAACATGTCTCATACTCTCTAAACACTGAATGGTCTGGTGGTCCAAAACAATCGCTCTTTTATTATATTGGTTTTGAAAAAAAAAACTAATATAATAGAGGTGGTGAAAGTATCTTTTGGAGTAGTTCTTCTTGCGCAAAAAAATGAGAGTGACATAGCGGGTTATCTTGGAAGAACTCAAGAACGAAAAAGAGAGATGTCCTTCAAAAGAGTTGAGTGTTCTTGCTAGGTAGATTATGAATTGTTGTATAACACGAATCATGTTGTGTATGATGTCGTGTGTCCTCGAGTAGATTAAGATGAGAGTTCTACTATGTTTTGTGTATTCTGGTTAATTCAACAGGAGTTGTGTGTAGTAGTGATACGTTTTGTATTTAATGATAATAATATTAGTGCGTGTTTTGTGTGATTAAGATCATCCTTACTTCATGCGTAACTTTTGCTAGGCCTCTTCCATTTACAATAACAAAATTTTGGACTTTTATTTTAAGATGTAGTACTTTATATAAAAAAAAGACGTAGTATCTTATTATATAAAGTTGGATGTGCACCAAATCGTAACTCATTATATCATGACATGTGTCATGTTATTCAAAAGAAAAAACTAAAGAGGGTATAATTTCGATTTTTTTTTTAAATAGAAAAAAGGAAATCAAAGAGGAAAGAAAAATAGAAACTGAAAATCTTAAAAATAGAAAATGTATGTATAAGTCTTTTAGCAACCAAATTGTGTAATTGAAATTCTTATCATTTTGAATAAAAATGAATATAAAAAGTTTCTTATTATTAGTTACTACGACTCAAACCCCCGCGAAATCGCGGGGAATAAAAAACTTTCCAACTACACTTTTAGAAAACAATTTGTCATCACAATCAAATATACAATTACTTTTGACACACATGCGAGCATAAGCCCATAATCATTCCTAATAAATTTTAAAATAATCAAAAACGGCTATTTTAAAAAAGACACGACCCTACAAATTCCAAAAGACATGACCCTACAAATTCAAAAAGACCCTACAAATTCGAGAAGACACAACCCTTCAGAATAACTATAAACGGTTATTTTCAAAACGATGCAAATTTTTATGAATTTTTTTAAAAGACACAATCCTTTAAATAATTATAAAACGGTTATTTTCGAAAGGACTCGAGTCTACAAAATATTTTTGAAAAAACGCGACCTTACAAATTCGAAAAGACACTACCCTTCAAAATAACTATAAATCGGTTATTTTAAAAAAACGTGACTCTACCAAATATTTTTTTAAACACACGACTCTACGAAATATTTTTGAAATGACGCGTTCTTACAAATTCGAAAATACACTACTTTTCAAAATAAAAACGGTTATTTTTGAAAAGACGCGACTCTATGAAGAAATGAAGCGACCTTCCAAATTTTAAAAGACTTTTAAAAGACACAAAGACAGAACCCTCTAAAATAACCATAAAGTGGTTATTTTTTAAAAGACGCAACTGTACAAAATATTTTTGAAAAGATGCGACCTTACAAATTCGAACAGATATAGCTGTTCAAAAATAACCATAAAGCGGTTATTTTTTAAACGACGCAACTCTACGAATTTTTTTGAAAAGACGGAATTTTACAATTTCGAAAAGACCCAATCCTTCAAAATAATTGTAAAGATGTTATTTTCGAAAAGACGCAACTCTACGAATTGATTTGAAAAGACGCGACCTTGCAAATTCGAAAAGACACAATCCTTCAAAATAACAATAAAGCGGTTATTTTTGAAAAGACGCGTCTCTACGATACATATTTGAATAGAATCGACCTTAAAATTTTGAAAAACACAACCTTTCAAAATAGCGGTTATTTTCGAAAAGACGCGATTTTACGAGATATTTTTGAAAAGACGTGATATTCAAAAATATATACATAATAATAATAACGAAATTGTTTTTTTCCATTCATGTTTCTGCTAGCATGCTTCTGACCTTATCCATGATGGTTCTGTTCATCCTCTCCGCTACTCCATTATGTTGCGGAGTGTAAGTACATGTAGTGTGCCTCTTTATACTTGAGTCTCTACACACAAGTTGTCAAACTTTTTATTACAAAACTCTAACCCGTTGTCTTTTCTTAGGCACTTGATGCGTTTACCAGTCTGATTCTCAACTGCTGTCTTCCAGTCCTTGAACTTGTCAAATGTTTCATCTTTGGTTCTGAGGAAAAACACTCATGTTTTCTTTGACTAATCATCTATGAAGCTGATGAAATACTTGCAACCAGTGGGACTCTCTAGGTTTGATGGAGGAGCCCCATAAATCCGAATGTACATACTCCAAAATGTCCTTTGTAGTGTGCTTGGCAGCTGGAAAACTGTGCTTGGTGGACTTGCCCAATGCACAACTACCACATAAGCTAAGTTTCTCAACCTTAACTTTATTCAAGTAACAATTATTTGCTAGTATACTCATTTGGTTAGCACTCATATGCCCTAGTCTTGAATGCCATAAGTCTGCATCATTCTTGTATGGCTGAACTGCATTAGTTTGTCCGTTTACCACTGTTGCTTGCAAGTAGTACAATTTCTCCATTTAGCCGTGAACACCTTTTTGTTATCTTTGTAGTAGTGTTGTGTACCATCTCCACCTTCGTACTTGACTCCATTTTTATCTAGCATTCCAACTGTATTAGACTTTTATCGAAGTCTGGCATGTAACTTACTTCACTTAGAATTACTACTGAATCGTCTGGATTTACTATCTTGATCTTCCCAAGACCTTTTACCTGACTTATAGTTTTATTTGTCATTGTAACCTTGACTCCTTCAAACTCTTTCAGGTCAAACAGAAGACTCTTATCAGGTGTCGTATGGAAATTGCATCCTGAGTCCAATATCAATTCTCGAGATGATGCTACGGTGCTCACAGTTAGCACCATTGGATCTTTCACTTCAATCACCACATTTGCGGAATCATCAGGTTTCTTCTTACCTTTATCTGGACATTCTCTCTTCCAATGTCATTCTTTTCCGCAAATGAAGCAAGCACCTTTGTTTGCTTTATTGTTGTTGTTGTACTTAGGCCTTGCGTTGGATCTCCCCCTACTCTTGGACCTTCTTCTGTAGTTGTTGTTACCTCTCTTATTTGTTCTTCCTCTGGAACCAATATACAAACTGTCTGTATTACCTCTGATTACCCTTCTGCTTTAAATCCATCTCTTTGTCATAAGCAGCACTTGCAACTTCACTAACTATAATGGTTTCTTTTCCTGTTCCATATTTCAGGATATGGACTAGTGGCTCAAAAGCAGGAAGAAGACTAGAGAGAAGTTGTATAGCTTGGTCTTCCTCTGAGATTTCAACCTTTAAGCTGGCTAAATCAGCAATTAACTTCAAGAAGGTATCAACATTGTCCTCAATAGATTTGCTTTCCTCCATTCTGAAACTTCCAAATCTTTGCCTGAGATATATCTTATTACGTAATGGCTTGGTCTGGTGTTCCTTTTCCAGAGCCTTCCACATTCCAAGAGCAGTGGTTTCCTTCATTACCTTTCTCAAGATTCGATCACCTAAACATGTAGCAATCAAATTCCTTGTCCTTAGATCCTTTTCAGTTATCTTAGGATCAACCTTCGTTTCTTGAACAGTAGCAGGTGTCTCACCTTCCTTTAACACCGCTTTTGCAGTAGGTGTTGTCTAGTCTTCACTCAGAACTGACAACAAACCTTGGATCTCCAGCTGACCCAGCAACTTGAACTTCCAACGTCCAAAATCTCCACTTCCATCAAACTTTTCCATCTCAAATCTACCTGGTGTAGGATCCATTGCTTACTTACTTAGTGTTTGTTGTACATGCAGGTTAGAACGCACACACATGAGCAGCAACTGAATATAATACACGAAACTTGCAAGGATTCACAAAGTTTCAAACATCAACCTCCTGAGGTAATCTTCTTGCCTCTGATCTTGTTTCTGAGCCCGTACTTTGACCTGATCCTGGTTTTATTTCCTTTGGTTTGATGAAACAATCTTTCTTGCGTAAGATTTTGCCTTTGACAATCAACCGATTTGATTATCTCCAAGATATGCACCTTAACTTCTTTTCTTCTCACCTCTGTAACTCGATTGTTACAGATGTCTCATTCGCAGTGATCACAAACAACTCCGATTACCAGAAATCTTCTTTTTGGTAACTCTGATCTCTTTCTCTAGCCTTAGATCTCCCTGAGCATCAAACCTGGACGCTTTATACCACTTGTTGAGTTATCTAGATGCGGAAGCTACGATCATTGGCTAACCCTAACTTGCTCTAACTTGTGTTTGATGGAGAAAATAAATAAGACACAAGACTTAACCAGTTCCCACCAACGCGGTGGTACTTCTCGTGGGATGCGGTAATCCCAAACTCCATTAGAAAGAGAAACAAGAGGACACACACCTTTAAAGGTGGTTAGGTCTAGGGTTTACAAGAGAGAGAAAATATTGAGAGAGATTAGAGAAGAAGAAGCTTAGAGAAAACAATGTGTAAACTCTAAGCAAAACTAGAAAAAACTTATGATTGTGATGATTAGATATTAAGGGGTCTTTCTCCTTATATAGCTTCTAGTTTCGTTTCTTCTTTTTCTTCTTCTTTCTTTTCCTTGTTGTAAAAGGAAATCTGTTTTTACCAAAACATATTTAGAATGAGCTTGAACCAATATTACCAAAGCCCAGTCTTTTCTCTATCTTCTCTTGTTGGGCCAAATACATATGGCCTAGTTGTCTCTTATCCGAAACTCACCATTTCACAGTTTCTCACAAAATATGTGACACTACCTCTTTGGGTACATTTGTTTACGACTGGACCCATGCCGCAAAAGGGCTCGTTTCCACGTTAAATCCCGATTTCGAATCTTCGAATTTCTACCCCCTAACGATAATTCTATCAATTTCCCTCCGACTTTGGAAAGAACCAACACTTTGACAAAGAGATTTTTCTTTGGTCTTGCCAAGATTAAAGAACTCAAATGTACAGCTTCAAGCAAACTTGTGCTAAACGCTACCCATAACAAAGCCACCACAACGCTTGAAACGACCCGACATGTTTTTTTTTTTTTAAACATTAAACCCTTGATCTCAAACTAGCATTCCCATAAATACTATCCTCAATGATCAAGCGAAACCACACGCAACAAACCAGCGGAAAATCAATAACAAATTAAACCAAATCCAATTCTACTAACCCAAAAGAAACCAAACAATCAGTTCAACAATAACAATTTCCAAACGTTCCAGAACTAATCCACAACCTATGGCAGTTCTAACGCAAAACATAAATAATAACCAAATAACCGGGAACCTAGATCTTCCTCCTCTTCGTACCCATGATTCCACAATCACACTTTGCCTTTACCTGCATCACATGGAAAAACGAGATGCGTGAGTATTATCATAAATACCCAAGGAGACGGTCATCCAATCTACGACTGCACACTCAGGCAAGATAGACCGCTCCGGCAAACATGCAAATCACACAACAAGCAAAACAGCTCAAACAGCCATATCAGACGTGCGTCGATAGACACAACCACTAGGTGTCGATAGACACACCACAGACCAGGCGCCTGTGTCGGTTGACACAACCTCTAAGTGTCGGGTGACACACCACCTCGACATGGATGCGTCGACCGACACATCTCATGTGTGTTGATCGACACATCCTGCAGATTCATGGGAATCGATCGTGAACCTCTCTGATCGATCCCTCAGTTGCTCGATTACGCGAAACCTGCACGAAACGTCAACAAACACACCAAACCAAGCAATCACAGCCACAAATCAATCACGAAAAGATCAATCAACTCATACAAACCTATCACAAAGCATCCCTAACGATCCATCAACCCATAAGCCATGGTCACACACTCACCTTAGATTTTTAAATAGAAAACGATGGAAATCGAGACAACCACGAGTTTTCAGCCTTGATCAAGTCACGAAATCCTAGTCATTTTCTCCTCCAAAACACAACAAGAACGATTCCGTTCCACACTAATCGAACTCTTTTCACAAACCACACAAAGAACGATATAAACTCTCTGGGAATTAGTTTTTTTTTCTTCTTCTCCACAAAAATACGGCCAATCCCCCTTTTTATATCGAACCCTAGGGTTTTCCCTAAACCGAACCGGCCAATTTGAACGATTATAAATCAAACCGGAACCGTTCAATAAGATGTGTCGATCGACACACACCACTTATGTCGATCGACACACTCCTTCCAGTTCTCAAAGTTGGTTCACGGGCGTCACAACGCTTCTCATCAAATGTATGATTAAGGCAACTCAATCCAAAGCGGATGCGGTTGTAACACAAACCATGGATTTGCGGGCTAGGGTTCCTTCTACTTTGTTGTGGGGTAAGGCAATATGTAACTTCTTCTTTTTACTTAAAATTAAAGAAAACACCGAGAAGGAGATCGAAATCCAGGAAATTATCTTCAAGCTGAGGAATAATAAGAAGAAATTATGTGGGTGAGAGACTCATGAGCGCAATGTTGAGTATGTTGTATGAGATGAGTCATGAGACAAAGACATATGTAGTGACTAGCTGTTGTAGAATGCCCTTTTACGAGGCAGATTTCGGTTTGGGAACTCAGGCTTGGGTCGCGACTTATTATATTGACAAGACGCAGGTTGTGTTGGTTGATGCAAATGATGGTGAAGGAATAGATTTTGGATAAGACTTCAACATTAGCTTAAGGCCCAAGATATCTATAACAAAAAAAGTTCTAGATAAGATAGGCTAAAAGAAATTTACCATTACTATTAGAATTAGGAAATAGTAATTTTCTATTTCTTGTAGCATTAGAAATAGCAATGTTGTGCTATATATACCTTGATTGAGTTGTGATCAAAGGTAAGAACCTTAAGAACCTTAAGAAGACCCTTGATTGAGTTGTGATCAAGAGTAAGGAGCTTTGGATTTTAGTTTTGAGTTATTTTCTAAACATAATAAAGAGAGTTATTCTTTATATTGTAAAGAGAGTTATTCTTTGGATCAAAGCTTGAAAAACTATATTTCGTATCAAGAGCTTAGGTTTTTTCCGACGAGCTGAGGACTCGATCAAAAGGTTGTCAACAAGAAGCTGAATTGATCAAAAGGTTGTCAACAAGGAGGTTGTCAACAAGAAGCTGAATCGATTAGAAGGTTATCAACAAGGAGGTTGTCAACAAGAACCTGAATCGATCAGAGAGTTGTCCACAACAAGGTTGTCAACAAAAAGCTGAATTGATCAGAGTGTTGTCAACACGAAGGTTGTCAACCAGAAGTGGAATCGATCAACAGAGTGTTGTCTACAAGAAGATTGTCAACAAGAAGGTGAAGTCGAGCCATGACGGAACCAAAATCAACAACTCGTCCTAAGGAGTCGGACAAGATGATCTCGATTCAATGTCCTATACTAACCTCTACCAATTATACAGTATGGGCTATGAGGATGAAAATCTTGTTGCGAATACATAAAGTATGGGAAACAATAGATCTTGGAGGAACCAATTCGGAAAAGAACGACATCGCAATGTGATTGTTATTTCAATCTATCTCGGAGAATCTTATCTTTCAAGTAGGCGAACAAGACTCTCCTAAAAGGATATGTGATTTAATCAAAACCCGTAACCTAGGTGTCGATCGTGTTAAACAAGAAAGGCTTCAAACTCTCATGTCTGAATTTGAAAGAATCAAGATGAATGCCATAAATACGATAGACAGCTTTTCGGGAAAGCTTTCAGAGTTAGCATCAAGGTCAGCGGCCCTTGGACAATCGATTGAAGAATCCAAGCTTATGAAGAAGTTCCTCAATATTCTGCCACGAAGTAGATACATTCAAACATAGCTTCTTTGGAGCAAGTACTAGATTTGAATAGATCGAGAGTAATTTGTTACCGTTGTGACAAACCCGGACACTTTGCTTCCACATGTCGTGAAAGACCATAAAGAACACAATAAACACATAAAGTAGAGACAGAAGAAGCCGACGCAGTACTTTATATGCACGAGGTGGTCTTCTTAAACGAAGAGAAGATCATACCAAAGATCTACGAAACCAAAGAAAGAGAAGAAGGAGTTTGGTATCTTGATATTGATGCAAGCAACCACATGACTGGCATCAAGACGTACTTTTCAAAGCTCAACGAGAACATCAAAGAAAAGGTGAAATTCGGTGATGGATCTTGTGTTGAGATAGGAGGAAAAGGATCGGTTATGTTTCAAAGTAAATCAGAGGAACAAATGCTTGTTAACGACATCTACTACTTACCTGATTTGAAGAGCAATATCCTGAGCTTGGGACAAGCCACAGAAGCAGGATGTGATGTGAGGATGAGACAAAATTATCTAACTCTTCATGATCCAAGTGGGAGACTCTTGGTAAAAGTCATTCGCTCAGCTAATAAACTTTACAAGATAAACTTGAAGATTGGTAAACCAACTTGATTACATACAATCTTAGAAGACGAGACTTGGAAATGGCACGCAAGGTTGGGACATATAAGTTTTAAAACAATCAAGACTATGTCTCAGCAAGAGATGGTGCAAGGCTTACCAGAGATCAGAGAAGAAAAGCGATTGTGTGAATTATGTTTGGTTGGGAAGCAAGCTCGACAATCTTTTCCAAAAGCATCGATGTTCCGAGCCTCAAGACCTCTAGAATTCCTACACGCAGACTTATGTGCTCCAATAACACCATCAACCGCAGCTCAAAACAAGTACATATTTGTCCTAATAGACGATTTTTCAAGATACATGTGGACAATCTTGTTAAAAGAGAAGAGTGATGCGTTTGAAAGATTCAAAATGTTCAAAGGTCTGATGGAGAAGGATCTAGGGAAAACAATCATGACTCTAAAAACTGACAGAGGAGGTGAGTTCACATCAGGGAGTTTCATGATTTTTGTGATACAAATGGTATCAAGAGGCAGCTGACAGCTTCATACACACCACAACAAAAAGGTGTAGTGAAGAGACGAAACAGAACATTGTTGGAGATGGCTAGAAACATTCTCAAGGCTATGAAGGTACCAAATTACTTGTGGGGTGAAGTAGTACGTCACTCTACCTATCTAATTAATAGAGTACCAACACGATCACTTGAGAATATGAATCCCTACGAACGGCTGCGAGAGAGGAAGCCAAATCTTGAACACTTAAGAATATTTGGGTGTGTAGCACATGCAAAGGTCGAAGTCACACATCTTAAAAAGCTAGATGATAGATCAAGCCCACTAGTTCATCTTGGAATCGAGCCAGGATCCAAGGCATATCGACTCTACAATCTAACAACTCGGAAGATACTTGTGAGTCGTGATGTGGTATTTAATGAGAAGCCAAGCTGGAGCTGGGATAAGAAGAAAGAAAGATCAAGTAGGGATCCGGGAATGTTTTGCATGAGATGGGGAGAAATAATAGATGCAGGAGATGGATCAGCGGTAATCAACAACGATCAAGTCGATGATCATGGTGAAACCGAAGACAATGATTACGAGAACTTAAATGGTGAACAAGAAGCAGAAAATGGCACGAATGAAGATGCTCATAATGACCAAGCTAATGATGAAAATCATCAAGAAGAACAACCAAGAAGATCAGGTCGACAAATAACACAACCACGGTACCTTGAGGATTATGTTCATCAGGCTGCTGTAAAATGTGACAGCAAAGGGATCTTCAAAGTGGAAGAAAGCATGCATCGAAGAGATTGATTATATAACCAAGAACAAGACATGGTTTCTAATTGATAGACAAAGGTGATTCGTCTCAAGTGGATTTTCAAACTCAAGAAGAATGCGGACGATACAATAAATAAGCAGAAGGCGCGGCTTGTAGCTAAATGATATGTACAAGAATCCGGCATAGAGTTCGATGAAGTATTTACACCAGTTGCTCGTATAGAGACTATACGTTTGTTGATTTCATTGGCAGCGTCACACGGATGGAAAATTCATCAATTAGATGTGAAAACAGCATTCTTACACAGAGAGTTAAGAGAAGATGTGTACGTGGATCAACCCGAAGGATTTGAAGTACAAGGAGAAGAACATAAGGTGTACAAGCTTTCAAAAGCTTTGTATGGTTTGAGACAAGCTCCTCGAGCTTAGAACACGAAGTTGGATCAAGTCTTAAAGGGATTGAAATTCAAGAAGTGCTCAAAAGAAACTTCCGTGTATCGCAAGGAAGAGGGAGCATCTCTTCTCATTGTTGCTATCTACGTGGATGATTTGTTTGTGACTAGCAATACCCTCAAGATCATAAAGGAATTCAAGGTTGAGATGTCAACTAAGTTTGAGATGTCTGATCTTGGAAAGCTCACTTATTATCTCGGCATCGAAGTACATCAAGGTGATGATGGAATCGAAATTAAGCCAGAAGGCTATGCAAGAAGGATTATAAGAGAGGCTGGTTTAGAAACATGTAATCCGACTCAAGTACCTATGGAGTTTGGACTCAAAGTCTCAAAGGCACAAGAAGAAGAAGAGATAGATCCTACTTGTTATAGAAGGAACGTATGATGCTTACGGTATTTATTACATACACGACCAGACTTGGCATTCTCTGTTGGAGTTGCTAGCAGATATATGCAAAGTCCTCATAAGTCACATGGAGAAGTAATGAAACACATACTACGATATCTTAAAGGAACAGTTGCTTGTGGAGTGAAGTTCAATCGTGGAGGTTCAAAGAGGATCATTGGGTTTAGTGATAGTAGTCACAATATTGATCAAGATGACAGAAGAAGTACAACAGGTCATATATTTTACTTTGGATTCTCACCAATCACTTGGTGTTCGCAGAAACAGGACACTGTTGCTCTAAAATCTTGCGAAGCTGAGTTTATGATTACGACGGAGGCAGCAAGACAAGCTATATGGCTTCAAGATTTGTTAAGTGAGATAACCGGATGGAAGACCGAATAAGTCCTCATCAAGATTGATAACGTTTCAGCAATAACACTCACTAAGAATCCAATGTTTCATGGTAAGAGTAAACACGTTCATAAACGATACCATTTCATACGAGAGTGCATTGAGCAGGAGCTTGTTGATGTTAAACACGTTCATGGAGTTGAACAGAAGGCTGATATTCTAACGAAGGCATTGGCACAGATCAAGTTCAAAGAGATGAGAAGCTTGATAGGAGTTCAAGAATTAAGCAACAACGAGTTGAAAGTTAAGAGGGAGAATGTTGGATAAGTGGTGTTAGCGGATTAAGCAACAATCCGAGATCGGTCCAAAAAATAGAGGAACTAGGTTTAAGCGTAAAATCACAAAGAAAATATCAAGTAAAACAACGTGTATAGAATTCTCTATTGAAGGAGATGTCCTCGTTTTAAAGGAATACATCAAGTATTTATACAAGTACAAAGTCGGTCGAAATAACCCTAAAAGATCAATGGAAAATTTCCTAAAAGATAAAAGAAAGTTATACTAATTCTAAGTATTTTCTTTTATCCGCGCTAAGTCTTCCAATTCGCTTGTATTTCCCTAGGTCGGCAGACGATCTTTAACAGGCCGAGTTATCTTTATGGATCCTCACTGGCCCATTCCTCCGAGCTGACCTTTTGATCCCTGTATCGAGTCAGATCTGAATCGGGTATGGTTATGAGAGTTGAATCCGGTACCACCAACTAGTCCCCCCCCCGAGCTCGGCGAGTATTATTTTAATAAGCTCGGTCGAGACGTACTGAGGAAGATTTGTCCAACTCAGATCTCGAGTTGATCTCGAAAAACTTGTCTTGCCACGTGGCTTGATCAGATCCATTTACTCTTTGAGGTGTCTTTCGACACGCTAGTTGCTCTTAGGAAGTTGTGATTTCCTGCTCGATTTTCGCGGAATATTTACACCAAGTCTTCTTACTTGACACGCGACACTTTACGATTGGGTGCTCCTGAGGTGAATTTTTCTTAGTGGTTTCTTCGTATGAAGAAGTTGATTCAAATCGATTGCAGGACTTCCAAGACACAACGATTCATGGTTTTCACTCATGTCAAAGATCTTATTCCCAAGAAACCGTCATGTCAAGGATCATATTCCCATACAGACGGCCAGCTTCTGCTTGTTCGGCCGATCTGATACCCGTTCGGATATCACAACCGAACTGAAGCATGACTTTGAAGTGGTTGGTCAGAGGTTCGGGAATAACGATCCCTGATTGAGGTATTGTTGCCCCCAGAGGAGTATTGGAGCGGGTATTTCCAATTTATTGGAGTGGTTACTTCTAAAGCCTTAGGCGGGTTCAACACCTCGGCACCCTTCCATTGCCGCGGTTGTTACTTCGGCAGAGAGGTCCGCAAGGATCTCTACCGTCATTGTGATGCGAAACAGAGAGTTTAATAGACTTTAGCTCGCTTCAGAGCGTTTAGGTCTTTTGTAAGACTTTAGCTCGCTTCAGAACTTTTGTAATAATTTTGTTTCAAGATCTTTCGTAAGATTTAGCTCGCTTCAGAGCGTTTAGGTCTTTTGTAAGACTTTAACTCGCTTCAGAACTTTTGTAATAATTTTGTTTCAAGATCTTTCGTAATATTTAGCTCGCTTTGGAGCTTTTGTAATATTTAGCTCGCTTTAGAACTTTTGTAATCTTTTTAAGTAATAAAAATTAATTTAAGATCTTTCGTAAGAACTAATTCACTTCGGAATTTTTGTATTCCTTTAAAGGAACAAGAATTAATTTAAGATCTTTCATAAGACCTAATTCACTTCGGAAATTTCGTATTCCTTTTAAGAATTAATTTAAGATCTTTTGTAAGACCTAATTCACTTCTGAACTTTTGTGATACGTTATCTTCGAGCTCTGACCTCAGAATCCGACATGAATTCTTGATTTTAGATTTTTTGCGGTGCATGAACTCGACTTTATTATCACCTTATTGTTTCATAAGAAACTTAGATGATCACGAGCTCATGGGGAATCGGCTTATGGAAGCACTTTAGGATTACTTTCATAAGAATCCATCAAGTGGTCGCAAGCTATGGAGCTCGGCTTTGGACACTAAGATTACTTTCAGAGGACTCTTTAGTGGTTTGCGAACTATGTAGTTCGGCTTATAGAAGCAAGATTCCTCCAAGACTTTGCTGCTTACCAGCACGATGTCGGTTCTTAGAATCTGTACTTAGGTACGAGCCAGGCTCGGTTTGGGGTCTGAGAGTGCAAAGAACTAGTGCTTTGGCTTAGCTCAACTTTTGCCTTAGGATGAAGCTTCAGTATGCGATCGAGAGTCGGCGTGTCATTTACTTGGTTGTCCTAAGCGCGAGGTGCGGACCTCACTCCAGCTTAAAAAGGTTGTGGATTATTTCACCACGGCACTTATGAGAAGCGCGTTGATCAAATACCGGGCCAGGGTTCCAATGTGTGACAATAGACGAACGAATCGTATAAAGTTATTTTCTAAGAAACTGTATATTAAATTCTCGAGCTGATCAGACTGAGTTTTTAATGAACAGTAACGTGGTTTCAAAAGCAAGTCTTTGGTTTAAAGCAGAATCTTTATTTTAAAAGGTAAAAAAAATTATATGTGTAACTGCACTTAAACTTTTTCTAAAAAAGCAAGCTGCCTACGTACCTTACTTCACAGAAAAGATTAAGTCACTCATAGTTCAATACAAAGATGCTCGTTTGAACGAGTGTATTTTTATTTATTTATTATTATTTCAATAATAATATCGCTTGAAGTTCCAAGCATTCCAAGAATTTTGGATTTTTGTTCGATCCATCTCGAGGAGTTCATACACTCCAGGTTTTACAACCTTTGAGACATGGTACGGTCCTTCCCACTTGATTCCAAGCTTCCCGGCTTCGTCCTCTTAGGTGTTTTTATAAACTTTTCGGAGAACGAGGTCGCCTACATCGAAAGATCGATATTGTACTTTCTTGTTGTAATACTTTGCGGCGAGCTGTTGATTATTTTGTATCCCAGCAAGGCATTGTCTCAAATTTCTTCGAGGTCATCAAGATGGTCACGAATTCTTCGTCCGTTCATCGCGATATCTTGAGTCATCAAGACTCTTCGAGCAATGTCGATGTGAGCTTTGGCGGGTGCTAGCGCTTCCATTACATAGGCTAAACAGAAAGGGGTCTGACATGTCGATCGTCGAGGCGTTGTTCGATGAGCCCAAGGTACTCCGGGGAGTTCATCCGCCCACGCATTCTTCTTTTCTTCTAGGCGCTTCTTTAGCCTGGCTATCAACGTTTTATTAGTTGACTCATCATGGCGATTCCCTTGTGGATAATACAAAGTTGTTGTGGCCGGACGGATATTCCATCTGTTGCAAAACTTTACGAAAACATCACAGGTAAGGTTCGGACTGAAACGACCTGACCCATTTTTTTTATAATTAAACCCTTGGTCTTGGACTAGCATTACCATAAATGCTATCCTCAACAACCAAGCAAAACTCACAGACAACACTACAGTGGATAACCAATAAATCAAACAAACCAATTTATTAAATAACTAAACTAAACCAATTCAACAACAATAACCAATTCAACAAGTTCCAGAACTATGCCAACAACCTAGCCAGTTCTAAAGCAATACTAAAACATGAAACAACACGAAACACGAGACCCTAGATCATCTCCCTCTTCGTAGCCGTGATTCCACGATCACACTTTGCCTTTACGTGCATCACATGGGTAAAAGAGATGCGTGAGTATTATCATAAATACCCAGTGAGACGGTCATCCCATCTACGACTGCGCACTCAGGCACGATGGACCGCTCAGGCTAACATACATCACACAACACACACAAACAACAAAAGGCTCAACACAGCCAATCAGACGGTTGTCGTTCGACACTACCACTAGGTGTCGATCGACACCCTCTGAACTGGCTGTCGTTCGACACACCTCATGTGTGTCGTTCAATAGCCCTCGTACTGGTCTGTCCTTCGACACACCGCACGTGTGTCGTTCGACAGGCTCCTGGCAAAATCGTGAGAACCGATCATAATCCTCTCGGATCGATTCCTCCTCTACGTGAGTACGAAAAACCTGCACAAAACAACAATCACAACACAACAACAAACATACACAGCCACAATTCGATCACCATAAGCTCAATCAACGCCTACAAACCAATCACCATGAATCCTTAACGATCCATCGACCCAGAAGCCATGGTCACGCACTCACTTTGTATTTTTAGAAACAGATGGAATTGAGGCTAGAAACAATATCCACGATAACCACCACAAAATTCTACTCCAAAGCACCCAAGAATGAAACATTTCTCACAGAAACTCACCGGAAGCAAGAGAAACCCCTCTGTAACTCTTTTCCACTGATTATGTCCTTTGTTTCGATCAGAATGCGGCAAAAAAGATTTAAATATGAAACCCTAGGTTTTCCCAAAGATCTGCCAGAGATCGCAATCTCCCTAAACTATCTCCATACCCTCACGCTCTCAGTCCTCGCAGTCCTGACAAACGATCAGTATGCAGAGGACGAACTATCCCCCGGAGAGACGCATCTCTCAAGATCTGTCGGAGACTCATCTCTAAGAAAGAACCAATGTCCCTCTCTCTGAGCTATGCGAGGAAATCGACATCCCCGAACGAAATCAGTTCCTAACATCGATAATGCACCTCTGACCGGAACTACCTCCTAGGGTCTTAACATGATACTCCCAACCCGGAATACCATCACAAACATGATCATCACAGATCATCTGAACCATCCATCACACCGGATGTCTCTGCAGAGTCTCTCCGGAACTAGACAGTTCTAACCACTGTAAAACTTCTATTCCGAGACTCACACACACACACACACACAAGCTCGTTAGAGTTCTACCGAAACTAGCAAGTTCTACTAACTATAAAACTTCTATTTCAGGGTTCTCTAACCACATACATATGACTATCAAAGTCAAAAACATAAAAAAAACTCATCTTATTAATTTGGAAAATGTCATAATCATTACAACTCAAATGAAAATACATAATCCACAACTACAATCCTCACCACACACAGTGAGCACAACACAAAACCGAAACTGGAAACCACAAAGAAAAACGAATTCACTCTTCGACTTGCTTCTCAAACCACTTCTTGAACTTCGTTTTCATCTTCGCCTCTGGTTCCCAAGTCTCTTCCTGAACACCGTCATAATCCCACAAGACTCTCAACAACGGCACTCTCTCCCGGAGCAGAACCTTAATACTCCTCTCAAGGATCTTTACCGGTCTCATTCCAACAATCAGATTAGGCTGAAGATCTGTAGGAATCGTCACTACCACCTCCTCAGATGTATGCAAACATCTCCGGAGCTTCGAAACATGAAACACATCATGGAACTTCTCCATGATCGGAGGCAGCTCCAACCAATAAGCAACTAGTCCCACACGCTCCACCACCCGGAACGGACCCATGTACCTCGTACTCAGCTTATCCTTGGATATGGACCTGTTCAGACCCCGCAACATAGCCATTTTGAGATACACTCGATCTCCGACTGCAAACGCCAACTCTTTTCTCCTCTTATCGGCATAACTCTTCTGCCGATCAAGTGTCTCTTTCTGGTTCAGCTTCAAAACACGGCTCATCTCCGTCATTTCCTGAACAAATTCTACACCATAGATTCTCCTCTCCCCCTTTGGGTCTAGTATAGGGTGTACAACATGGCCTCCCAAATAACGCCTCAAACAAGAGTCATACCAATACTGGCCTGGAAGCCCTCCACAACTCATAAGTGAACCTCGATCTCTGTAAGACACAAAACTCGCTGGTACTCCAAGCAACCTCACTAACTCATTCACATATTTCATAACCAGCACCGTTGCTCCCTTGGTTTCTTAATGGTCAGAAAATGTGCTGACACCGACAAATGATCCTCAGTCACTTAGATAACATCAAGAGTCCAAGAAACCGGCAACCCTGCCACAAACCTCATCCTTAGGCACACAGACTCGCTAGTGCCCTAAGATAGTCCCATTCACCGAGACTAGGTAATAAGAACTTCCAACCTTAGAAGAATCAAACCAACCCTGATCCTTCTCATGAGCTACTCAAAACTTGCTCAAAAGGTTTGCCTGATTATCTGCCTCCAGCCCCAACGGCTCTCGTGAGATAACGCACAACCTCAAGTACCAATCTCACTCAACAATACCTCACATCCTGCTCCGGAGCTGAAGCATACCGCCTCCGATTAAGAGTATCCGCCTCTAGATAAGTTCACCACGATGGTAAACTATAAACAGATCATAATCTGCTACAACTCCACCCATCACTTCCGCCTCCTAATCCAAACACCACCCAAAAGAAACCTCATTCTCTTGTTCGCTCGGTCATAGACTGAGCCATACTCGCAACACCTTTGACGAATCTCCGGCAATAACTTGCCAACCCGAGAAAACTCCTGATCTTAGCAACATTCTTCGGTCTAGGCCCAAACTCAGGTACACTGAATCTTAGCTGGATCCACAGAAACTCCATCCGTAGGAATAGTAAATCCTTGAAACCCCATTTCCCGCTGCCTAAAACTACACTTGCTCAACCTAGCAAGCAGCTTCTGCTCCCGCAAATTCCCCAAAACTGCCCTCTCTTGGCTCCCATGCTCCCCAGGACTCTTCGAATACGCCAAGATGTCATCAATGAAGTTAATCACAAACTTATCTAGGTACTCGTGAAAGTCTTCGCTCATCAACCTCATAAACGATGTTGGTGCATTCGTCAACCCGAAAAGTATCACCACTAACTCAACACTGGCCATAACTCGTCAAGAAAGCCGTCTTCTGTGGTGGTGGAAACCTGCACAGTTGAAATAGTCAATGGTGTAGGTCTGAAAGCTCTGAGGTGAGAAACACTTAGCGAAGATCTCAAGAAAGTTTGTTATTAAGCTTTTGCAATAGTTTCTGTGTAAAATTGCGGATCCCCTTTTTGGAGGTATCCTCGGTCTATTTATACAAGTCTAAGTCGGCCTAAATCTATGCCTAAAGAGATAAGCTCAAATCCCTAAATCTTCGGGATTCTCTCTCAGCATAGTCGGCGCTGCCTTTAGGTTTCGACCTTGTCCTCGGCATGGGCCCAAATCTGAGAGCTCGTCTTCTAGGCCCAGTCTTGCAGTAGAGGTCGGCATGACTTGTTACTCGTGGGCTCCCGACTCGTTCTTTCCAGTGTGGGCCCGGCGATCGGCCCATTCTCTGTCTTGAAGTGAAATGGTCGCAACGGTTTCCTGGAGTCTAAATGACCACTACAGACGTCGTCCTGGAAAGGTGCCGGTCCTAGTCCCAGTTATTCTAGAGAGCCGGTCCCAGAGACAGATTTGGTCCCTGAGACAGAGCTGGTCCCTGAGACAGAGCAGGTCCAGATAACTGCACGCCTACCTCTGGTACTTAGCCATTTTCTTGACGATCTCTATCGGAGTGAGATCTGAGCCCAACAGTTAGCCCCCCAACTCGGTAGTATCAGTTATGATGATGCCGAGGTAAAAGATTCGTAGTGAGGTTCTCAAGAAAATGTACTGCTCGACCTGCGTTTGACGAGACGAGACTATGAAAACTTGTTCTGAGGCCCCGCCGACCTTACTGAGTTTTCGTGTTCATGTTTAACGCATAGCCCAGTAAGGATTTTCAATAGACTTGTGTTTCTGAATTGGTGTTATAAAGTTTAGAGGAACTGGTCCTGTAAAGTTTGTACAGCTTGTTCTCGTCAAAGCTCATAAAACTCGTTTATCTTGCCCAACTCTCACATGTTCACGTTAATGCTGAGTTGGACGTTACGTCTCCATTTAGTTGCGTTTCGGACTTAGTAAAAATACTGTTTTTCCGGAAGCTGAAATTTTAATTCCCGCTGAAAATTGGAAATATAAATTTCCGTTAGAAATTGGAATTGTTAATTCCCGCTGGAAATGAGATATTTGGTTCCTTTCAGAAATCGGAATTGTTCTCGCCGACGACTGAAACGTGCCACTCCAGGGTTTTGACAGTAACACTATAAATACTCTTTCCCTTTTTCTTTTCTCCACAACTTCACTCCTCCAAAAGAAAGGTAACCTATCTTCTCTCTCAATTTTCTGTTTTTAGATCTAGGGTTTTTGGAAAACAAAAAGATTTTTTTTTGTGTTTTTTTTGTTTGTTTTTTTTTTTTTTTTTTTTTGTTGCCGCCGTCAAGACCAATCGTCTTCTCCGACGAATCTAGAGCTCTCCGGCGAGAGCATCACCGGACTGTGCTCGGCAAACCTGCGCCGCCTTCTCCTCGTCGTCGTCCTAATATTTTCCGGTGAGATCCCGTTCTAGCACAGACTCGTCGACATCGCTTCTGGTCGTTTCATTTTCCGATGAGTTCTCAGCTTTTCCGGTGAGATCCAGCCGTTACTCAGGCCGACATCTCCGCCTCTCCGTTCTCAGTCGAAGGTTGAGCTTGGTGTTGCTCGTCGTTGTTCAAACCTGGTCGTCGCCGGCCTGCTTTTCCGGCCAACGTCGTTAGCTTGCCATTCTTTCCGGCGGAAGCTTGCTCTTCCCTGACCTGAGCCACTGGTCTCTCTTCGTTCCGGTGCGTGATTTTGATTTTGAGGACTTGGCCTTGTTCTGTTCTGGCTTCGTTTCTTACCGGAGGAGAAGGAGGTTCTGCGCCGTCGTTCCTTACCGGTGGAGAAGGAGGTCTTGTTTCCGCCGGCTTCGTTTCTTACCGGAGGAGAAGCACGCTCTGCTTTCGCCGGCTTCGTTTCTCAGATCGAAACCTTGAAGGACCCGCCGGCTTTGTTTCCTAGACCGTCACAAACTGGTCTCGCCGGCCTTGTTCCTTACTCACACCACTTTTTCCGGCGAATACTCAGCTACTTCTCCGGCTCCGGCGCGTCTTTGTCCTGAGAGAGCTCGGCTCTGTTTCTTTTCGTGATTACGGGAGAGCTCGTGGAGGACTTGGAAGTGGAGAGCTCGTTGTTTGATTAGAGACAAATCTACAAAACGCCGTTGTTCATAATACATTTGCGTCGCAAACCGTTGAGCTCCATTTACACACCGATCGCACTTGATTTGGAGAAGAAACAAAAACAAGATCCATTCATTTTTGACGGTTCGGTCTGTGAACGCATCCTGTCTGATTCTGACATCTTTGAACCATCAACCTCCAACTCGTTTGCCTTTCTTGTATGGTGGGACTTTGAAGCTTGAGGAAAACTCCGCGAATGCAAGTCATTGTTTGAACTCATCCCGCTACGTATTTGGATTTGAGCGATTTCCGCACCAAGGCTATACTTGAGATGATATCGAAGCGGTTTTGAACGTTTGGCAAAATTTCACGAACACACCCATATTAAGCCCGACATCGTCTTTTGAGGAGTTCCTAAAATCCATTTCAAATTTTAGGACTAGTAGTTTAGAAAGCTTAGGACCGAGCTTCGAAATAAACTGTTCTGATGCGGAGTCCAGCGCCTGGCTTCGTCCTTGTAAAGATAGACCAGTGGCTCGAGTCCTGGTCTCTGATGTAAGTGATGCAGCGACTGCACAGAGTCCCTCTTTTATTGATGAGCAAGTCGTCGTTACTCGTATTTCCCCAGACGTAAAGGTGGAACAGGACGAGGACGAGATAAATGAAAGATTTGACTTACCTTCGTTCCTTCGAAAACAAAAATCTTCGACACATGGAAAGCGTCGTGCTAGAAAGTTCAGACCTCCGGATCCGCCAAGATCTACTCTGTCAACGGAAAGATCACTTTCTCTTTTGAGAAAGAAACTTAACATCCCTGATGAAATAGAGCTGGTGGTTCCGGAACCTCACGAACGAGCTGACGATCCTCCATAGGGGTATTTTACCTTGTACGAGAGCTTCCTCGAGGCGTGCTTCTTATGGTTTCCCGTTCCGTACGCGATTCTTGAGCTCCTAGCAAAGTATAGGCTTTCAATTTCGCAAATCACCCCTCGAGGAATTCGTCACCTAGTGGGAACCCTCGTTCGGAGTTATGAGTGCGGGGAAACTTTAAGTGTTCATCATTTGATCCGCTTTATGGATATTCGGCGGTCTATTCCCTTCTCTAAGCTTGTATACTTCGCGGTAAACCGGAAGAACCTTAGACTTATCCACGGGTTCGGCAGTAAAGACCGGCAATGGATGGATTTCTTCTTTTTCGTGCCGATATGCGAAGAGACTTTAGGAGATGGATTAGGCCTAATCCAATCGAAGTGGTTTACAAAGGGTAGCCGGCCCCGTTATCTATCTTTGGGAGTCGGCTAGCTTTACTGTTATTGTTTGTGATGTGTTTGTCTTTTTGTATCGATTATAACCTCTTGTTTTCGTTTATGGTTTTTTCGCAGTGACAGGCCCAACACCGAAGGTTCCGAGCAATTGGAAGGCAGTTTGGGATTTGCTCAGCGTTCGAGGGTGCAATTTGAAGAAGGACTTCTCACTGCGACGTGTCGAGAAAGCGAAAGCTTTCCTTGGGGGTTCTTCGGTCTCAAGTTTTCGCTTTTCAGATTGTTCAGGAGACATTCAATCAGAGATGGAACGTCCACGATCTTTCAGGAGTTTAGCGCGTAGGACTACAGGGAGTGGCAAGCCTCCTACGCCGACTACTGCGACCACTTCTGCGGCGCCGACTACTGCGCCAGCTCCGGCCGTGCCTACTACTGCACCACCTTCCGTCACGCCGACTACTGTAACACCTTCTGTCACGCCGACTACCGCGCCAGCTTCTGCCAAGCCGACTACCGTGCCCACTTCTGCTAGGCCGACTACTGCGTCTCCTTCTGAGCCACGTGACACTTCTACCAGGAAGACCACCACTGCTGCTAAGGGATCACGTTTCCCTTCTTCGACTAGGACTGAGATTGTAGCCGCTCTGCCTGCTCTGCCCGCTACTCTTCCTTCCGACTACGATGCCAAGAAGGCGGCCAAAGGGAAGGGTCATGCGGGCGATGACCGCAAGAGATCATCTGACAGGGACGACGTGATTCACGTGGACCGAGAGCCGAAGAGGGCTCGGGCGAGATCCGCCTCGCCTCCCCGTCGTGTGTCTAGTAGCGTCTTTGAGAGCAAGGCTTCCGCTATAAGCCTCTTCTCTACTCTGGTTTTCCATGACGACGACGTGGCTCCGATCAACACGAAGTCTTCCGGAGACATGATGCGCCAGGAACACGAAGTCTTCCTTTAACACTTAATGTTTTTTCTTATTTTTGACACTTTTCTGTCTCTTTTTTTTTTTACTATTTTTTTTTCTTTAGGCAGTTTCTAGCCCTTGTGAACAAGGTAGGACACGAACTTGAGGCCAAGATCGAAGACTTGAACGGGAAGCTGGAGGACGAGAAGCGTCGTACTGAGACCGCGCGTTCCGCGGCTGCGGGTTTTCTAGCTGAGCGTACTACGACCTGGGAATCGATAGACAAGAAAAATGCCGAGCTTGAAGACAAATCCAGAGAGATAGTCCAGCTTAGGGCCGCGGCAAAGAAGTCTGCGAAGGCCCTACTTACCGAGGCGGAGAGGTCCGTGACGGCTCTTGCCGCCGCGGAGGAGAGAGAGCAATGTTCGGCCGCCATCTTGACGAAGCGTGGTGGTGAGCTTGTTGCAGTTACGGAGAAGCTGAGACAGGCGAACGAGCACATCCAGAGTCTCCAGAGAAAGTTCACTCGTGCCAGGGATAAGTTTGATGAGCTCCAGGGCGATCCGCGGGGCAACATGGTGTAGCAGGTGCAGAGAGTAGCCAACCTCGACTTTGCCAGATTGTTGCTGGGACTTCTTGACGGTCAGTAACCCCCCAGACTAGAGGACAAGCTTACTTTTCTTACCGCTGACGTAGCGGAGCACGCCGGGGACGAGGAGCGTTTCGAGCGGTTGATGAAGAACCTTCACGGACTTTTGCACGTTCTTGATCTGCGGGTTAGTGGTCTTCCCTTAATAAATGTAGTTACTCCCTCACGTAGATGCAGTTATTTCTCCTTTTCACAGTCAAACTCCTTTCTCTCTTTTTCTTGTAGGTTAAGGCGCCCATCGCGGCCGCCCAGGACCGGACACTCGAGACGTACGCGGCGAGTGTCGGTGTAGCCGATCCTTCGGGGTCCCTCCTTGGAGGCACCAGCTCTTGCAAGGCCGCGGTAGTTGGTGTAGATGGGAAGTTCTCCCTAATCGGCGGAGTTGGGGCCGAGGTGACCAAGAGCAGGATCGACGATGTCGCCAAGGGCGATGGGACTGTTGGGGCTCCTGAGGAGATGAGGACGGACGAGGATTTCCAGGGGCCGAGGATCGATGCGCTTACCGAGGATCCGAGGCTTGACGACCTCTTTGGAGAGATGGAGGCCGAGGGGCGCCTGTCACTCAGGTTGCTCCTCCGGGAGTGGACGAGGAGACCGTTCCTTAGTTGTGTTTTGCGCATCTGTTAGCGCTTTTATTGCTTATGTTTTTAGATATTGACTTTGATTTTGCGCCTAGGAGGTTGCCTTATGTTTTTCGGCTTTAGGTTTTCTGGATTTGATGTATTACCATCTGGACGGGTTTTATCCATGGATGATTTTACCTTGTATTTTTGCAAGATGATAATGAATGCGGTTTTTAGCTTATCAACATTTTTGCTTAGTCTTTCAACGAAAATCTTAGTAACGACGAACCGTACTTTGTTGTAGATGTTTGACCAACGGAACATACATTCCTTTTATTGTGGTTGTTACCAGTGTAAGTATAACTGGGTTTCCTGAACGAACGACTTGGTTTACGATCATGTTTGCTCTTTCGATCATGACCGCTCCTGTGACGATCGTCGCTTTTGACCAACGATGTTTGTTGGGTTTTGGACTGGTCACTTCGGTTACATGTGCGCTTCTCTCTAAACACACCTGCTCCTATAATGAACCACTTTTATTTATATAGCGCGCTTTATCCGATGGTGGATGTTGTCTTATTTATTCTGCAGAGTTTTTGTGAGAAGTCGTCGCTGTGGCCAGCAGCAGCGATTTGAGATGGTCGTTTAAGTTAGACCTTGAGTTATCTGTAACGGATGTAATAGAGATAGTTGTTTTGATAAGTCTTTGTAGCAGATGTTTTATTCTCATAAAGGTTTGCTACAAAGAGAGGTGGGAGTATATGAGTATACGTACCCCACTCCCCCCCCATATTGGGAGGGGGGCAACTGAACCCATCCGAAAATGGGCTGCCTACGTACCCTTTGCAGGGATCAAGTCACCCGTAGTTCATGGTAAGTTGTTTGATGTATGGATGATTGGGTGTGATGATGATTTTTGAGGTAGCGGGACGGAGTTTAGTGGTAGTACTTCTTGAGGTGTCGTGCGTTCCACGATCGTGGGATAGCTTTTTCTTCCATGTTTGCGAGTTCATATACGCCCGGGCGGACGACCTTAGTGACGACGTATGGTCCTTCCCAATGTGCTCCAAGTTTACCGGCGTTCCGCTCTGCTGTGTTTTGGAAGACTTCGCGTAAGACCATGTCTCCTTCGTAGAATCGCCGGGTGCAGACCTTGGAATTGTAGTACTTGGACACAGCCACCTGGTAGCGAGTGATGTTAAGTAGTGCTCGGTCACGCCGTTCGTTGACTAGGTCCAGCTCATCTAGGAGCAGCAGTTGGTTGAGTCCTTCTTGTTCGGGGAGAAGCCTACGGCGGACTCCTGGAATGTGTACTTCTGGTGGGATGACGCATTTTGTTCTGTAGACGAGGGCGAACGGGGTTTCGCCTGTAGCTCGCCTTGGAGTCGTTCGATAGGACCATAGGACGCCTTCGAGTTCATGTGCCCAGCGTCCCTTCTTTTCGTCCAAACTCTTTTTGAGTCCTGCAATAAGAGTCTTATTAGTGGATTCGGCTTGTCCGTTTCCTTGAGGACATCGTGGCGTAGATTTGCTCAGACGGATCTTCCACTTATCGTAGAAAAGGTCGAACTTGGCAGACATGAACTGCGAGCCGTTTTCAGTGACGATTTCATAAGGCACGCCAAGCCGGCAAATGATGTTCTTCCCGATGAACTTCTCCACTTGTCTATCTTTGATGCTAGAGTATGACTCTGCCTCGACCTACTTGGAGAAGTAATCTGTCAGCACCAAGAGATAACGCTTCTGTCGCGAAGGGTGGAGAGGCCCGACGATGTCCATGGCCCAGCGCATAAACGGATAAGGCGAAATAATGGATGAGAGCAGCTCCGTGGGCTGAAGAATCATTGGGGCGTGTCGCTGGCATTTTTTTCGCAGTGTGAGGAGAACTTCTCGCAATCTTGGATCATAGTGGGCCAAAAGTAACCATGGCGTTTGCGAGTGATTCCTAGTGCTCGTCCTCCAGAGTGGTTGCCGCAAGATCCGCTGTGAATTTCCTCCATTACTTGCCTAGCTTTTTTCTCTTCAACGCAAGCGAGCAAAGGCCCAGAAAATCGCCATTTGTAGACATTGCCGTCAAGTAAAACGTAACGAGCTGCTTGTGCTCATAGTTTGCGAGCTGCCCACTTGTCCTTTGGTAACTCGCCATCGGCTATGTATCCTCGAATTTTGTCCATCCATGGTGTGTCGCAACCGTATTCCTTTTCTTCTGCCTCTCCCTTAGTTAGAATTTCTTTATCGCTCTGAGCGGGCTGGCCGTCCGCTTCTGTTGGTTGAGTAGTGGTCGTTGTGGCAGGCGTAGAAAGGCGTGTCAGTAAAGGTGGAATACGTGCTGTTTCTTCAACCTCAAGATAGACTGTCTCTGATAGGGCAGGATCTGACATACTTGTCTCCATAGGTAGTGGACCATCTGGCTTGGAAGGAGCTGTTGTAGCCGTTTCAGGTTGGGTTTGTTGAATCTCCCTATGTAAAGTTACGTCTGTTGGTGAGGTCGATTCAAGATTTGACGCTACGTTCTGGCCTTGGTCGGTTGACTCCGGAGCTTTGGGAGGAGATGGTATATCGGTTACGGTGCTAGTCGTCCTGTTAAGTTCAGGCCGAGCCGTCTCTGGTGAGGGATTTCCAGGGTGAGCTGTCTCAGGAGGAGTCGTCACGATCGGAGGAGAGCAAGCTGGCTCGGCTGGTTCGGGATTGCTCGCCTCTGCTTGAGTGCCACGAGCCTTCTTTGTTGGACGGGCCGCCTTAGTGAGTTCGAGGTGAATAGGTTCTGTCAAGTCTCCTTGTGCTTTATGCTTCACTGCTTGGGAGGGGGTTACCACGTTTACCAAGTTGCGCAAGCGAATGCTTGGTTTCTTGATAAATTCAACGGGGATGACTCGGCGAACATCTTCGTTTGTTTTAGATGCGACGACTGCTAGGGCGTCGGCGTCTGTATTCTCTTCTCTAGGAATACGTATTACCGTGCACTCCTCGAACTGCGATGCTAATTCCTTGGCGACTTGAAGATAAGCCTCCATTCGTTCATCTTTGGTGGCGTATTCTCCGTTGAATTGGTTTACAACTAGTTGAGAGTCGCAAAACACTGAAACTTTCGTGATTTCTAGTCCTTTGGCGAGTCTTAGTCCTGCTAGGAGCGCTTCATACTCTGCCTCATTGTTCGAGGGGTCGAATCCCAGGCGGAAATATTGTTCGAGTACTTCTTTTGTTGGTGAAGTTAATCGTATCCCTACGCCTGAGCCGCTTTTTGATGATGCGCCATCTACGTGGAGCAGTCAAGGGAGGCTAGGAACTTCAACTTCTTTGATTTCGTCTGGCAGCTCTATAAGGAAATCTGCCAGAACTTGTGACTTTGCGCTGGTGCGGCCTCGATAGTCGATGTCATATTCGCTCAGCTCTATCGCCCATTTTGCCAGTCGTCCTGATTGACTTGGGCTGTGTAATACCGATCGCAGCGGAAAAGTGCTAAGGACTACTATCGGATGGGATTGAAAGTAGGGTCTCAGCTTTCTTGCGGCGGTGAGGACGGATAGTGCCAGCTTCTCCATGACGGGGTATCTAGTCTCGGCGTCTGTCAGTGACTTGCTGATATAGAAGATGGGCTTCTGCTCGCCTCTTTCCTCTCGGACCAGGACTCCGCTGACAGCCGTTTCGGAGACTGCTATGTATAAGAACAAAGGTTCGCCATGGACTGGCTTTGCTAGCACTGGAGGGCTGCCCAGGTACTTTTTTAATTGTCGAAAGGCGTCTTCGCATTTTTCTGTCCACTCAAAATTCTTATTCTTTCGTAACGTGTCGTAGAACGGAAGGCATTTATCAGTGGACCTTGAGATGAATCTGTTATGTGCGGCTACTCACCCAGTGAGTCGTAGGACCTCTCGCTTGGATTTTGGCGAGGACATCTGGATGAGTGCGTCGATCTGTTTTGGATTTGCCGCGATGGGTGACCAGGTATCCAAGGAACTCACCGGAGATTACTCCGAATTTGCACTTGGTTGGATTCAACTTCATATTGTGTTTGTTCAGGCACTTGAAACAGTCTTCTACGTGGACTACGTGGTCTTCCTCGTTTAATGATTTCACCAGCATATCGTCGATATAAACCTCCATGGTTTTGCCGAGCTGGTCAGCAAACATCTTGTTGACTAGGCGTTGATAAGTGGCTCCAGCATTCTTCAAGCCAAAAGGCATGACTTTGTAACAGTATATGCCGCAATCCGTTATGAACGCCGTCTTCTCACTGTCGGCTGGGTTCATTAGAATCTGGTTGTAGCCAGAAAACACATCCATGAATGACAGGAGTTTATTGCCTACTGTTGCTTTGACGAGCCGGTCGATATGTGGGAGGGGGAAGCTATCTTTGGGGCAGGCCTTGTTTAGATCTGTGAAATATACGCAAGTCCGCCACTTGCCGTTTTTCTTCTTGACCACGACTGGATTTGCCAGCCAATCGGGGCATTTGACTTCCATTATTGATCCCACTTTCAAGGTCCTAGTTAACTGCTCTTTGCTCTTCCAGGTCCTAGTTTCCTTCGTTTCTGCTTAATTGGTTTGAATGACAGATCGACATTCAATTCGTGGCAAGCCATGTCGATATCGATACCGGGAATGTCATCGGCTGCCCAAGCGAAGGTGCCTATGTTCTGCTTCAGAAACGTGACTAGTCTCTTCTTGATTGTAATGTTCAAATTAGCGCCGATCTCGACGCATCGTTCTGGATTCTCGCTCTCAACTCGCGGTCCTCCTCGATCTGTAATTGCTACAACTTCTCGAAAATCTCCTTGACCGGATCTCTGTTTTTCTTCATCTTCTTTCGTTCAGCTTTTGAGACCGGGTTAGTAACGGGATTTCGAATTTTGTGTTCGGTAAGGGTGCATACGCGAGACTCCTTCTGACTTCCGTAGATCGTCTTGATGCCTTGCTTTGTTGGAAACTTGACACATAGGTGGTACGTGGATGCTACTGCGCGCATCGCGTTAAGCCATGGAGTTCCTAGGATGACATTGTATATCGCTGGGTGATCCGCTACTGAAAATTCGACTACTTTGACGATTCCTCCAGCTTCTACGGGCAACCTAATTACTCCGAGCGTCATCGTGGTCTCTCCCGAGAAACCGGTTAGGGGCTTCGGTTGTTCTTTGATTTCGTCAAAGCTAATATCCATTCGCCTCAGCGTATCTTTGAAAATTACATCGACGTTGCTTCTTGTGTCAATCAAGACCCGCGACACGTCAATGTTGCTGATAGCGATTTCGATGACAAGTGGATCGTCATGTGGTTTGTCGATTCCGATCGTTTCTCTTTCTTCAAAAGTGATAGTGTCGTTAGGGAAACTAGACGGGGCAGACCAGTTGATGCTAGCTTCAGCTCGGCGTTGAAATACTTTAATCGAGGAAATTGTATCTGAGCAGTAGTGAGATCCTCCCATTATCACGAATAATTTCCTTCTCGGGCCGCCTTGAGTATTGTTTTCGTTTTGTCTACCGCGTTTGGGTGGTTCCTCCTCGGTAGGTGCAGGTGCGGGCTCAGGCGCAGGCGCCTGATCTGTTCTGACTTCAAAATCTTCGAGCTTGAGGTCCTCCTTAAGCTTGCCGTCCAGTAGTCTCTGGGCGAGAGCCGAGCCGAGGGATCGGCAGTTTACTGTCGAGTGCCCATTAGTGCGATGAATGTCGCAGTATAGCGACCCGTTGTAGGTTGAGTTTCCGGTCCACACATTAGGAAAACCTCTTCCTCGGCCACGACCGCGGCCTCTGCCTCGGCCAACGCCGGGTGAGTCCACTTGGTAATTGTGGGCCCCTTTTGAGCCACCCTCGTGCTGGACATAACCTCTACCGTGGGTTTTTTGCGACTGACTCGGCTGGAGGTCGCTGTCATTCTTCGGTTTTGACTTCCCATACTTCTTTGCAAGTTTCTTTGCTTCTTCTTCGCTTTTGGCGTAGTTCGTTGCTCAATGTAGGGCATCCGGGATAGTTTAAGGCTCGTTGAGAGACATCTCCTTCCAGAAATCAGATTCGTGCCATATGGCTCTTTTCAGCGCTCGGAGTATCCCTTTCACTTGTGATAGTATGAGCTTGAAACGTTCGATGAAAGTTTTGAGGGACTCGGTTGGTCCTTGGTTCATGGACCATAAATCAGCGCCTGACGTTTGAGTCTCAATGAAGATGGAGTAGTGTTTGATGAAGGCCTCTGTCAACTGTTTGAACGTATCGGTGAAATTACTTTCAAGCCCTTTAAGCCATTTGAGAGCTGGTCCTTTGAGGTTTTCTACGAAAAGCAAGCACTTCCCGACGTCCATCTCTTCTTCTTTGAAATTCGATCTTGTCATAGCCACACTGAATTCGTTGAGGTGGTCAGCTGGGTCTTCGGTCCCGTCGTAGGTTGGCACCCTAATCTTGCCTGGGTCCGATACTCGAGCTTTGGTGATGCGTGCCGAGAAAGGAGTGTGCTGGGATTGCTCTAATATCATATTGAGTTCTGGTGCCTTGCTAGTGGCACGATGCATCTGCGAACAAATAGTCTTCAACTCAGCAGTAGTCTTGCTTAACGAAGCTCGAAATTCGGCCATCTGGTCATGTTGGGCTTGAAACGCAGCTTGTTTTGCTTCAGCATCCTCTGCCTGTTTTACCCACTCAACGTTTTCCTCTTCTTCCGAAACATGTCTGGCATATCCACGACCAGTCTCATCGTTGAAAGCGGAGGAACGTTGTTGGGTCATCCTTTGTGGGTCGGCATGCTTTTGCCTCGTAGTATTTTGCCGCGCCACTTCTTCCTCTGGGAGTTCAGTATTGTGTGTGACTCTCCTCACGGGGCCAGCGTCTCTGATGGCGGAGAATTGCTGTGAAGCTATGTGTTGAGGATCATCGTTCCTTGCTTTGGTCGTTCCCTGCTGATCTCCCGCTTTTTTAGTGAAGATCGTTTCAGGAACGACTCTTCTAGCCAGGTCCTCGTCGTCGTTGTCGAGGTCTATCGGCTCGTCGCCGACTTTCGCTTTCTCTCATCGTGCCTGGGCTAAAAGAGCGGATCGTCCATCGTTTGCAGCGGTTGATGGATTATGTTGCCGAGGTTGGCTCGACGATCCTATCGGTGTGGTGAAGTTGAGCTCCACTGGATCGATTCGTGCCGCCGGTCTTCTGAACAGACTTGGCTCGAGGGGTCGTGCGCGGACGTCTGCTCCTATGGATTTGAGCTCGTCGGTTATTGTCCCGTTGGCTCTGTTTTGCCGCTCGACGCTTTCTAGCAATGCGTCCAGTGTCGCGCTCATCTTCTGCAACAACTCAGGAAGAAGCGAGCTCGCTCTCGGGGTTTCCCTCTACTGCTCGCCCTGCAGATCGGCTCGAGCTGCACCTACTGGTGGCGGATCGTCACGAGCGGCCTGGTCCTCGTTGGTACCTCCTTCAGCCTGGATCTCGCCCTCTTACAGATCTCTCGGCGCGGCGTCCTTCGGATCAGCGATACGTCGTTCGTCAGTCATCGTGTTCTGGATCTCTTCGCGATGGTTCTTCGGAGTAAGAAGCTTTCAGTGCCCCTCCTTCTAGCGCCAAACTGTGGTGGTGGAAACCTGCACAGTTGAAATAGTCAATGGTTTAGGTCTGAAAGCTCTGAGATGAGAAACACTTAGCGAAGATCTCAAAATAGTTTGTTATTAAGCTTTTGCAATAGTTTATGTGTAAAATTGCGGATCCCCTTTTTGGAGGTATCTTCGGTCTATTTATACAAGTCTAAGTCGGCCTAAATCTATGCCTAAAGAGATAAGCTCAAATCCCTAAATCTTCGGGATTCTCTCTCAGCATAGTCGGCGCTGCCTTTAAGTTTCGACCTTGTCCTCGGCATGGGCCCAAATCCGAGAGCTCGTCTTCCAGGCCCAGTCTTGCAATAGAGGTCGGCATGACTTGTTACTCGTGGGCTCCGGACTCGTTCTTTCCAGTGTGGGCCCGGCGATCGGCCCATTCTCTGTCTTGAAGTGAAATGGTCGCAACGGTCTCCTGGAGTCTAAATGACCACTACAGACGTCATCCTGGAAAGGTGCCGGTCCTAGTCCCAGTTATTCTGGAGAGCCGGTCCCAGAGACAGATCTGGTCCCTGAGACAGAGCTGGTCCCTGAGACAGAGCAAGTCCAGATAACTGCGCGCCTACCTCTGGTACTTAGCCATTTTCTTGACGATCTCTATCGGAGTGAGATCTGACCCCAACATCTTTTCCTGACATCCACCTCATCACTAGGAATCTGGTGTTATTCGGATGCCAAGTCAACCTTGAAGAACCAAGTAGCCCCTCACAATACACATCAATTCTCGGTAGAGGATACTTGTTCTTCACAGTGACTAGGTTAAGTCCCCGATAATCGATGCACAACCGAAAACTATCACACTTCTTTTTCATAAACAACACTGGTGCTCCTCACGGTGAAGTACTGGGCCGAAAGAAACCCTTACTAAACGAATCCTATAGCTGCCTCATCAGCTCTGCCCACTCTGCTGGAGCCATCTTGTAAGGTGCCTTCGATAACGGCGCCGTCCCAAGCTCTAACTCAATCGTGAAAGGATCTGACCGAGATGGCAGCAATCCCTGCAACGACTAAAAATCAACCTCAAAGTCTTAGACAACCCAAATATCCCTCACTGCAACCTCACCCACAGACTCCTGCATCATCATAGTCGCCAGGTAAGCCTCGCAACCCCTCTCAATCAGCCTCACCCTGCACCAGAGAAATCACGAGACTCCCAGAAATCAGTCTCACTTCCTGATAAACCAACCTCCCACCATCACGCTAGAACACAACTCGACCCAGGTGATAATCCAGGTGGACTATGTACTGGTCCAACTAATCCATACCCACGATGACATCATACAGTTCCATTGGACTGATCACCAAGTCCACTGGCATCAACTCACATGCCACTAGAATATCCACGCCTCTCGCCCGGCCATGAGTAACTAGGAAATTTCCTCCACCAACCGTAACCAGTCCAGTCCGCTCACCAGCGACACTCCGAATACTGCTCCACTAAGCATGTGGGAGTAATGAAACAATGCGATGCTCTAGAATCAAACCACATGTGGGACTCACCACTACCCACTACCAAGGTCTCCACACAACTCCCATGTGCTAAGAAACCTAGCAAACTCGCCAACTTATGACCCATGCCTCCACACCCGAAGCATGCTCAGCCAATCTGGCTCAATCAGGAAGTGTCCTCCCATTTCCTTCTCTGTCCCTGCGCAGGCTTGCCGCCATGCCAGATATCACCTGCTACTGAGACTTAATAGACTGAACATCTGGGCTAACCACCACAGCCTCCTCCCTCAAGTCCTTGACAACGCCCCCAGCAGTCTCAACCAACTATGCTCTCGTAGCATACATGGAAACTCCAAACTGTATACTCAATCTGATCGAAGTTCTCTCAACAGCCTTTTATCCTGGGCCTCCTCGCCCTCCATGCTCCTACCAGCATGAACCAGCATAAACCATGAGTCGATTAAACTCCAAATCATACCCACAAACTAATCTCTCTCCCAGATCCAGTTCTGAAAACCTCGACTCTAAATGATCTGCAGCCTCTTGAGGAAATAATTTGGCATCATACTCTGCCCAAAAGTCCGCCCAGGCCAACTCTGCTTGAACCCTCCTAGCTGTAACACACCACTCGCAAAGAATCATATACTAATCTTCTGCACATGTTCCCTTTTCCGCAAATAAGACGAAACCCTACCAACAACCGCAGCTATGCCACTCGTGGCATCATCGGAGCCTAACTGGCACCGCACTCGGTAACCGTTCCCATAACTCCTGAAGCAGATCCACCAGGCAATCATCTCGACCCTGAGCCCCACCCGCGGGCGCACCCACACTACCAACCTCACGAGGACCCACACCGGCCCCCGACAGCCAACCTGGAACCACACTATCCCCACCAGCCCTCACACTGGCGCTCACACTTGGCTGCACGCTGGCAGTCTCTATGGCGCTTAAGCCGTCTTGAAGCGTCTGCGGATCACTCTCAGCCACATGCGAAATACTCTGAGCCGCACTTCCGGTAGACTCACTCACTAGTGCCTGCCACAACAACTACTACAACAGATCTGTCAGACGATCAACTCGTCACTTGGACTCCTCCTGCGGGCGCACCCGAACAGCGAGCCAATCCAGCACCAGCTCGAGTACCAGCCCTGGTACCACCAGCCCTCACACTGGCTCTCACACACTCTGACTGGCACTCACACTAATACACAGACCCTCCTCATACGTCTATGGATCTGTCACAGTCTCAAACGTGGAACCCTGAGCCGCATCCCTAGCCGACTAGCTCACTGGTCCCCGACCACCATCCTGACCTCCACGGTCACCCCGGCCACCAAGGCCACATTCTCTAGTGCCTCTAGCCAACACAATGTACTACCAAAGCACACGCTTAGCACTAAAGAACAAAACACAAAACAAACAACACTTACCGTGGAATCTCTTTGAAGGCTCGAAGGAAGATGATCTAGAACCCCCAAACTCACAGAATTGTCTATTTAACCAAATTACAATCTTAGCAGTTCTAACCCGTCCTAAAACCGTAAGGGCTCTGATACCAAACTGAAACGTCCCGACCCGTTTTTTTTTAAACATTAAACCCTTGGTCTCGGTCTATCATTACCATAAATGCTATCCTTAACAACCAAGCAAAACTCATAGACAACACTACAATTTACGCTCAAAGATACTTTTTCCCTAAATTATAACATATAGAGGTACTTTAGTTGGATAGTATACTTTCACTATGGTTAATTACTATTCTACCCTTCTACTCAATTTTCTAACGAAACTAAATACAAAACAGAGACAAACTTTTCCAATCTCTTTTTCTCTCTTGACTCATCTATATTTACTTTGTTCTTCGTCTCTTCTTTAAAAAAAATCTCTGTTTGATTGTTTTTATTTTTTAGATAAGAATGAGATTTGATTCCAATATCATACATCGTAATCTTAATAATTGTGTTAGTTTTCCATCTTTTCTTGTAAATCTCTGGGATTTAATGTTTTAATTTGCCATTTTGATTGCTCAGATTTATTCATTACGGGGTTGTTAAGATTTGTTCACCACCCATAACGAGTTTGTTTAGTTGCGTTTCAATTGATTGGGTATTTTGTCAACAACTCATAAATTAGGGGTCAAATTCGCAATTGTTATTGGATTGAATTTGTTCGGTATGTTTTAGAGATATATGCTTGATTCTAGTATCTTGAATTATCTTTTGGACGTTGGTTTTGATTAAAGCCTTTCTTTTGTTCATCTTTATGTTGATTGTATGCTCTTGCTCCATTGCTAGAGCTCTTTTATGTTGATTGTATGCTCTTGCTCCATGGCTAGAGCTCTTGCTCCATTTCATGATCTTCGAAATTCTCTATGCTCTTGCTCCATTGATAATCCAAATTCTCTATCTGACAAAGAATCTTCGTTGGTTTTCTTTAGGAGGGTATTATGTGAGGCTTATAAACTAATCTTATTTAATTGTGTTCACGCTAATTCATCCACCAAAATGTGGCCAGCTTTATGTAATTATAACAGATGTGGATGTTGTGGCACCGATTGAAAATTAAGCGATTAAGATTCGACGGCTCCAACCTGGCATACCGGGGACGGCTGCGACATAAACAAAACAAGACATCTTCATCTCCGATTTGCCATATAATGTACACACCCTACCCTGAATTTCATACAACACCATTCATCTTGTATGTGTTAACTTCTGAAGGGAATAATTACAAAACATGGATTTGATGGATAGAGTTGTTGCTCCAACTCAAATTGTTTTTCATATTACTGAAAAAGATAACTTTAGATTGTGGGTACAAAATCTGTTGATCAATCTTTGATTAAATTTTAGAACTCGGTCTCTTTAGATTGTGTATACAATTCGTTTATAATACATATAAGCTCTTGTGTATGATTATATGTGCTTGTGAATTTAGAAAATGTCTCGAGTTATATGTTCATGTGGATTAGAAAATATCTAGATTGATTTGCATAAATGATTTTTTTCCCCTTAATTTTTTTACGTAATTTGGAATATAAACCTTTATGACATCTCCAATTTTCTATAGTTTGAATATATATATCTCAGTACATTACAAATTTTTGACAAGGCAAACTATCTCTTACAACAAAAATGATATACAAACGGAAGTCTTTTTTGTCGTTCTACTTTGGAAATTTCTCTAACCATCTTCACCAACCACCACTTCGTCCATCTTTATCCTCTCTGGTTTTTGATTTGTTACACAAAGCATTGAAACGAAATATACTACCATCGATACATGACCATCCATAAGTGACCATCAATACATGATTATCTATATATTATCATTCAACCATCAATACATGACCATCTATATGTGACCATTCATACGTGATCATCTATATGTGACCACTTCTTCTTTTCTCTCTACAATACACATATACAAATATCTTATCTCCAAAAACTAAGATATTACCATCGACATTATAAATTAAACCCAGAACATGAATATTCAATTAAGAATTTCATCTAGGTCAGTAGTATTGTCCATATAGATAATATAACTACAAAGATCAATATAATAAGGATCCCAAACAAATTGGCTCTAACAATTCTACCAAATGGATAAAAAAATGGCAATCAAAGCCTTTCAAAACTAAATTAGTTAGATTTTAAAGACAAATCTAAGAGAAAATGAGGAAATGACGACCATGAAGGAGGAGAAGATAACGATACAAAAAAGAAAAACTAAAGATGATTCTCTTTGATGAGAACGGATTGACGATGATGAAGAAGAGAAGAAAAAGGTGAGAGGTGACGATACAAAAAATCAGATTTAAAGATCTCAAGAAATTTTTTACAAAAAAAAATGGAGTAAGGATAAGAGAAAAAAGAAGAGTAACTTTATTACAACCATAGATCTAAACCATTAAAATTAAATCAACAGTCTAGATCTTTTGCAATATAACTATTTTTGTCTGTAACTAAATATTCCTCAATTCTTATCTTGTTTGCTTGCAGAGGTAAAATTGTCCAAAAAACCATTTGAAACCTTCATAAGTGTCAAGAAAGTACACCATCTTTCCAAAGTATCTATATGGAAAGGAAAGTTTGTAAAAGTACCTATAGATGTAAGAAGCCTTTTATTAAATAACTAAACCAAACCAGTTCAACAACAATAACCAATTCAACAGGTTCTAGAACTATGCTAACAACCTAGCCAGTTCTAAACAACACGAAACACGAGACCCTAGATCATCTCCCTCTTCGTAGCCGTGATTCCACGATCACACTTTGCCTTTACCTGCATCACATGGGTAAAAGAGATGCGTGAGTATTATCATAAATACCCAGTGAGACGGTCATCCCATCTACGACTGCGCACTCAGGCACGATGGACCGCTCAGGCGAACATACATCACACAACACACACAAACAACAAACGGCTCAACACAGCCAATCAGACAGCCGTCGTTCGACACTACCACTAGGTGTCGATCAACACCCTCTGAACTGGTTGTCATTTGACACACCTCATGTGTGTCGTTCGACAACCCTTATACTGGTCTGTCGTTCGACACACCTCACGTGTGTCGTTGGACAGGCTCCTGGCAGAATCGTGAGAACCGATCATAATCCTCTCGGATCGATTCCTCCTCTGCGTCAGTACAAAAACCTGCACAAAACAACAATCACAACACAACAACAAACATACACATCCACAATTTGATCACCATAAGCTCAATCAACGCATACAAACCTATCACCAAGAATCCCTAACGATCCATCGACCTATAAGCCATGGTCACGCACTCACTTTGGATTTTCGGATAGAAACTGATGGAATTGAGGTTAGAAAAGATATCCACGACAACCACCACGAAATTTTACTCCAAAGCACCCAAGAATGAAATCTTTCTCACAGAAACTCACCGGAAACAAGAGAAACCCCTCTTTAACTCTTTTCCACTGATTATGTCATTTATTTTGATCAGAATGCGGCCAAAAAGGCTTAAATATGAAACCCTAGGTTTCCCCAAACCGAACCAACACGAGTCGTCCGATTTAAATAAAAACAGAAACCGATCACTTAAACCTCTCTCGATCGACACACACCACTTGTGTCGATCGACAGCCACTAAGAACCCTGTCGATCGACACACACCACTCTTGTCGATCGACACACACCACTCTTGTCGATCGATAGCCACTCGAACAAACCCGGCCTTAAGCCAAAAACTAGCATGTCGATCGACACACCACACTAGTGTATATCGACACAACTTCCAATTTCCTCAAAATTGGTTCACGGGTGTCACACGGACCATTGTCCGTTACGATTTCGTAAGGAACTCCGTGTCGACAGATAATGTTCTTCCAAACAAATCTTTCCACATCTTGTCCGGTGATTTAAGGATAGGCCTCGGCTACGACCCACTTGGTAAAATAATCCGTCATTACTAGAATATTCTTTTTTCCTCGTGACGTTACCAGCGGTCCGACGGCATCCATGACCCATCTTATGAACGGGTATGCGTCTGTTGCCGGGGAATACTCCTCTGGAAGGGCCAGCTTCTGTGGTGCATGCTTTTGACATGCTTCGCACTTTTGTGCGTATTTTTGGCAATCAGCCAGCATTGTTGGCTAGTAATAGTCGAGCTTTTTAAGCTTCAAGTCGAGAGATCGCCCTACGGAATGGTTTCCTCCGTCCTTCCCGTGAGTATGACGCAGGACTTCGAGGATCTCCTCCCCGTAAATGCATCTCATCATATAGCGAGATGCGCTTTATCGGTAGAGCAATCCTTCCAAGATAGTGTAATGGCACTACAAAAAAACGTGGGTGTAAAATCATTTATTTTTAATAGTTGTATTACTTATAATTGATGTAAAAAGAATTTACATCACTTAAAAAGATGATTCAATATGGATGGATGCAATTAGTTTATATCAATTGTAAGAAATAATTGTATCATTTCTTGTAACCAATGTTTCAATGTATCATTTATAAAAAAAAGTGATGTTAACATTTACATCAACTAATATAATTGATGTTAATATTTTTTTTTTTTTTTTTGCAGCCTAACTATTAATCAGATTGATGTTAATATTTTATTTTCTATTTCTTAATTATTACAAAACCCGTTTACAAGTATTATTTATGAATTTTTATTTGGTAATTATTATTTAAAAAACCCGTTAACAATATCTAGCAAAATCTTATTAACGTAACATATGGAAAAATCATTTATTTTGCAATAATTAATTCAATAATTATCATTTATTTAGAAAAAATTCGTTTGCAATATCTATTCAAATCTCATTACCAAAAAAAAAATATATTCAAATCTTGGAAAGATTTACATTACTAAACACAAATACAGTAAAACCTCTATAAATTAATAATGTTGGGACCTTGAAAATTATTATTTTAGAGAGATATTAATTTATAGAGAAAATCCGTTTTAGGTAAGATTTTTTTTTAATTTGTTTTTCGAATAATGTTATATTATGGAATTTAATGAATCTATTTGCAAATTGATGAAATTTTGATTAAATTTTTATCGCAATAGAGTGGATGATATTATCACAATAGACGATCAAACTAAAATGGTATACTATGTATAAAATTTAGAAAAAATCATAGTTATTATCCCTAATGTCGATAGATACATTTAGAAAGCGTTATTATAAAAAACCAATTATTTTGCCTAGAATTTTTACAAGTTTATTTTAAATACCGAGAAAACAATTATAAAAGTTTTTGATGTTACACTTAAATTTAAAGATAAAGTCTAATGAGATTTTCATTTTTAAATTAAAACAAGAATCACTAAAACCTTGTTTAGTACATTATCATATATATATATATATATATATATATACATAATTATATATGATTATTAATTTATACTATTATTGGGACCATATTACATAGGAGTTTCAAAACAATTAATATCTTATCATTTTATCGAATTTTGCTAATTTTTACATTGGCCCGACTCGGAACTGGAAAATTTTATTAATTTATGGTGATTATTAATTTATAGAGTATTAATTTATGGAGATTCTACTGTAGTCATTTACAACAACACCTCCAAAATCATAAATCAAACATAATTAAAAATAACTTCCATCAATGAAAAACATTATTCATCATTGAAAACTTAAGTTCTTCTTCCATGCTCTGTCTTTTCCACTTGTAGAATCTCTACACATTGTAAATAGCTCATGACCAAGGATTCTTTGAATTATCATCGTATTTGAAGCCACTTTTCTTCTACAAAATTTTGGATTATAACATTATATTTGTCAAACAATTTTTGGAAAAAATGCTCTAGTAATAACCATCTATAAATATTATCATGGAAATTTGAAGTACCTTTATATTATATTTTTCCAAACGGTGTAGCACACACTTCGAAAATATGTATCGTCAAATTGATCTTGTAGTTCATCAACCTTTGAAAACCAGAATAGAAAAAAAAGTCGTGAAGAAATCAAAAACAAAAAATGGTAGAGAGATAAGAGAAGATAAGTTCTGTCTCTTAGGAAAAAGTGAGAACTGAGAACTATCAAATCTCAGTTATTGTAACTGTTTTCAAAACGTTTCTCCAAATATTTAGCACAAAAAAGAAGAAGATTTGGGCGCAAAAGAAGGATATTGTGGGTGAGAGGAAAAAAACAATATTTGTTGATTTTGAGAAAAACAATCTAATTTGTTACCTTTTCAACAAGTACATACTTATATTTTATTTCATATTTTGTTTTCCGATATAATTGGATTTTTATAGTATAGAAAGATTTTCAAAAATGAAAAATCACAAAAAAAATCACAAAAATACTACTCGACGTTTTACTATAAGAAAAATCAACCAAGGCAAATTACAAACTATTAAAAAGAACAAAATATAATAAGATTTCACTCCATAATTGTTTTAAAGAGAAAGTACAATTGTAATAAATTCACAAATCCAAAATCTGATTATTATTATTTTCCGGTTTATTCAAAAAGCATGGTTATTTATTTATGGTTAAGATTTGTGAAAGCAAAATATTTTTGACATCAATTTTTTTTTTCCAGCGGGATGTCATTAACAAAAATATAATTACATATATGTGTCGATTATGTTATTGATGTTAAGCGGGTTTATTCGGTCAAATAGCATCACTTTTATTAAATCAATGTAAAAGGAATAAGTAGTATCAGTTTTTTTTAGATGTAAATTTTTTATCATTTTTTAAGTGACATTAACAAAAATTAGTATTTACATCAATTATTAAAGTGATATAAATTTAGATTTTAGTATCAATTATATTAAAGTAATGCAAACTAATAGAGGTTTGTATCATTTTTATCCAAGTGATGTCAAGAACACAATCATTTATTAGAATTGATGTTAAACTACATATTTTATAGGGCTTCTTTCATCCAAAGGTACTTTCTAAAAAATTCTTTTCAATAAACATACTTCTCACCCATGGTATACTTTTTCTACTGTGCAACTATTTTTAATACCATTATGCCCTTCAACAGATGTGAAGAAAAATCTAGTTACATGAAAAAAGATCTAAACCGTTCGTTTATTAAAGTGGGTGAGAGCATTGTGTGGGTGGGATTATACATATTTATTCCATCTTCGCTAATCAACGTTTCTCTCTCATTCAGTCATCATCATCTTCTTCTTCAATTCTCATCTTCTTCAATAACCCAAAAACAAATACCTACATAAACTATAATTTTAATTAAAGAAATCTCTGAAAATCTCTCTTTAGATTTCATTGCTCTGTTTTGATAATCCAATTTTTTCTTCTCAATAACCGTTGACAACAACTTGTTAACTCTCTTCAACAAAATCACACTTCTATTGTGGCAATCGTCGTTTTCCTCAATTACTTCGCCGAATCAATAAGAATTTTAAAATCACCAGCTTCGTCTCTTCGAATTAGCCATCAATTTCATCTTGAGAGTATTGTCCACGGGTTGATCGAATGAATGCACATATATGTTATCGAGGTTGTCCAGAATACTACGTCCACAATATTTTAGCCACTAATTCTAATTTATGCAATAGTTAAAATGTCTTGGATAACTTTTCTTATACCTTGGATGCCTATTAAGAAGCTTAGCAAGCAGGTGGATACAATATTGTGGTCAAGTTAGTTGCTAGTGATTGTAAACATGGTGATACATTGTGCTCTCATATCTTAAAAATGAAGAGTGTTTTATAAGAGGCGACTAAAACATGTCCATTTAGATATGATACAAAACCATGATCAATGGAGAGACGATTCATCAAACAAACAAAAGTTTTTTGTTTGAGAAAGAAATGAAGAACAACAACCAAAGCTACCTTAAGAATTAGTCCATGAGGACCATTATACAATGCCATTACTAACTATCCACATAAACGTCCGTGTAAAACCGCCCACTGTGATGTACATCAGAATCTCAATCGTACACAACCATAACAACTTAGCTACCATCGAATCATGACCATCCATACGTGACCATCAATACATGATCATTCATTCATACATGACAATTTATACGTGACCATCTTGTCTCAACATGCAACAAACAAATAAAAGAAGTTACATGATTCGAATTGTACACAACACAACAATATAGCCTTCATATATAAACAGTGACCATCATCTACCATCCATGGAGACAAATCGTTTCAGTATAAGAGTGGAGGTAGATCTGACCATTCCGATAGATCAGTATAAGAGTGGCGGTGGGATGTTTCACGGCGGAGGAAAAGGAACGAGTGGAGGTAGATCTGACCATTCTGATATCATAACCATAAAAACCCTTGTGGATTCTGAATGAAACTTCTTGTTCATGTGTTGATGGTCACGTATGGGTGGTCGCATATAAATGTTTATGTGTTGATGGTCACATATGGGTGGTCATATATCGATGGTAGTTTATTAAGTTTAGTTTTTGTTTGAAGACTTGTATTTCCTTCAATGATCTTGGCAATTTGTAATCAGTTGATATTAAAAGTGGAAAACCTTACGATGTCGAATTGAACAACCTAATATGGATGGTTCCTTAAAATTTTGTGAAGAACGTATCCACAATTATTTATCCACAAATTCTTGTCAAGAACAAATAGCAAAGTTTCATGCAGTTTGTTTTTCCAAAACCCAGAGAAACAAAATCTCGGAACATTCATTAAATGACTTTCATTTTAAACAACAAAACAGTTTATCAAAGACAAAACCAAAACTTTCATTTTACTTAGAAACACCTCAGAGTAGATATTAATTAAAAAAAATTGGTAAAAAAAAATTGAATTGATCCATTAAAACTCAAGATCTAAACCCTCTAACCAGAACCGATTAACCCCAAACATTAGTTTCAAATTAGAAAGCTCTCAACTCTTCAGCAATAAAAAAGGGAAATTATTGTTGTTGCTACGGTGGTTAGCCATCGCTGCCAATCATCTCAACCACCGTTCTTATTTCACCTTACGGCGGCATCATATTCCTCAAAAGAATGATTCTGTTACCGTCGAATTAAAATCCATAGATTTGACAAAATTAAAAGTTTGAAATCAGTTTTTGCTTTCAAATCGGTAGTTTCGTTTATGATGTGAATTTGAAAAGCATCATGTAGAAGAGAGATTCTCTTCTTCCTCTCATGCATAGTCTCTCGTTTCAATGTGGAGAGAAACAAGAAAAAAATTATATAATAATGTTTTATCAAAAAAAAAAAGTAAATAACAAAGAGATAAAGAGATGTAGATGTTAGTTTCTACTTTACCTTTAGTTAGAGGGTAAAATTGAGAATAGCCGTAAAGAAAGTATGGCAACTTGTCAAAGTATCTTTGAACAAAATAAGTTTATGAAAAAGTACCTATAAGAGTAAATTTCTCTATTTTATATCACTTATTGATAAATGTTGTAAAACAACATCATTTAACTTTGTGATATTATTTAATTGATGCAAGACACCTTTTTTTTTAGTGTGGGCACTTCGAGTTCTCAACCTTCGGGTTGCCCATTTATCTCTAGGTTGCTTTCCTTCGGTTATGTATTCTACAATCTCTGTCCGCCAGTCTTCCTGGGAAATGGAATCATCTTCCATTTTGGTGGATTCTTCATCTATTTCACCATCCATAATCTCGCATACCATGAGTGGTGGTTCTATGCTGGGATCCGTTATACTCTCTACGGTTATAACTCGTCTCGTGTCCGAGCTGGAGGCCAGCACGGGCAATGCATCCGCAACTGAGTTCTCGCTACGGGGAATTTTTATGAGCTCGAATCCATCAAACTCACCAGTGATCTTGCATACTACCTTTAGGTAGGCGTCCATCTTGTTATCTTTTGCTTCATACGACCCGCTGAATTGACTGGTGACTTGCTGGGAATCCGAGCAAGCTCGAACTCGTTTAGCTCCTACTGCTTTTGCCAGTCAAAGTCCCGCGATTAAGGCTTCGTATTCAGCGGCAGTGTTAGTCGCAGCAAAATCAAGACGGAATGATTGTTCAACCACCTCTCCAGTCGGAGATTTGAGGCATACTCCGACCCTTGATCCTCTTCGGGATGACGACCCGTCTGCGTGTAGTGTCCACCACAAGCTTTCTTCTAAATTCTCTGAAGAAGGCTCACTGGGTACCTCGGCGATAAAATCTGCTAACACTTGCGACTTCATAGTCGGTTTATTTATATAGATTATATCATACTCGCTAAGCTTGATCGCCCACCGAGTTAATCGTCCTGACTGAACCGGGCTATGCAAGATCGAGCGAAGTGGATGATTTGTCAATACCTCAATGATATGAGATTGGAAATATGGCCTAAGTTTCATTGCCGATGTTAGGAGTGCTAAGGCCAATTTCTCCATCGTTGAGTATCTCGACTCTGCGTCGTTGAGAGCTTTACTGATGTAGAAGTTGGGATGTTGTTCGTCGCAGTCTTCCCTTACCAGAACTCCACTGATTGCCGATTCCGAAACCGCGAGGTACAAGTATAAGGTCTCCCCTTTCCTCGGGTTTAGCCAGCACGGGTGGCGAGGTGAAGTATGCTTTTAGCTCGGAAAAAGATTTTTCACATTGTTCAGACCATTGAAAGGTCTTGCTTGCCTTTCTCAGCAGTTGATAGAACAGAAGACTTTTGTCTGTCGATCTACTTATGAATCGATTCGAAGTAGCTATCCGTCCAGTTAGTTTCTGGACTTCCTTCTGTGTTTGGGGAGAAGGTAAATCTAACACTGCAGATATCTGCTTGGATTTGCTTTTATCCCCCTTTCTGTTACCAAATAACCCATGAATCATCCCGAAGTTACTGCGAAGGTACACTTGGCAGGGTTCAATTTCATTCCATACAGATTGAGCGTTTCAAAACACTTACTGAGATGATCGATGTGATCTTTGGCGTTCGCCGACTTGACCAACATGTCGTCGATGTAAACCTCCATAGATTTGTCGAGCTGTTCTGCAAACATTTTGTTTACCAGCCGTTGGTATGTTGCCCCGGCGTTCTTCAAGCCTTAGGGCATCACCTTATAACAGTAGATTCCTCAATCGGTTATGAAGGCGGTCTTCTCGCGGTCATCAGGATGCATCAAGATCTGATTATAACCGGAGAAGGCATCCATAAACGATAAGAGTTCGTTACCGGCAGTTGCTTCGACAAGTATATCGATATGAGGTAACGGAAAGCTGTCTTTAGGACAAGCTTTGTTGTTATATGTGAAATCAACACAGACTCTCCACTTACCGTTCTTCTTTTTCACTACCACCGGATTAGCTAACCACTCTGAGTATTTCACATCGGTAATAGATCCAGCGTTGAGCAGTCGTTCGACCTCATCATCTACTACCTGAGACCTCTCTAGGCCGAGCTTTCTCCGCTTCTGTTTAACCGGTCTGTGGGATGGATCTACATTCAGCTCGTGAGAAATTATCTTCGGGTCGATCCCCTTCATGTCCTTGATGGACCATGCAAAAGTCGATGCGTTCTTCCTTAGAAGTTCAACGAGTTTGTCTCGTATAGGGTCGCTTAGTTCTGACCCTATTCCCGCACAATGATCGAGATGTTGGAAATCCACGATGATCTATGTGATTTGTCGTTCTGACGACACTTTCTTCTTATCAGCGTGGGATGCCTTGTTCTAGCTCCCTACTATCCTCTCCGAGGCCTGTACGGCCATAGCGGCTCGGCTCCTGTTTTTCCTTTCAAGGATGAAACAGTTTCAAGTTTCACTTTGATTACATCTTTCGGTATGAATCTCGGACGAGGTCGGGATTTACAAACACTAATGATAGGTTGACGCTACAGCCTTCATTAGATAGAGTCATAGTGTCCCCAAGATAGCGTTATATGCGGTGGGAGAATCCACGACGTCGAACTCGACGTAATGTTTTATTTTGGCAACTTCGACCGCTAGTTGGATTATTCCAACTGTAGGGATCATTCGACCCGCAAATCCCGTTAGGGTTTGGTTTCACTCGTGCATACGTTCATATGTACCCATCCTTTGTAGGGTTTCTTTGTAAATCAAATTTACATTGCTTCAGGTGTCTATTAATATGCGATTAACTTCGCAATCGTCTATTAACAGTCTGACCACGAGTGGATCATTGTGCGGTCGGTTCAAACCCACCGTATCTTGTTCACAGAAAGTTACCTCTAGGCTTTCGTAGCGGTTGATTGTTTCTACTTCCGGCCCTTCGTACGGTTGGCTTTGTTGTATGTCTTCTTCACAATCCTTCATGATCATGAAGGTTTTTCTTTTTGCGACTCTGTCGTTGCAACTATTAGAGCTATGGTTTCTTTTCTGAACATCTTTAAAAAAATTCTCTCGTGAAAGTTACGTAGTAAACCTAATCGGTCCCCTTAGTCGGCGCCAATTTGGTGATACCGGATTGAGCAACAATCCGAGATCGGTCCAAAGAATAGAGGAACTAGGTTTAAGCGTAAAATCACAAAGAAAAGATCAAGTAAAAAGATGTGTATAGAATTCTCTATTGAAGGAGATGTCCTCGTTTTGGAGGAATACATCAAATATTTATACAAGTACAAAGTTGGTCGAAATAACCCTAGAAGATAAATGGAAAATCTCCTAAAAGATAAAAGGAAGTTATACTAATTATAAGTATTTCCTTTTATCCGAGCTATGTCTTCCAATTCGCTTGTATTTGCCTAGGCCGGCAGACGCTCCTTAATGGGCCGAGTTGTCTTTATGGGTCTGCGCTGGCCCATTCCTCCGAGCTGGCCTTTTGATCTCCGCATCGAGTCGGATCTGAGTCGGGTATGGTTACGGGTGTTGAACCCGGTACCACCAATAAGGCTTCAACACTAGATTAATGCCCAATATATCGATAACAAGAAGGTTCTAGATAAGATAGGCTAAAAGAAAATTTACCATTACTATTAGAATTAGGAAAAAATAGTTTTCTATTTCTTGTATAATTGGAAATAACAATTTTGTGCTATATATACCTTGATTGAGTTGTGATCAAAGGTCAGAACCTTAAGAAATTTAAGAAGACCCTTGATTGAGTTGTGATCAAGAATAAGGAGCTTTGGAGTTTAGTTTTGATTTATTTTCTTAACCTAATAAAGAGAGTTATTCTTTATATTCTAAAGAGAGTTATTCTTTGAATCAAAATTTGAGAAACTATAATAGAGGCGTGGGGTACATTACCTAAAGATGACATGGATGTGTTTGGTCATGACGAGGAGTTGCGTGCTTTCCCTACGCTGGATCCACCAGTGTTCCGATCTAGCTAAAGCATGATAGAAGTTAGATGATCTTAATTATTGTGGAAACATCAACGAAAAGGGGACATGTAATCTCGATCATGCTTTAGCTAGATCGGAACACTGGGGGATCCAGCGTAGCAAAAGCACGCAACTCCTTGTCATGACCAAGCACATCCATGTTGTCTTTAGATAATGTACCCAACGCCTCTATTATAGTTTCTCAAGTTTTGATTCAAAGATATATTTGGATTATTTCCATACACAAACGATTTCTGTGTTTGGATTATTTGTAATTTGTGACCTAAAATATATGTTTCTTAGAGAGATTTAGTGACCCAATTCCTCTATATGAAAAAAAAAAACTAAAATCGTTTGTGTATTTGGTGAAAGAAAATTAAAATTCCAGTGATTAATGTAGAGAAAAAATGTAGAGAAAAAATTTGGTGAAACTAATCAGGTTGGAATTATTTTACTCTTTGTTCGCCCAAAACCATAAGGTCCAACATGACCCACCGCCCACGTATGCATCAAAAATTCAAAATCATAAAATTTTACTATGCATTCGCCGCACACACACGGCACACCGCTCGTCAAACATATAAGTTTCACACTTCCCAATTCATAAACTCTCATCACTTTATCTCGCATGTTTACGAAAAAAAAAATATATATATAGTATTACATACAGGATAGGATACATTAACCACACAATTATTTCATTTAAGAAACCAGAACAAATGACCAATACAGAATAAACACTCTAATTGTCATTTGTCACACACAATACACAATATAACCGAGGATGACAACAATGATGACAACAATGATCATCACGAAGGCACCCACAAGGTTCTCTCGTACATTAGGGCACACCATTTCTTGTTTCTCAAGCAAGCACGCAAAACAACAAATAAATAAATGAAAACAGTAAATCCATGCTGACAAATAGGGAAAGTTTACGGTTTACCAGTTGAAGCTAATTGCCTCAAAGTGAAGGTTTTTAGCCAAACCAGAGGCGCAGATCTTTGCAACTTCATGCCTCAACTTTCTTGGTCCACACACCATAACTCCCACGTCTTCCGAACCTTCTGCCTCAAACATTAGCTCTGCGAAACGGCATCGTTTTGGTCACATTTTACTATTAAATAATTATTATTGTCATGCATATGATATAGTATATCAATATATCATGAGTCATGACTTACTCTTTAGATTAGGTTTAGAGCCGAAATGAACATTAGTGGCCTGTACTATAGATTGATACGGGACGCTCTCAAGCTCTCTCTCGGTGCTGCCACCAAACCATGATGATGGAGAAGATGTAGGTGTCTGAAAGTCTACGACGCTTTGTTTCTGCTTATCCGAAACATGATCTCCCTCGTTGTTTTGTTTCTTGCGCCACAAGAAAACCGCGCTTGATGCAATGAATATGCAGAGACATCCAAGAAACATGTCCCAAAGCGACCTATAAGTGAAGTTGTAGACACTTCCTGAACGGTCGACAGGGTACATGTAGTATCGTGTGACGATCGCAATGAGAATTAGAAACATCACAAATGACGACAAGATCACAACACCAAGCCATAGGAAGTTGTTGGGTCCAAGAACTGGTGAGATGGGTGAGTCTTTGCTGTTTGGTTTGAACCATTTCGTCTTCACATGATTTCCATCCTCGGAAGTTGTTGTTTGCGGCTTCTCGTTATCCCTTGTTACGTAGGCTTCTATTCGAAGTTTCAACTTAAAAACATCTGAGACTGATATGCCTGACGGAGGGAAAATTAGGTCTAAGAGAGTAAGATCTTGGTAATGTTTGAAGGTGCAAACAAGAAGAATATCTGGTAGTTTCGTGTTCGAATTTTGACTCTGGAAAATGATTTCTCTGATGACTGAAATGAAAGGAGCAATTCCGCTTCCACCACTCACTAGTATCAGAGAGTCGTGGCTTAAGAAGTCGAAAGAGGTAGGACCATAAGGTCCTTCAGTTGAGACTTCCAGAGAATCGACAGAAGATGAAGAGATATGATCGTAGAGTTTCTGTGTCCAAGTTCCTTGTCTTCTGATGACAACACTTACTTTGTCTTCCTCCAAATTGCTGCTTGAGGTTATTGAGAAGGGATGCCACTGGAGCTTTGAAAGGCTTGGCACATGTACAAATAGTATACTTGTTGGGTTGTAATGAAGTCCTGCAATAATCCCAACTGGTTACATTTATTCAAGAGAAATAACACACAAAAAAACAGAAGGATATTGAATGTTTGAACTTTTAGAGGGTGTAAATCATTTACAGCAATATTCATTCTTTCTACATGAACGTAGGCATCTAATATTCGAAAATTGTAAATTTCAAAATTTCAAAATTTAGAAATTAGAAATTTTTAACATAGAAACACTTTTTGTCGAAATGGGACTTTTGACCAATGTTCACATTTTAGCATGTTCTGGGATGAGTTCATTAACTGGGATGGAATAATCCATTTTCACAACTATATGTACTCATGAAAAACCTTTAAGAGGAAAGAACTAATCGAGTTTATATAAGGTCATCAGTTACCCAGTTTACTGCCATATAATTTTGTGAAAAGAAATCCCATATATGTTCACAAGTACTTAAAATGACAAAAATCAAGGGGAGACCAAACGGCAAAAAGTATGGAATTAATGAATAGGTTATAGAGGATAAGTAGAGTGACAAACCCGGGACTTTGGAGAAAGTGAGTTCGATGTTGTCAGAAGGTAAGAGCCTTGCATTGACAAGCCTTGATCGCTTTGTTGACTGTAGGAATCTCAAGTACCGATCTATGAAGAAGAGGAAGATGTTGGGCATAATCATGCAGAACCAAGAGTCTCCCACGTGGAACACGTAGAAGAGTATGTAGAGACCGTAAAGCTGGTGAGTGTAGAAGAAAATCTCAAACTTCTTTCGCCTGAAGTAAGGCAAGCTCGTCACCCAAATCGCTATTCCAATAACCATAGCTATGGTTCCGGCTAAATTTGGCACATAAGTCTTGCTCCATACTAAAGTCTTTGCTTACATATAGATCAACAACAACATATATAAAAGCTTTGGATGTATAATTGCACAAGAAAAGGAAGAAAATAAGATGGATATAATAGACATAAAAGTGAGATGATGGACTTCCAACTCAAAACAATTTTACATGAGTAAAGGCTCATATGCTTTTTTACTTCTAATATTAGAATGTACATTCTAATATTCCCCCCTTAATTAAGGGCACATTCATTAGTAGTCCCTTATCATAGATTTCTCAAAGCTTAAAGATAAAAGTAATAATATTTTATGGAGTGAGTATCTCAAATAATAGAGAACTCCATCTAAGAGTTTCTCATTTGAGATATTTTTGGGTGAGCTTTTCATTACTTTTTTTTTTAGAAAGTCGTGGTGAGAGACTATCAACGAGGGTGCTCTAATGGTTATTTTGACTCATTCATCTCAACTGAATGTCATTATGTTTCTTTATGAATCGGTTATACCCGTTTGATATTAATGCCATCTGAGATTATTGGTTTCTAACTCAAAACCAATTAACAAGAAAATGCACATATGTGTTTACGTACTAGTGAAGAGTTATAAAGTGCGCCATTATTTCTAACAATAGATAGTAAATTCTGAATCCTTATTAAACCCGATATACAACTTCAAAACTTCACTAGATAAATATATAACATCATTGGTTTTCTTCCTATATTCATAAGAAAACAGTGAGATGTAACGTACCTCGATCAACTGATTGGTGATGGCCCAGTAGATAAGGAAAACGATTGTGTGAAGGAGGAAGAGGAAGTTGGAGATATGTCCGAGCCAAATGTGATATTTGATGCTTGACTCGGACGTCAACCCGACAAGTGGCAGAATCGTAGAGGCTCTTGTGACAGGGAAGAACAAAAAGGCCCAACATATGTGGCCTACATACCCTACCCTCAAACCAAAAGCCCTAAATTTCGCTTGCCATCTGCACCATTGATCTTGATTCAATTAGTTTTTTTTTAATACAATGTATTTATGATTTATCACAGATTATCGATTTATTAGGTTTTGTCAATGTTATTTGCAAGAAGAAATGAATAAACTTACATTTTAGCGTTGTCGTGATTGTGAAGTTGGACGTTATAGCTAATGTAGAGCCAATTGCCTAGAGCCCAAGTCAAAAGAGCCACAAACAGGAAAGAAAAAATCAAGTCCGTTGCGGTTACAATCCCCAATGGGTTCATCACCGTTATCACCCGACCCATCTCTCCTTTTACCTTATATTTACTGCAAAATTGATATTACATATACAAGTATTATTGCATATAACATAACCTCTAGAGAAATTCCCTAAAATACCACACTTTAAAGGCTTTTTTCTAAAAATACCATCTCAAAGTTTTTTTTCAAAAATACCACATTTTTTCCAAAGTTCCAAAAATACCACTTTTTAAAAAGTTGAATTTTAAGGTTTAAAATTTAAATTTTTTGGGTTTGGGTTAACTATTCCAAAATTAGGGTATAGTTTTAGGGGGTAGGGTTTGGGTTTGGGATTTAGGGTTTAGTTTTGAATGTTAAAAATAAATTTTTAAAAAGTGGTATTTTTGAAACTTTGGAAAAAATGTGGTATTTTTGAAAAAAAAACTTTAAGGTGGTATTTTTGGAAAAAAAATTTAAAAAGTGGTATTTTTGAAAATTGCCCTAACCTCTATCTATATATGTAGCATATAGGTTTCAATTGTTTCAAAACCTGTTGGCGATTATATAGATAGAATAGGGTATTTGTTATAGATAGAAGTTAGGTTTCCATCTATTTATATCTATATACCCTATTCGAATAGGGTATTTTGTATTTTTCATACATTATTTTCTGGTAATTGAGTTTCTTCTATACAGAAAATATCAAATTGATATAGTTTTTCAGAGTTGTCATGTATATATATTTTACAGTAGTTACATGCGTAAGAATATATAGTAACTAGTGAGATCAATTTCTGATCTAGATCAAACGGACAAAATCACTCGATTATAACCAAGTGGTTTATATATAGTACGCTCACCTCTCGGAACGTTGAATAGCCGTTTGTTTCTTCTGGATGTGCAAATAGACACAGCTTAAAACCGCAATGAACATCATTGGAATTGTAAGGAGCACAAGATTCGTGCCTACAAATACATGAAATTATTGAGATTGGAAGAGAATAAAATCCAAGAAAAGTAATTGTAAGGAGGAGAAGTATTAACATCAACCAACCTTGAGGCCCAAAATAAGTAGTGTTGAAATACTTAGCAAGTTTCGGAGTCCAATTGTATTTGTAAACCTTAGTCGAAATCATTATCCAGATAAAGATCCATCCAACAAATACAAACACAAGCATCATCTTCAGCATGTTTCTTATATTTCCCATATTTTCTTACAGATGGGCGATTGTGTTTGTGTGTGGTCTTTAGGTATTGTTGTGGAGAAATAGTGAACTTCTTGATTCGGTCTTTATAGAGGTTTTTTGTTGACGGTGTCTTTACAGAGGTTGTGTTTGGTTCTTTAAATAGTTATACAAGAGATATAGTTGCAAAATATTTGCATCATAGTACATAGAAAGTTGAGAAAATTCTAACGAAACAAAGAAAGAGGCATGATTCATGCATGAACGAAATTTGGTATTTTAATAAAAAAAAATTCTTTTTTTTTTGTAGTATTGGATACATAGATTGGTAAGTTCAATGAGATTCTAGCTCAAAACCAATTGAAAATTAGTGGAGAGGCCCAAGTCTCTATATTAGCACAAATCATTTTCCACTTCCGATGTGGGTCATTCTTCACACGCCCCCTTGAGATAATGATCCGTCTAGCCATTAATCTCGACAATTTTTGTTAATATTGGGTTAGATCGATCGGTCATCTTCGGCCATATCGATTTCTCTTCGAGTGAGGGTGTTCAGGTTCTGATACCATGTTAAATTTCATGAGATTTAAACTCAAAATTAATTGGCAATTAATGGAGAAGTCTATATCCTTTTTATATTATCACAAATCCTTTTTCACTTCCGATGTGGATCATTCTCATATAAATACATTGACAACAAAAAAATCAATTTTGGAGATAAGTGGTAAGTTGAATTCGAACCCTAGTCTAGCCACACATGGAAAATCATTCACCATTCAAACATCGAGGAAGAACCAACATGCAAGTGAAGATGGTGGAGGTTTTAACAGCCGAAAGCAAATGGACAAAAAAAACTTCACTGGAGAGGAACTAGCTTTGCTGAGCTCGTGACAGAGGATCAAGGCGAGCTCAAAGTTGTTTGATGATATCCCTAATCATAAGAAATTAGCTTTAGGTCTATAGAGTCTAATGCTTCGTTGCCGTTAAATAGTTCTTTGAAATTAAAGAAATTAATATAAGTTAAAACATGTAACTGAAAAGAAAAAAACATGTAATTGAGTGCTATTGTGTTATGCTTAAAGAAATTAATATAAGTTAAAAAAACATGTAACTGTCTTTGTCCCATTTTCCTCTGGTAACCGTACTACCACCGTTCATGGCTTTAGTACGTACCAAGTAACAACACTTCTTTCCGGTGTCGTACACTTAATGTAGTACTAAACTTATACAGTTATGCGTAATCAGTGTCCATGGATTTTATCGACTATTCTATAATTTCTATTATTCTATATATATCAACCATGCACCTTCTATTCCCAACTGCTCGTACATATCACGATCCTTCAATTAAATATTGTCGTGATAAGTCGACGCTCCGACATATTTTAATTTAGAGGAGAGAATGTGATCAAAGTATATAATTAGAAAAGATTCTATTAAAGTACTAGAAAATTCGGAGGGAAACCAAATATTACTTTCGAACAAAACAAAAAAGCCAAATATTACTAAAGAAATATTTTCTCTTTTTGTTCTTTCTAAATCATATATAACGATTATATGTTTTAAAGCAATCTCCATGTATCGCTAAAAGCATAAAATATTACGGGAAAAATGTCAAAAAAATCCCGAACTTTCAAATTATGGACGAAAAAATCATGAACTTTCAAAATGTCATTTAAATCTCAAAGTTTTGATTGACTTCTTAAGAAAATTGTAACTTTTGTTGACTTGGCCATTTTAGGCATGCCGTTAAAGTTCCGTTAGCAAACGATAACAGGGTTAATTTTTCGTTAGCAGTCTCCGTTTAGGCAAAATGACGACGTATTGAAAATAGAAAAAAAGTCAAAAAAATCCTGAACTTTCAAATTATGGACGAAAAAAGCCTGAACTTTCAAATTATGGACGAAAAATGCCTAAACTTTCAAAATGTCATTCAAATCCCTAAGTTTTATGATTCACTAGTGATAATGTTGATTCAATCAAAATCAACAACCGTGTGAAATAGTAACGTCCAAGTTTGGATGGATTGCAACCATGAAGAGGATCATGTAGTCTCATATCCTTCTGATGCTAACAAGCAAGCTTACATGTGCGGAAAGCGAATCCTTAGGATCAATTCACGCACTTTATCATCAAAGAACTCAAGGATAGGATTGCAAGCGACTTAAAGGTATTAAACATTTCTAGTACCTTCTGTATATCTTTAATCAGACGAGTGATTGACAAAAAATCAATCACGCAGCTCGTATTTACAACTCCGTCAAAAGTGGTCTCAAAATCAACTTTGATGTAGTAGTCGATGAGGAAATTGAGGCAGAAGATGGAGATTGAAGATGTATATGGTGTCGTAGATTGATCTCAAAGTCTCGCTTTCTGCGCATGTAAGCTTGTTTGATAGCATCAGGTATGTGTGTTCCCTTAGAACCCATGAAGACGGTTCTTCCGTCGTTTTATCAAACGAGATGTGAATTTGTGAACAAGCATAAGGGATGTTGTTTATATTGAATTTTCAAGCAATGTAAGCTAACAATGTGTCATTGTGTTTGTGCATTAGGGTCATTTAAACCTTAAACCAAAACTTTAGGATTTAATTGACATTTTGAAAGTTGAGGTTTTTTCATCCATAATTTGAAAGTTGAGGCTTTTTCGACCATAATTTGAAAGTTCAGGTTTTTTTCGACATTTTTTCCTATTTTCAATACGTCGTCGTTTTGCCTAAACAGAGACGGAGAATTAACCCTGTTATCGTAGTGCTGACGGAAATTTAACGGTAGGCCTAAAATGGCCAAGTCAACGAAAGTTAATCATTTTCCTAGGAAGTCAGCCAAAACTTTGGGATTTAAATGACATTTTGAAAGTTCATGCTTTTTTCGTCCATAATTTGAAAGTTCGGGATTTTTTTGACATTTTTCCCAAAATGTTACGTGCCAATAGAATATATATAAATGTCAGTGTTTTAAAATACGTTATACGCTAGACGTACGGTCGACCACCATATAGCGTATAGACGTATATACGGGCGTTTATATGGTAAATATTTTTGAAAATAAATATATGTATAATAGTATAAATATAATAAATATACAATTTATATTGTAAAATATAACTCATTATTAATATATTAAACAAAACTCACAATTATAATTTATTTTTAAAAGTTATAATCATGAAAATATATTATATATATAATTGAAACACATATATATAAGAAAATTATAACCATTGATCATTTCAAGTAGTTAAAATTAAACAAAAAATATATATGTGTTTGTCAAAATATTTACTAAAAAAATACATAACGTTTATACGGTGTATATACGGTCGTATAGCCGTATAAACGGCCGTATTATCGCTGTATAAACGGTTGTATAGTTTAATCTGTATTTTTAACCGTATAGCAAAAACAAGGTACAGTCCTTCACTGTACAACGTATATACGGTGTATATACGGCCGTATAAACCGTATTTTAGAACACACTGATAAATGTATATGCTTCTTTCCGAATAATTTAAAAAGGTTATCTGATAAAGGATTTGAATTCAGTTTTTCGTTTCTTTATGTATATCTTCAAGAAAGCTAATTTCTGATAACTTTTGGTCTTGGTAAAAAATAGAAGCTACAAAGGAGAAGTTGATTCTTAAAATACACCAAATAGTTAATAAGTTCTACAAATATACACAAAACTTTTTTGTAGTTCCCTGAAAGAATATATAGAAAAAAATTGTCATTCTATTTTAATACACTAATAAATTTGTATAATCTTACGTTTTGATGGACATCAACCAATTTAACAGTACTATTTGAAACCAAACAAATAAACGCAAGTATCAACTGAAGCAAAGTAAATATTCCCTCCGTTTAACTATAAGTGAAGTTTAGAGTTTTTTTGTTTCGCTATAAATGATGTTTTAAAGAATCTATGAAAAAATTAATTGTGTTTTGATTGTTTTTTACCATTTAAAATTCGGGTTAATTAGTTTAATAATAGGTTTTTAATACAAAATTAGGTATTTAACACCATATGAAAGAAAATTATGTGAGTAACTATGAAAATAAAATAGTGGACGATTTCCCCTATTAAATGTGATAATTATTGACATTAAAAATAAATCTCTCAAAATATTTTTCTTTAAAAAAAAATATTATTCTTATCAATGATCTTTATCAATGAAGAAAGTAGATATTATCTGGCAAAAAAGGTACAATTATTAAGGTAAATAGAGAATAAAAAAATCTCTCAGAATATAGTTGACTATCTAAAAAAAATAGTAAACAAATTTTAGGGCATAGTTATCTACTTTACTTGTTTCATGACATAGTTAACTATATAAAAATATTGTTGTAATAGTTGTTTTATTTAAACACATATAGGTCACTACATTATGTACATGATGTAGTCACTTATTATAGTTATATAGTTAACTATTATCAAGAATAGTTCATGATGTAGTTACATATTGATATTAGAGATGAGATAATGGAAAAAAAATATATAGTTAATCTATATTAGTTAAAAAAATCTAAAATACAGTTATTTATTTTGATTTTTGATCATATTTAACTATGTAACTATTAATTCATGATTGGAGATTATGATCTATAGAAACGAATTAAAAAAAAATAGTTGAGATAAAAGAAGAAGAAAAACTGAATTGCTACATCGAACCAAGAAAAAGAAGTTAACGATGTCGTCAAATTAAAAAATAAAATAAAAGAAGAAGAAGCAAATAAATTGGCCTAGGTGATACCTCATAATACTCTCTTCTAAACATTTTATTTCTTCACAAAAATTTATTTGCTTCATATTAATGAAAGTTTCAAATGTTAAAAGAAAAAAGAAAAGAAGAAGAAAAAGTGATGGCTAAGAAGGAGGAGGAAAGAAGAAGAGGAAGAAATTGAGGAAATATTAGGGTTTTAATTTAAACATTAATGATTTAGTTATTTTTTTTCTAATATGAAATATGTGTATTTATTTAAGGGTAAAATAATCATTTTAGGTATGGTCAATGTTAATTATCTAATTATAATTAAGATCATGTTAGATATTTAATTATTGATGGAAAGAGTAATATTCATGCTTATTTCTCTTAAAATTATGCATACTGATATTTATTAGTTGATATGTTTTGGAATTGATAATAAAACATGTTTTTCTTTTATAAAACTACAAAATAAGTGTTTTATTAATCGGTGTGCAGAACATTTAAACATCATGTAAAATGAAAAAAAAGAGGGGAAAATTCCTGAAAAAAATTTCCAACTTAATTTAATTTGCTGAAAAAATACTCTAACTTTTTTCGCTTCTCGATTAATACACAGAGTATTTAATATTGTTGTTTATATACTCGAACTTTCAAAATGTTTTGCTTTTACTACATCGTCATCAACGGTGTTAACTAGATTTACGGAAGTTAATAAAATCCGTTTATTTTTAATTAACACGTGTTAATAGTTGTGATAAAAAACGATTTTGCCCAATTTATTTTGCCCCAGATTGATTTCATATATGAGTGGAAGAACCCTAAAATCAGTTTTCTCATTCTTCACCAAACAATCGATATGGATTCGAGGGTTATGAACATGGGTTTTAAGTTCTGAAAGGAGAATAGCCAACAAAATCGATTCGAGGGTGAAGACATGTGAGGACAATCAGAGAAGATGAAGCAATTTTTTGTGCAAATACAAAATCAATTTGTCTCATTTTTTATTCTGATTTTATGAGCCTGTGATTTGTCTCTTGCTTTCTTCTGATTTGTATGGTTCGATTTCGTGTTCAATAGTTTCCATATGTCTATGACTTTAAGATCTTCATCGGTCGGATGGAGTAACAAAGAGAAGACCTGTATTCTTCAGTCCTAAGCTTCGTATAATTGAACTTTGACCTTGTTTCATCTTAAAAGAGAAAGAGCTAAGAATAAAAAGAAATTCTGAAACGATTTATGGTGTTAGGGTTCTTAAAAGGACAAATTCATTTGGAGAAGGAGGAAGGACAAAACCGAGTTTTATTATTGTATCAGACACGTGCAATTAAAAATTTAACAGCTTTTATTAAATTTTGTTATTCTAACTAACACCGTTAATGACGATGTAGTGTGGTGGTGGAAACTTGCACAGTTGAAATAGTCAATGGTTTCTAGGTCTGAAAGCTCTGAGATGAGAAACACAGCGAAGATCTCAAGAGAGTTTGTTATTAAGCTTTTGCAAGTATTACAAGTAGTTTCTGTGTAAAATTGCGGATCCCTTTTTGGAGGTATCCTAGGTCTATTTATCCAAGTCTAAGTCGGCCTAGGTCTACGCCTAAAGAGATAAGGTTGAATCCCTAAATCTTTGGGATTCTTTCTCAGCGTAGTCGGCGCCGCCTTTAGGTCTTGACCTTGTCCTCGTCATGGGCCCAAATCCGAGAGCTCGTCTTCTAGGCCCAGCCTTATAGTAGAGGTCGGCGTGATTTGTTACTCGTGGGCTCCCGACTCGTTCTTTCCAATGTGGGCCTTCTGAGCTCGGCCCATTCTCCGTTTCGAAGTGAAATGGTCGCAACGGTCTCTCGGAGTCTAAATGACCACTATAGACGTCGTCCCGGATGGGTGCCGATCCTAGTCCCAGTTATTCCGGAGAGCCGGTCCCAGAGACAGAGCTGGTCCGGATAACTGCGCGCGTACCTCTAGTACTTAGTCATTTTCTTGACGATCTCTACCGGAGTGAGATCTGACCCCAACAGTTAGCCCCCCAGCTCGGTAGTATCAGTTCTGATGATGCCGAGGTAAAAGAGTTGTAGTGAGGTTTTCAAGAAAATGTACCGCTTGGCATGCGTCTGACGAGACGAGATTGTGAAACCTTGTTCTGAAGACCTGTCGATGTTACTGAGCTTTCGTGTTCATGTTTAACGCATAGCCCAATAAGGATTTTCAATAGACCCGTGTTTCTGAACCTGTGTTATAAAGTTTGGAAGAACTGGTCCTGCAAAGTTTGTAGAGCTTGTTCTCGTTAAAACTCGAAAAACTTGTTTATCTTGCCCAACTCTCGCATGTTCACGTTTAATGCCGAGTTGGGTGTCACGTTTCTCTTTAGCTGCTTTCTGGACTTAGTAAAGATACTGTTTTTTCCGGGAACTGAAAATTTAATTCCCGCTAAAAATTGGAAATTTAAATTTCCGCTAGAGACTGGAATTGTTAATTCCCGCTGGAAATGAGAAATTTGGTTCCTTTCAGAAATCAGAATTGTTCCCCCCGACCACTGAAACGTGCCATTCCAGGGTTTTGACAGTGACACTATAAATACTCCTTCCCCTTTTCTCTTCTCCATAACTTCACTCCACCAAAAGAAAGGTAACCTCTCTTCTCTCTCTACTTTCTGTTTTAGATCTAGGGTTTTGGTATTATTATTTTTTTTTCTTTTTTTTTTTATAAAATCCCGCTCGTCTCTCCTCACCACCGACGAGCGTTCTACTTTTCTGGCGAGCTCCAGTCGTCGTTGGCCGTTCCACGTCGTCGTTGGCCGTTCCACGTCGTCGTCACCACTCCTCTGTTGCGGCAGAGTCATCGTTTCCGTCGTGGTATGCAGGATTGAGCTTGGTCTCGACGTGACTCGTTTCTTCTCCGTCACCACAGTGAACCCGCCATTATTTTTGGTGTACTTCCGTTCAGCCTTTGTTGTCTTCACCAGATCCTGGACCATTCCTCCGACCACGACGAGTCTCTGCTTCTCACTCCGACCCAAGACTTTTCGTTCCCGTCGCTGAAATCTTCCTCTCCGTTTCACCGAACTTGTGGAGGTGAGGGCTCATCACTGCCGGAGTTGGTATTCTCGTCGCGGTACCGTCGTCGAAACTGTTGGTCAACCGGCGAGTTCCCTGTTTTCCGGTGAACCCTTGTTCGTGTTGTCTCCGCTTTACATCCTCGATTCTCCGGTCCGACGCCGAGGCGCAGAGATCTGGGAAGCCGTCGTGGAGAGAAAACAGTGTCGGAGGCAGAGCGTTGAGCTCACCGTTGCCCAGCTGAACCGTCGTCACCGAGCTGTAGTTGAATCGTTGTCACCGAGCTCTTCCTTCTTCGGTAAAGGTTTGTGGTCACCGGATCCGCGTTACCCTTGCTCTACGGACGAGCTCTCTGTTTTTCCGGTGAACTATTGTTATCACCATCCTCGGCGAGTTCTAGTTCTGCGGTCCAACTCTCCACCGAGATCTCACCGTCATCGATTCTGGAGCCGTCGAGTCCTGGTCTTTGTAGTTGGTGAAGCATCGGTCTCGATTTCAGACCGTCTTCGTGATGACTTGACAACTTGGTGTTGTGCTGCGGTGAGACTTGTACCGTGGCGAGGACTCGAGAACTTTAAGACGTCGTGGTCCTAAACAAGTCACGACATCGTCGTAGTGGTTTTGACACTTAAGTATTCTCGTTCGTTGTTTCAATTTTAAGTCCCACGTCATCTTTCGAAAGATTCCTGGAATCCATGTCGAAGCTAAGGACCACCAGTCTAGATAGCCTAGGACCGAGTTTCGAAATAAACTGTTCTGATGCAGAGTTTAGCTCTTAGCTTCGTCCCTGTAAGGATAGAGAGGTGACTTGAGTCCTGGTCTTAGATGTGAGTGATGCAGCGAACGCACAGAGTCTATCTCTCATTGATGAGCAAGTCGTCCACACTCGCAATTTTCTAGATGTAAAGGTGGAACAGGACGAGGATGAGATAAACGAAAGATTCGACTTAGCTATGTTTCTTCGAAAGCAAGAATCTTCGGCTCATGGAAAGCGTCGTGCTAAAAAGTTCAGACCTCCGGACCCACCGGGTTTCACTCTATCAACGAAAATGTCACTTTCTCTTTTGAGGAAGAAACTTAACATCCCGGAAGAAATAGAGCTAGTGGTTCCGGAACCTCACGAACGAGCTGACGATCCTCCAGAGGGGTATTTTACTTTGTACGAAAGCTTTCTCGAGGTGTGCTTCCTGTGGTTTCCCATTCCGTATGTGATTCTCAAGCTTCTGGCAAAGTATAGGCTTTCAATTTCGCAAATCACCCCTCGAGGAATTCGTCACTTATTAGGAACCCTCGTTCGTAGTTATGAGTGCGGGGAAACATTAAGTGTTTATCATTTGATGCGCTTCGTGGATATTCGGCGGCCCTCTCCGTTCTCCAAGCTTGTATACTTCGCTGTAAACCGGAAGAATCTTAAACTTATCCACGGGTTTGGCAGAAAAGACCGGCAATGGATGGATTTTTTCTTTTTCGTGTCGATATGCGAAGAGACTTTGGGAGATGGACTAGGCCTAATCCAATCGAAATGGCTTACAAAGGGTAGCCGGTCCCGTTCTCTATCGTTGGGAGTCGGCTAGCTTTACTTTTACCGTTCGTGATGTGTTTGTTTTTTTTTGTATTGATTATAACCCTTTGTTCCGTTCGTGTCTTTTTGCAGTGACAGGCCCAGCACCGAAGGTTCCGAGCAACTGGAAGATAGTTTGGGATTTGCTCAGCGTTCGAGGGTGCAATTGGACGAGAGCCTTCCTTGGGGGTTCTTCGGTCTCGATTTTTCGCTTTCAGATTGTTCAGTAGACGTTCAGTCAGAGATGGAGCGTCCACGATCTTTCAGGAGTTTAGCGCGTAGGACTTTTGGGAGCGGCAAGCCCCCGGCGCCGACTACTGCGACCACTTCTGCGGCGCCGACTACTGTGCCAGCTCCGACCGTGCCTACCACTGCACCACCTTCTGTCACGCCAACTACTGCGCCAGCCTCTTCTAAGGCGACTACTGTGCCAGCTTCTACCAAGTCGACTACTGCGCCCGCTTCTGCTAGGCTGACTACTGCGCCTCCTTCTGAGCCGCGTGACACTTCTTCTGCCGGGAAGACCACCACGGCTGCTAAGGGATCGCGTCTCCCTTCTTCGACTAGGACTGAGCTTGTAGCTGCTCTACCTGCTCTGCATGCTCCTCTTCCTTCCGACTATGATGCAAAGAAGGCAGCCAAAGGGAAGGGTCATGCAGGCGACGACCGTAAGAGATCATCTGATAGGGACGACATGACTGACGTGGACCGAGAGCCGAAGAGGGCTCGGGCGAGATCCGCTTCTCCTCCTCGTCGTGTGTCCAGTAGTAGCCTCTTCTCTACTCTAGTTTTCCACGACGACGCCGTGGCTCCGATCGACACAAAGTCTTCTGGAGACGTGATGCGCCAGGGACTGAAGGTATATTGCCCTTTCTTTCTATTCATTGCCCTTTATAACTTAGTGTTGTTTTTTTTTGACATTTTTCTGTCTCTGATTTTTCGGCAGTTCCTAGCCCTTGTGAATAAGGTGGGACACAAACTTGAGGCCGAGGTCGAGGATTTGAAGAGGAATCTTGAGGACGAGACGCATCGTTCTGAGAACGCACGCACTACAGCTGAGGTTTTTTTAGTCGAACGCACCGCGCCCTGGGCGTCAATAGACAAGAAGAATAACAAGCTTACAGACCAGGCCAGAGAGATAGACTTGCTCAAGGCTGAGGCGCGGAAGTCTGCGAAGGCCCTTCTTATCGAGGCGGAGAGATCCGCGATGGCTCTTGCTGCCGCGGAGGAGAGGGAGCAGTGCTCGGCCGCCATCTTGATGAAGCGTGATGGTGAGCTTGCTACAGTTATGGAGAACCTGAGGAAAGAGGACGGGCACATTCAGAGTCTCGAGAGAAAGTTTACTCGTGCCAGGGACAAGTTTGATGAGCTCCAGGGCGATCTGCGGGGCAACATGGTCTACCAAGTGCAGAGGGTAGCCAACCTTGACTTCGCCAGATTGTTGCTGGGCCTACTCGACGGTCAGGAGCCTCCCAAGCTCGAGGACGAGCTCACTTTCCTTACCGCCGACGTAGCGAAGCACGCCGGGGACGAGGAGCGTTTCGAGCGGCTGATGAAGAGTCTCCACGGACTTTTGCATGTTCTTGATCCGAAGGTTAGTGGTTTTTGCTTTATAAATGTAGTTACTCCCTCGGATAGATGTGATTATTTCTCTTTTTCACAGTCGGATTTCCTTCATTTTTTTTTATAGGTTAAGGCGCCCACCGTGGTCGCCCATGACCGGACACTCGAGACGTACGCAGCGAGTGTCGGTTTAGCCGATCCTTTGGGGTCGCTCCTTGGAGGCACCGGCCCTTGCAAGGCCGCAGTAGTTGGTGTAGATGGGAAGTTCTCCCTAATCGGCGGAGTTGGGGCCGAGGTGACCAAGAGCAGGATTGACGATGTCACCGAGGACGCTGAGACTGTTGAGGCTCCCGAGGAGATGAGGACGGACGAGGATTCCCAGGGATCAAGGATCGATGCGATTACCGAGGATCCGAGGCTCGACGACATCTTTGGAGAGACGGAGGCCGAGGGGGTGCCGGTCACTCAGGTTGCTCCTCCAGGAGTTGACGAGGAGGTCGTACTTTAGTTGTGTTGCGCATTTGTTAGCGCTTTTATTGCTTATGTCTTAGACATTGATTTTGCGTCTAGGAGGCTGCCTTATGTTTTTCGGCTTTAGATTTTTTTGGATTTGATGTTTTACCGTCTGGACGGGTTTTATCCATGGATTATTTTACCTTGCATTTTGCAAGATGATAATGAATGCGGTTTTAGCTTATCGATGATCTTCTTTCCAACATTTTCGCTTAGTCTTTCAAAGAAAATTTTAGTAACGACAAACCGAACTTTGTTGTAGATGTTTGACCATCCGAACATGGATTCCTTTTATTGTGGTTGTTACCAGTGTAAGTATAACTGGGTTTCCTGAACGAACGACTTGGTTTACGATCATGTTCGCTCTTTCGATCATGACCGCTCCTGCGACGATCGTCGCTTTTGACCAACGATGTTTTTGGGTTTTGGATTGGTCACTTCGGTTACACGTGCGCTTCTCTCTAAGCGCACCTGCTACTATAATGAACCACTTTTATTTATATAGCGCTTTATCCAATGGTGGATGTTGTTGTATTTATTATGCAGAATTTTTATAAGAAGTCGTCGCTGTGGCCAACAGCGGCGGTTTGAGATGGTCATTTAAGTTAGACCTTGAGTTATTCATAACGGATGTGATAGAGATAGTTGTTTTGATAAGTCCTTGTAGCAGAAGTTTATTCTCATAAAAATTTGCTACAAAGAGAGGTGGGAGTATACGAGTATACGTACCCCACTCCCCCCCCTTTTTTGGGAGGGGAGCAACTAAACCCATCCAAAAATGGGCTGCCTACGTATCCTTTGCAGGGATCAAGTCACCCGTAGTTCATGGTAAGTTGTTGATGTATGGATGATTGAGTGTAATGATGATTTTTGAGGTAGCGGGACGGAGTTTAGTGGTAATACTTCTTGAGGTGTCGTGTGTTCCATGATCGTGGGATAGCTTTTCCTTCCATGTTTGCGAGTTCATATACGCCCGGGCGGACAACCTTAGTGACGACGTATGGTCCTTCCCAATGTGCTCCAAGTTTACCGGCGTTCCGCTCTGCTGTGTTTTGGAAGACTTCTCGTAAGACCAGTCTCCTTCGTAGAATCGCCGGGTGCGGACCTTGGAATTGTAGTACTTGGACGCAGCCAACTGGTAGCGAGTGATGTTAAGTAGTGCTCGGTCACGCCGTTTGTTGACTAGGTCTAGATCATCCAGGAGCAGCAACTGGTTGAGTCCTTCTTGTTCGGGGAGAAGCCTGCGGCGGACTCCTGGAATGTGTACCTCTGGTGGGATGACACATTCTGTTCCGTAGACGAGTGCGAACGGGGTTTCGCCTGTAGCTCGCCTTGGAGTCGTTCGATAGGACTAGAGGACGCCTTTGAGTTCGTCTGCCTAGAATCCTTTCTTTTCGTCCAAACGTTTTTTGAGTCCTGCAATAAGAGTCTTATTAGTGGATTCGGCTTGTCCGTTTCCCTGAGGACATCGTGGCGTAGATTTGCTCAGGCGGATCTTCCACTTATCGCAGAAAATGTCAAACTTGGAGGAGATGAACTGCGAGCCGTTGTCAGTGACGATTTCATAAGGCACGCCGTGCCGGCAAATGATGTTCTTCCAGATGAACTTCTCCACTTGTCTATCTTTGATGCTAGAGTATGACTCTGCCTCGACCCACTTGGAGAAGTAGTCTGTCAGGACCAGGAGATAACGCTTCTGTCGCGACGGGTGGAGAGGTCCGACGATGTCCATGGCCCAACGCATGAAGGGGTAAGGCGAAGTAATTGACGAGAGTAGCTCTGTGGCTGATGAATCATTGGGGCGTGTCGTTGGCACTTTTCGCAGTGTGAGGAGAACTTCTCGCAATCCTGGATCATAGTGGGCCAAAAGTAGCCATGGCGTTTGATTCGGATTGCTAGTGCTCGGCCTCCAGAATGGTTGCCGCAAGATCCGCCGTGAATTTCCTCCATTACTTGCCTAGCTTTTTTCTCTTCAACGCAAGCGAGCAAAGGCCCAGAAAATCGCCATTTGTAGACATTGCCATCCAGTAGCACGTAACGAGCTGCTTGCGGTCGCAGTTTACGAGCTGCCCACTTATCCTTTGGTAACTCGCCGTCGGCTATGTATCCTCGGATTTGGTTCATCCATGGCGTGTCGCAGCCGTATTCTTTATCATCTGCCTTCCCCTCAGTTGTAACTTCTTTTTCGATGTAAGCGGGCTGACCGACCTCTTTTGTTGCTTCTTCAATCTCAGGATGGGCCGCCTCTGATAGGGTGGGATCTGATGTACTCGTCTCCATAGTTATTGGGCCATCTGGCTCGGAAGGGGCTGTTGCAGTCGTTTCAGAATGGGCTTGTTCAATATCCCTATGTAAAGTTACGTCTGCTGGTGATGTCGATTTAGGAGTAGACGTTGTGTTCTGGTCTTGGTCGGTTGACTCCGAAGCTTCGGGAAGAGGTGGCATATCAGTTCTAGTGGTAGTTGTCTCCTTGAGTTCAGGCCGAGCTATATCTGGCGAGGGTTTTCGGGGTGAGCTGCCTCATCTGGAGTCGACACGATCGGAGGAGAGCAAGTTGGCTCGGCTGGTTCGGGATCACTTGCCTCCGCTTGAGTGTCGCGAGCTTTCTTTCTTGGAGGGGCTGCCGTAGCGTGTTCGAGGTGAACAGGGTCTGTCAGTACTCCTTGTGCTTTATGCTTAGCTGCCTGGGAGCGGGTTACCACGTTTACCGAGTTGCGTAAGCGAATGCTTGGCTTCTTGATGAACTCGACGGGGATGACTCTGCTAACATCTTCGTCGGTTTTAGAAGCGACGACTGCTAGAGCATCGACGTCTGTATTCTCTTCTCTAGGAATACGTGTTACCGTGCATTCCTCGAACTGTGCTGCTAAGTCCTTGGCGACTTGAAGGTAGGCCTCCATTCGCTCATCCTTAGTGGCGTACGCCCCGTTAAACTAATTCACGACTAGTTGAGAATCACAAAACACTGAAACTTTCTTGATTTCTAATCCTTTGGCGAGTCTTAGTCCTGCTAGGAGCGCTTCATACTCTGCCTCATTGTTCGAGGCGTCGAAACCCAGGCGGAAAGATTGTTCGAGTACTTCTTTTGTTGGTGAAGTTAATCGTATCCCTACGCCTGAACATAGTCAATGTCGTATTCGCTCAGCTCTATCGCCCACTTTGCCAGTCGTCCTGATTGACTGGGACTGTGCAAAACCGACCGCAGCGGGAAAGTGTTAAGGACTACTATCGGATGTGATTGAAAGTAGGGTCTCAGCTTTCTTGTGGCTGTGAGGACGGACAGTGCCAGCTTCTCCATGACCGGGTATCTGGTCTCGGCGTCTATCAGTGATTTGCTGATATAAAAGATGGGCTTCCGCTCGCCTCTTTCCTCTGGCAACAAGACTCCGCTGACAGTCGTTTCGGAGACTGCTATGTATAAGAACAAGGGCTCGCTGTGGTACTGTTTTAGCTGTCGAAAGGCATCTTCACACTTTTCAGTCCACTCAAAATTATTATTCTTCCGTAGTGTGTCGTAGAACGGGAGGCATTTATCAGTGGACCGTGAGATGAATCTGTTAAGTGTGGCTACTCGCCCAGTGAGTCGTTGGACCTCTCGCTTTGACTTTGGCGAGGACATCTGGATGAGTGCGTCGATCTGTTTCGGATTTGCCTCGATAACGCGATGGGTGACCAGGTATCCGAGGACTCGCCAGAGGTTACTCCGAACCTGCACTTGGTTGGATTCAACTTCATATTGTGTTTGTTCATGCATTTGAAAGAGTCTTCCAGGTGGACTACGTGGTCTTCTTCGTCTAATGACTTGACCAGCATATCGTCTATATAAACCTCCATGGTTTTGCCGAGCTGGTCGGCAAACATTTTGTTGACTATGCGTTGATAAGTGGCTCCAGCATTCTTCAAGCCAAAAGGCATGACTTTGTAACAGTATATGCCGTGATCCGTTATGAACGTCGTCTTCTCGCGGTCAGCTGGGTTCATGAAAATCTGGTTGTACCCAGAAAAAGCATCCATGAACGATAGGAGTTTATTGCCTGTCGTTGCCTCGACGAGTCGGTCGATGTGTGGGAGGGGGAATCTATCTTTGGGGCAGGCCTTGTTTAGATCTGTGAAATCTACGCAAGTCCGCCACTTGCCATTTTTCTTCCTGGCAACGACTGGATTTGCCAGCCAATCAGAGTACTTGACTTCCATTATCGATCCCACTTTTAAGAGTCTCTCGACTTCGTCGTTAACTGCCTTTGCTCTTTCAGGTCCCAGTTTCCTTCGCTTCTGCTTAATCGGTTTGAATGACGGATCGACATTCAACTCATGGCAAGTTACGTTGATATCGATACCGGGCATGTCGTCGGCTGCCCAAGCGAAGGTGCGTATGTTCTGTTTCAGAAACGTGACTAGTCTCTTCTTGATTGTATTATTCAAATTAGCGCCGATCTCAGCGCACCGTTCTGGATTCTCGTCGTCGATACAAACCGATACAACTGGTTCGTAGGTAGGCACCGCCCTCAACTCGCGGTCCTCCTCGATCTGTAATTGCTACAAGTTCTCTGAAATCTCTTTGACGGGGTCTCTGTTTTTCTTCATCTTCTTTCGTTCAGCTTTTGAGACCGGGTCAGTAACGGGATTCCGAATTTTGTGTTCAGTAAGAGTACATACGCGAGATTCTTTCTGACTTCCGTAGATCGTCTTGATGCCTTGTTTTGTTGGAAATTTCACTCATAAGTGGTAAGTGGATGTCATGGCGCGCATCGCGTTGTGCCATGGGGTTCCCAGGATGACATTGTATATCGCTGGGTGATCTGCTACTGAAAATTAGACTACTTTGATGATTCCTCCAGCTTCGACGGGCAACCTGATTACTCCAAGTGTCATCGTGGTCTCTCCTGAGAAACTGGTTAAGGGCTTTGGTTGTTCCTTGATTTCGTCAAAGCTAATATCCATCCGCTTCAGCGTATCTTTGAAAATTACGTCGACGGTGCTTCCCGTGTCGATCAAGACCCGGGACACGTCAATGTTGCTGATAGCGATTTCGATGACAAGTGGATCGTCATGTGGTTTGTCGATTCTGATTGTTTCTCTTTCTTCAAAAGTGATTGTGTCATTAGGGAAACAGGACGGAGTATACCAGTTGACGCTAGCTTCAGCTCGGCGTTAAAACGCTTTAATTGAGGAAACCGTATCTGAGCAGTAGTGGGAGCCTCCCATTATCATGAGTAATCTCCTTCTTGGACCGCCTTGAGTAGTGTTCTCATTTTGTCTGCCGCGTTTAGGTTGTTCCTTGTCGGTAGATGCAGGCTCGGACGCAGGCGCCTGATCTGTTTTGACTTCAAAATCTTCGAGCTTGAGTTCCTCCTTAAGTTTTCCATCAAGTAATCTCTGGGCGAGGGCCGAGCCGAGAGATCGGCAGTTTACTGTCGAGTGCCCGTGGGTGCGGTGAATGTCACAGTTTAGTGACCCGTCGTAGGTTGAGTTTCTGGTCCACACATTAGGAAAACCTCTTCCTCGGCCGCGGCCGCGGCTTCTTCCTCGGCCAAGGCCGGATGAGTCCACTTGATAATTGTGGGTTCCTTTTGAACCGCCCTCGTGCTGAATATAACCTCTACCATGAGTTTTTTGCGACTGACTCGGCTGGTGGTCGCTGTCATTTTTCTGTTTTGACTTCCCATACTTCTTTGCAAGTTTCTTTGCTTCTTCTTCGCTTTTGGCGAAGTTCGTCGCTCGATGTAGAGCATCCTAGATAGTTGAAGGCTCGTTGAGAGACATCTCCATCCAGAAGTCAGATTTGTGCTATATGGCTCTTTTCAGCGCTCGGAGTGCGTCCGAGTCCTCTATCCCTTTCACTTGTGATAGTACTAGCTTGAAACATTCGATGAAAGTTTTGAGATACTCGGTTGGTCCTTGGTTCATGGACCATAAATCAGCGACAGACGTTTGAGTCTCAATGAAGATGGAGTAGTACTTGATGAAGGCCTCTGTCAACTGTTTGAAAGTATCGATGGAATTACTTTCAAGCCCTTTAAACCATTTGAGAGCTGGTCCTTTGAGATTTTCTACGAAAAGCAAGCACTGTCCGATGTCCATCTCTTCCTCTTTAAAATTTAATCTCGTCATAGCCACGCTGAATTCGTTGAGATGGTCAGCTGGGTCTTCGGTTCCGTCGTAGGTTGGCACCCTAATCTTGCCCGGGTCTGATACTCGAGCTTTAGTGATGCGTGCCGAGAAAGGAGTGTGCTGAGCTTGTTCCAAGATCAGATCGAGTTCTGGTGCCTTGTTGGTGGCACGATGCATCTGCGAACGAATAGTCTTCAATTCGACAGTAGTGCTACTTAACGAAGCTTGAAATTCGGTCATCTGGTCATGCTGGGCTTGAAACGCAGCTTGTTTCGCTTCAGCGTCCTCTGCCTGTTTCACCCACTCAACGTTTTCCTCTTCTTCCGAAATATGTCTGGCATATCCATTATCGATCTCGTCGTTAAAAGCGGAGAAACGTTGTTGGGTCATTCTTTGTGGGTCGGCATGCTTTTGCCTTGTAGTGGTTCGCCGTGCCACTTCTCCTCTGGGAGATCAGCGTTGCGTACGACTCTCCTCACGGGGCCATCATCTCCGATGGTGGAGAATTGCTGTGAAGCTATGTGTCGAGGATCATCGGTCCTTGCTTTGGCTATTCCCTGCCGATCTCTCGCTGTCTCAGTGAAGATCGTTTCAGGAACGGCTCTTCTAGCCAGGTCCTCGTCGTCGTTGTCGAGGGCTATCGGCTCGTCGCCGACTTTTGCTTTCTCTCGTCGTGCCTGGGCTAAAAGAGCGGATCGTCCATCGTTTGCGGCGGTCGATGGATTTTGGTGCCGAGGTCGGCTTGACGACCCTCCTGGTGTGGTGAAGTTGAGTGCCACTGGATCGATTCGCGCCGCTGGTTTTCTGAACAGACCTGGCTCAAGGGGTCGTGTGCGGACTTCTGCTCCTATGGACCTGAGCTCATCGGTTATTGTCCCGTTGGTTCGGTTTAGCCGCTCTGCGCTCTCCAGCAATGCATCCAGTGTCGTCTTCATCTTCTGCAACAGCTCAGGAAGAAGAGAGCTCGCTCTCGGGGTTTGCTTTGACTTCTCGCCAGGGAGATCGGCGCGAGCTGTACCTGCTGGTGGCAGATTGTTACGAGCGGTTTGGTCCTCGTTGGTAGCTCCTTCAGCCTGGATCTCGCCCTCTTCTAGATCTCTCGGCGTAGCATCTTTCGGATCAGCGATACATCGTTCGTCAGTCATCGTGTGTTGGATCTCTTCGCGGTGGTTCTTCGGAGTAAGAAGATTTCAAGGCCCCTCCTTCTAGCGCCAAACTATGGTGGTGGAAACCTGCACAGTTGAAATAGTCAATGGTTTCTAGGTCTAAAAGCTCTGAGATGAGAAACACAGCGGAGATCTCAAGAGAGTTTGTTATTAAGATTTTGCAAGTATTACAAGTAGTTTCTGTGTAAAATTGCGGATCCCCTTTTTGGAGGTATCCTAGGTCTATTTATCCAAGTCTAAGTCGGCGTAGATCTACGCCTAAATAGATAAGGTTGATTCCCTAAAGCTTCGGGATTCTTTCTCAGCGTAGTCGGCGCCGCCTTTAGGTCTTGACCTTGTCCTCGTCATGGGCCCAAATCCGAGAGCTCGTCTTCTAGGCCCAGCCTTATAGTAGAGTTTGGCGTGATTTGTTACTCATGCGCTCCCGACTCGTTCTTTCCAATGTGGGCCTTCTGAGCTCGGCCTACTCTCCGTTTCGAAATGAAATGGTCGCAACGGTCTCTCGGAGTCTAAATGACTACTATAGACGTCGTCCTGGAAGGGTGCCGATCCTAGTCCCAGTTATTTTGATGAGCCGGTCTCAGAGACAGAGCTGGTCCCTGAGACAGAGCTGGTCCAGATAAGTGCGCGCCTACCTCTGGTACTTAGTCATTTTCTTGACGATCTCTACCGGAATGAGATCTGACTCCAACATGTAGTAAAAGCAACATATTTGAAAGTTAAAGTATATAAACAACAATGTTAAATAGTTTGTGTATTAATCGAAAAGCCAAAAAAGTTTAGATATTTTTTCAGTAAATTAAATTAAGTTGGAGAATTTTTCAGGAATTTTCCCCTAGAGTAATAATCTAGCTTTCCACCTAAATTTCCAAATCGATTTTGAAATTCTATAAGCCCTAATTTTCTTAATTTGTAAAATCTAGTTCGAATAGATTTTCTCACAATCGGACAAACTCCCATTTCCATAAGAGACAAGTCTTTCCAACTTTTTCCAAAACTCGATTTTACGCAGACTCACCGCCTTTTTTTTACTTAGATTTCTTCTACTTCCAGATAAATTTTTATCCTTCTTCGGGTGACCTATGTAAAGAATCAATAAGATATTATAAAGACATTGTCAATACTTGTTAATATTATTATCGAGATGTGTACCTATCTATTTGTTAATATTGTCAATATCTACAAAGATATTGATATATTACACATTTGTCAATATAATAGGTAACAAATCTTTTCATATATAATAACTAGAATAGTATATGCGTAAAACGTGAAATAAAATATTTATTAAGTAGATTTTATAGTTAAATAATCAATTGTAATTACTGATAGAATTATTAAACATAATTTAAAATCAAAGTTACATATTTAAATTTACAACTTTTTATAAAATATGTTTCATCCGTGAAATAATTGAAACTAACATAACATATTTTTTAAGGATACGGTATATAATTTAAAGATACAAAAACGAAAGATTACTTATATAACCAAAAACTTGTCACCTGTTTTTTATTTTGTGTATGATTGGCTGGGCAGTAAGTACATTTTCATTAAAACATCAATTGGCTACCAATCATGCTTTAGCTTTTTATTTTTAAAGTAGCTTTTAACATTTGTTACCAATCATGTTGTGTCTTTAATTTTAAACTTACAGCCCAACAAAAAAAAACTTCCTTCTCTTGTTGTAAGTTACGAAAATCACACGGCCCCATTTGGAAGGCTTTAAAAGTTGGTAATTTTTTAAAAACACATAAATATTAGATAAGTTAAACATAAAAACCAAATAGAATTATAACTACAGAAAAAAAAAACATTCTATTTTATTCACCCAGTGCAAAAATTTAAGGGGATTTTCATGAAATGCCACAATCCAAATGCCACTTTTCAAAAATGCCATAGTTTGAAAATCTTTGTAAAAATACAACTTTTTGAAATATCATTTACTCAAAATATCATTTATATTTGGGTTAATTATGTTATGTTATAGTTTAGATTTTAGGATTTAGGGTTTGTTGATGTTAAAAAAGTTTAAAATTCTATGGTTTAGGACTTTTTTTTATTTAATTTTTGTCATTTTTTAATTGACAATTGATTATGTCATTTTTGCAAAAATATTAATTCAAATGTATCATTTTCCCCAAAATTTAATAATTATTTAGAGGTTCATTTATTATATTGAAAATAACATCAGATTTCTAAGATACCACACATTTTTATTTATATAAATTAATTTAATGAGAGTATAATATTCTTCTAAAAATGAAGTGAACGTTTTAAAAAGACAAAGATCCCAGGCACACTCCTCGAGGTTGGGTATTAACCGATAGTTTGAATCAAAAGTCAAACTTAACAAACGGTTTCTTTCTATCTTTAGGTGCTCCCTCCAAAACCCTAATACACACCAACTTATCTTTACCCCTCTGAGAAGTTACCACCGCAAAATACGCTCCGGCCTGGTCAACCACCGCAGACAGCGCCCCGGAGCTTCAGGCTCTTCGCAGCCTTAGAGATGTTTCATCTCCTGGTGTAAACCACTTCTTTTCAAACTTAGCTGATTCTTTTGCCTGAAGTTACAATCAAGCTACTGCGCCCTGCTGATGGTATCTACCATTACTCTCAGGAATCAAGCTAGCTTCTTCAGACAAGTACCATGACGCAAAGCCTTACTTACCAAGAAAAAGGCAAAGGGATAGCCCCGGAGAACCACGACCCAAGGATCTCTAGAGTGAAAGTCGAGCACTCGGACAACTCAAACCTCCTGAAGGAACACTCACTCACTCTGGTGGGAAGTCACTCATCTGAAATATCAGAAGGTGTGGTCACTCATTCTTTTCTTCACTGAAAGATGGAAAACTACAACAAAACTAGTGGGAGCAGATATGGGAAATAGAGATTTCATATTCCAGTTTGCAAGCGAGGAAGACCTACAATTGGTGTTAGAAGGAAGACCTTACCACTATGCGAAATGGATGCTTATCCTTCAGCGTTGGGAGCCTATAATCTCAAGAGATTTCCCATCTCAGATCCCTTTATGGGTTAAAGTCCAAGGTTTACTGGTGCATCTTTGGACCCAAGAAACCATACAAGGTGTGGGGGAAAGCATCAGAACCTACTAGAAAACCGAAATTACCTTAACCTCAGCAAAGGTGAAAGTTCAGGTCAATGGACTCAAGCCACTAATTACCACCACCATTGTGGAAAACTAGAATGGAGATGAGGTGACTGCTTCCATGGTCTATGAGAAACTTGAGCGCCATTGTTCCCGTTGTATGATGCTTAGTCATGAGACAAGGGAATGCCCTGAAACCTCAAACCTGGAGCAAAGGAGTGACACTACAAGACAACACCAAATACAAGATCCCCCAAAGCCCTCTGGGCCAAGCATAACCCTGTTGAGAGATTGAGTTACAAGAGAGTAGAAGAGGAGAAAAGATCACACGAAAGGAGACCTGAATATTGGCAGAGAAAAAGGGAAGACTTTCCCAGAGGACGCAACTGGAACACTGGTGACAGCCAGAGAGCCCTTAGAAGGAATTATAGGACACCTGGAGGACCACCTCTTATACACAGACACACATCAAGAAGGGAATATACCAGAAATCCTAGCTCTAGCAGGTACAATGAGCGGACTATAGAGGTTCATAGAAGAAGCCCCTACTCTAAAATACGACCAGGAAGAGCTGAAAGAGAGAGATTTAAGGACAAGATTGAGCATTCAAGTAGAGCCGACTCAGGGGAAACCTCGTTAGCTAGCCGATCAAGAACTGATACTAACATCAATCCCTCTTGACCTCCAAGAGAGGAGGGTAAATGAAGTTGTAGACGAAATCAGGGAGGTTATGGTGAATTACTCCAACTGTACAGACCCTATAGAGAGTGGAGCACGCAGAGGAAGGTTCAGAAGTGCAGAAAAGTCGGGCCAAGGGAAGGAGGCAGCTTTGCAGATGGTCCAAGCAGAACTTAGTCCACAGTCCCAAAACCTACAACCAACAAGGAGAACACCAGTGAGGGAAAGACTTGGAAATCCAGTAAACCCAGAGAGAGCTTCTACCTTTGGTGTGGTGATTGTCCCTCCTAAGGGTCCAGCTAAACGTAAACCTGGCCGACCACCTAGAAGAAAGAGGGTTCAAGGAAGCCCTAAAACTCTTAAGGGAGTACACTCCAGAAAGAGGAAAGTACAACAAGTTAACCAATCACCTCACAGAAGAATCGCTTCGGACCTAAGACAGGATAATGGTCTAGCAACAAACCCTGAGGGTCAAAACAACTTAAGCCTTAGAGAAACCTCAAGACCAATGTGTCCTATGATCCCACCATCAAGGAAGAGGAGGATCGATTTTCATTCTCCATCCGATCCCGTTCCTTAAAAGTTGCAGCTGGAACTGTCAAGGATTGGGGAATCCCTTGACAGTTCGAGGTATCTGAGAGATTCGACGTGAGCTCTTCCCTGAACTACTTTTTCTCTCGGAAACAAAAAACTCTGATGAGTTTGTCCTGAAGAAACTCAAAGGACTTGGTTATGATAACCACCAGTATGAAGGTAAGTTGATGTACATTACACTGGTGTATGGTGACACGGATAAAGATAAAAGAAGAGCTACTTAGGACCTTCTCCTTCAACTAGCTACAGTCCGGGAAGCTCCTTGGTTCCTCACCGGCGATTTCAACGATATAATTGATAACTCGGAAAAAGAAGGGGGTCCAACTAGAGCGGAAGGCACTTTCGTGGATTTCCGCTCATTCCTATTTGCTGGAGATCTATACGATCTACAGTACTCCGGAGATCCTCTCTCTTGGCGAGGTAACCGTTGCGACCCCCTGGTTCGCTGCCGCCTGGACAAGGCCGTTGCTAATAGTGATTGGGACGAAGTATTTCCAAACTCCCGAAGCGAATACCTCCGATTTGAAGGCTCTGATCACCGACTGGTGATTACTCACTTTGATCTCTCGAGGAAGAAAGGTAAAGGCATATTCTGATATGATCGACGGCTCAGAGATAATCTTGAAGTCAAACAGATTGTCACCAATACATGGGCTCAACAAGAAAAGGCCACTATGGCCCATCGCCTCAACAAATGTAGATGAGCTTTAATTGAGGGGAATAAGGCCCACCACACAAACAACCTCAAGATGATTATCGAGCTGAAACAGAAATTGGAGGAGAGCATGGTGGTGACGGTGAATAACAGTGACCTTATCCGACATCTGAACGAGGAACTCCGGCTTGCGTACCAAGCGGAGGAAGACTTCTGGAAGCACCATAGTCGCACAATGTGGCTCAGTCTGGGTGACAGAAATATAGGGTATTTTCATGCCATTACAAAAGGAAGAACAACAATTAACAGCTTCTCTGTTATTGAAGACGGCTAAGGAACACCGAAATTTGAGGAACACGAAATCGTGGAGGTAGTGGTCTCTTACTTCCAAGAGCTCTTTAGGTCAAGTGGAGGGCAAAGTTCTAGCACAGTGGAGGAAGAAATATCTTCTAAAGTATCAAAGGAAATGAACGATGAGCTGATACAGAACCCAACGGTGGAGGAAATCAAGCTCGTAATCTTATCATTTCATTCCGATAAAGCCCCAAGGCCAGACGGCTTCTCGGCGAGCTTTTTCCATACAAATTGGAATTCAATTGGACCACAAATAGTCTGTGAGATCTAGGAGTTCTTCTCCACTGGTGCTCTACCACAGTCTAGCAACGAGACCTTTGTTAGGCTCATTCCAAAGGGACCCAAACCAAAAGCAATGAAGGACTACAAACCAATCGCTTTATGTAACGTCTATTACAAGATCATCTCCAAGCTATTGGCAAAATGACTTCAACCCCTTCTTCCCCACCTTATCTCAGAGACATAATCCGCTTTCATCCCTGGAAGAGCCATTGCGGATAATGTCCTTATTACACACGAGGTACTCCATTATCTCAAATCTCACAAGCAAAAAAGTTTTGCTCTATGGCGGTAAAGACCGATATGAGCAAGGCTTATGACCCCCTTGAATAGTGTTTCATTAGAACGGTCCTAGAAAGGTTAGGCTTCCATCAACAGTGGATCACCTGGTTAATGCAATGTATTTGCACAGTAACTTACTCCTATTTGATCAATGAGGGCCGTAAAGGTTTTGTGAATCCTGATAGAGGTATACATCAGAGATACCCTCTTTCCCCGTATGTCTTCATTCTCTGCAGTGAGGTCCTCACAGGGCTTTGTTTGAAAGCACAAACACAAGGGAAACTCTTGGGGCTGAAGGTGGCAAAGAAGAGTCCACGGCTAAATCACTTGTTGTTTGCAGATGACACTCTGTTCTTCTGCAACACAAGCAAGGAAAGCACAACTACTTTGAACTCAATCCTAGCTAGATATGGAGAAGCGTCGGGGCAGCTGATAAATTTGGAGAAATCTTCGATCAGTTTTCCACGAAAACCCCAGCAGAGATTAGAGAAAGGGTCAAGGCAGAGCTAAGTATATCTAAAGAAGGTGGAGTTGGAAAATACTTAGGACTTCCTGAGCACTTTGGAAGAAGGAAGAAAGATCTTTTCACAAGCATCGTGGATAAGATCAGGCAGAAGGCTATTGGATGGTCCAATAGGTTCCTCTCAAGCGCTGGCAAACTTGTCCTCCTCAAGAGTGTTCTTGTCTCAATGCCAGCTTATACAATGTCTTACTTCCAACTTCCTGGTTCTTTGTGCAAACGGATCCAATCTGTTCTGACTAGATTCTGGTGGGATAACAAGATTGATCAGAAGAAGATATGTTGGATCGCTTGGGACAGGTTAACACACCATAAGAGCAACGGGGGACTTGGCCTAAGAGACATCACTAGTTTCAATGCAGCTCTACTAGCCAAAGTGGGTTGGAGACTTTTGCAGGATCCTAAGTGTTTATTGGCTAGAGTACTCCTTGGCAAATACTGTCCTAAAGGAGATTTCCTCACTAGTGAGTGCCCCAACTCGGCTTCTCATGGCTGGAGAAGCGTCCTAGTTGGGAGAAACGTACTCAGAGAACACCTAGGCTGGGCCATTGGTGATGGAGAGTCAGTTAATATCTGGACATATAAATGGCTATCTACCTCTGAACAGCTCACCCCATTTGGACCTTGTTCCCCTTAGGTAGCAAAACTCACTGTCTCTCACCTGATGTAAGAGGACTCAGCATGCTGGGACACCATGAAGATCCAACAGTTACTTCCTCAGCTTGAAGACAAGATTCTACTCCTCAAATCAAGCTCCCTTGGAGGCCATGAAAAAAGTATATGGCTCAAGGATGCTACTGGTGATACTCTACTAAATCAGGCTACTTTGCAGCTCAAGGGGAACCCAAGGCAAGGTGTAAGAGCTCTCTGGACTGGCAGGTTGATGTATGGGCAGTGGACACAGCCCCTAAACTCAAAACCTTTCTTTGGAAAGCCGGAAAGAGAGCACTTCTTGTAGGAGTCACACTAGCAAACAGGATTCCAGGGACTCTCATACCATGCCCCTACTGTGGGGAATCAGAAACCATAGCACACATGTTGTTCACCTGCTCTATGGCAGCTCAGGTATGGAACTTAGCTCATTTCTTAGAAAGTTACCTTCCCATGGAGCAAAACAGCTTTGATGAGATTTGGAAAGCCACACATAAGAGGACCTGCCTTCACCCTCAGGAGTATGCGTAACTCCCCTAGCCCCCTGGATCTGTTGGCACATATGGAAAGCGAGAAACAATGTTGTGTTCAATAAGAAATCCTGCTCCCCCATGGACATTGTAACTAGAGCAGTTACTAGTTTGAGAGAATGGATGCAGGAGAAAGAGTGTAAAACCAAGCTAAAGCTAACTTTGGTGACCCAAGCAGAACCAGAACCCCATACCGGATTTGAGTGTTATACTGATGCAGCCTGGAAGTAGGAAAGTAAAGTGTCAGGGCTTGGATGGACACTGAGAGACAGAGGATGAAACAACCTGCAAAGGTTTTCCTCAGCCTCTGAGCATGTTTGCTCACCATTAATGGCAGAGGGTTTGGCGATTAAAGCTGCTTTAGTGAAGGCCTTAGATCTTGGAATAAGGACATTATCGGTAAGATCCGACTCCTTACAAATGGTTAGAGCTATCAACTTGGGCTCTAAAGTTTTCAAACTTCATGGAATTATCCATGACATCTCGTCTCTTGCAATGAGATTTGAGTCTATCTTTTTCTCTTTTGTCCCAAGAACAACAAATGTTTTAGCTGATTCACTTGCGAAAAACGCTTTGTATGAGTTCGAATTAGACCGCCTTTAGGCTAATGAAAGTTTTATGTTGTTCAAAAAAAAAAAAAAAAAATTAATGAAAATTACAACACGTATCTTATATTTACCAATCATGTTTTTATTTTAAAATAGTTACAGCTAAAAACTTACAGCTACAGCTTAGACATCTACAACAAAAAAACTTACAGCAAAAATAATATACAGCTACAGCCAGCGCACTTACAACAAAAATTCTACATCAATTAATCTACAGCTACAGCCGAACCAATTACCCCCCTTATAAATGAATTATTATTTTAATGTTTATTTAGTAGTTATTTCGTCTTTCAAAATGGTTTGGTAATATGCACTATAAAAGACAAATTAGTATTGTGTATTGAAATAGTATTTAGGTAATGAGATTTTATATGTATTAATTTTAATAATATTAGTTATGTTAATTAGATTAGTAAACTTATTTAATTTTTATTTGAATATAAGAATTAAGGTATTGGAATGTTTGGATATGAATATAGTAGTGGTTAATAATAGTTATAGTTTGTTTGAGTATATAGATTAAGTTATTTTGGAGTGTTTGGATATGAGTATAGTAGGAATTAGTATTTTTAATTAGTTAAATAAAAAATGTGAGAAAAAAGGAGAGCTTGACACATAACCTCAAAATGCTTCTATTTTAATATATAGAAGATATTAACAAATACTGAAAATTAATGTTCTGATAACTTCTATTTGATTATCTATAGCCATGAGATGATTCTTCCCACTTTTCAACGAAGAGGAAATTGGATCGATGAATAATTTCCAGTTCCCTCTCTTTCATGCTAATTCCAAATCAAAATTGGGATTACTATTCCCAAATCAAATTGAAGATTTAGTTAATTAGCACCTTATATTGCTAACACTGTGCAAAGGTTGCCGGTTAAATGGCTCGCTCACATTTGTCAATACGTAGATGTCAAACAATACAAATTGTTTGTTTGAATAATAAGATGGAATAATTTTACGGGAGACCTACTAAAACAACATTTTTAGATTTTGGGTTGACTCAAACAATGTTTTACCCTTTTTCCTTTGATAACAAAAAACGTATTTACGAAACTGCAATTAATGAAACGGGACACGTAGTCTAAAATTAAAAAGTGTACCGCTCAGCGATGGTAGATTTATAATCGATCTGGTAGACTTATTTTTGAGTCCGCAGACTTATTTGATGAGCAGTAGATTTATATTTGAACGGTAGACTAATTATGTCACTTTCGGTGGTAGATTTGTTTCCGAACGGTAGACTTATATTTTGAGCGGTAGACTAAAAATTCACCAATGGTAGACTTTTTTTTAGCGGTAGACTTATTAGTCGAACGGTAGATTTATCTCCGTAGACTTATTTAGAACGGTAGATTTATTTTTCTTCGATGGTAGATTTTATTTTGACTGGTAGATTTGTCTTCTTCGTTGGTAGATTTTTTGTGATTGCAGCGGTAGATTTACAATTGTGGATACTAACGGTAGACTTATTTTAGTAGCGGTAGAGTTATAGTTACCAGTAGACTTATTTATGGCAGTGCTAGATTTATATGGTGTATACTTGTCGTAGACTTATTGTAGTAGTGATAGAGTTATAATGAGCGGTAGACTTATTCAGTCTTTTCGGTTTACCAAACAAACCGTCGATTGGTAGACTTACTTTTTTAGGACCAACAGTGGTAGACTTATTGGTTGGTAGTGATTGTAGTGGTAGATTTTTTTTTACCTAGGTCGACCGATGGTAGACTTGTTATCCAACTTAGTTATGGTAAAATTTGTTATGTTTGGTGGTAGACTTTTGTTCACATTAGACATTTGGTAAACTTATTGTGATAGCGGTAGACTTGTGGTCCTTGGTGGTAGACTTGTTTCATGTTTAGGAAACTATAGTGGTGGTAGACTTATTTGGTAGGTGGTAGAGTTATTTGCAGTCAACGCGAAATGTCGTTTTACCCTTAAAAGAGACACTAATTTGCACGACAAAACCTGCAACAATGGTGAAGAACTAAGGTTATCGCCGCATAGCTCAGTTCCGTGATTGATCGTTCTTTGTCTTCTCTAGTGATTTTTGAACAAAAAGAGGTTAATTGAGAACGGAACAAATCATTCTTGTTTGTGGTAGTTAAAGTTTTGTGAAGAATCAATGGGTGTTCTTGGTTGAAAATTCAAAAGGTGATACAGTTCTAGGGGTAGATCATGCAAGTGATGGTAGATTTAGTAATTACTGTTGGTCGATTTTTTACTTGTGGACTAATGCTTATAACGTGTCTCGACTTTTTAAAAACAAGACATGGTTGAGAATGCTAAGCTATTGACTACACAAGAGATAAATGACCAACAAATACAACTAACATGCGGGTCATCATTACTACTTGTACAGTGGTTACTCAAAAATTGTTATGCCAAGACTTTCACGGATAAAAAATGCTATGGAAATTACCATGGAGCGGAAGCGACCTAATAAAAAAAACACAAGTGTTTAAAATATTTTCAACATGGTCATAATCCTACTACTTGCAACGCTTAAATGTATGGGTATACTCTATCATTCCATATGTACTATATCTTTCATATATTTTCTATCTTCTCGTATGAACTTGTACTCGTGTTTTAAGGATATTGTAATGGTTACAGAGATATTTCAGAAGTCATGTTATAACCATACATAAATGTTATCAATTCATTCATTACACTACAAAAAATGTTCATAGAAGTTTACCATAATGTTTAAATCTCTTTGCAAAAAGTCTACCATAACAATTGTATCTTATAGAAATAAATGTACCATAACGTATATTACAAATCAGAACGTCTGTGTCTCATAAAAATAAATCTACCATCAAACGAAAATACATCTCATCCGAATCACGAGGGATAACTGAACAATCAATGGATTCATCACGAGGGTTTGACTCTGATAACTGAACAATCTCATCACGTGGTAACTCATTCATGATATCAGCTGCACGTTTGAGGTGAATAGCATGCATATTGGAATCACAGAAGTCTTTCAAACTATGCCAAAAAAATCTCATTCATTAGCATCTTCAGAGTCAAAAATCTACTAGCATCTTCAGAGTCAAAAATCTACCATTCAATAGAATAAATCTACTATTACACAAAAATAAATCTACCACTAAGGACTTACCTGCCATATATACGGGTGAAGTTGAGGACTTGATGCTACATAACCATAAGGCCGTATGGGAGAATAAGCATGCTAAACAATACAAAGATCAACCAAATACTACCTAAATACAACAAGAAATAATGGTGTATAGACCATCTTCATGATCTTTTGGATGTTCTTTACAATCTTCATGTGGTTACGCATTGCACGTACAAAGAATACCTGTAAAGCAATTCATGGAAATTCGAACATCTTAAACTGAAACACAATCCTAACAAGCCAAAAAAGATTTCATTCATTAGCATCTCCAGAGTTGAAAAGTCTACCATAATGTTTGTATCTCTTTGCAAAAATTCTACCACAACGTCTGCATCTCATAGAAATAAGTCTACCACAACGTCTGCATCTCATAGAAATAAGTCTACCATAATGTCTATTATAAATCTACCATAACGTACGTATCTAATAGAAATAAGTCTACCATAACGTCGGAATCTAGATCTGAGAAAAATCCAGATCAGAGAAATATCCAGATCTGAACCAGAACGTTATTTTACAAAACTTCAACACACCCAAACGAAACCGGTTAGAATCAAAAGATTACCTCTCTACAACGCACGAAAACGAAACCCCAACACTCACCAGAACTTTCCTTCGCCGGAATTTCGAAACTTATGAACAAAGAACATATTGAAGTTCATAAATCCAAACCCAAAACACTCGTGAATGATAGAGGGGAAGAAAACTCATGATTCGTTTCAAATCTTACCGTCAAACGCAACAAATCTCGTCGTCGGAGAAGAAGAAGAGGTTTCGTTGAAATGTGATATAATTTTTTTTTGGTTTTATGTTGGTTTTTTTACTCCAAGAATAATGGCATTTTCGTTAATAAACGGATTTGTAGTATTTTTAATGTCTTTGTAACCTTTTTTACCTCAAACTTTTGAGCTCAAAAAATAAAAGGTTGTTTGAGTAAACCCTGTATCTAAAAAGGTTATTCTAGTAATTATCTCTAATTTTATCTATGTTTTTAAGAGTTTAGGTTTCTGTATTTTTCTAAAACTTATAAATTGATAGTACTCCCTCCGTTGCAAAATAGTTGTCATTTTAGACTTTATATTTTTGTTTCAAATTAGTTGTCGTTTTACATTGTCAATGCATATTTTGACTTTAGATACCAAATTTAACCTCAAGTTTGATGAAGAATAAGAAGAGTTAAATTTATTTTAAGGGTAAAACAGAAATTTAATTTTTTTTTTAATGTGTGAAACAACGTAGAATGACAACTATTTTACAACGGAAATAATATGTTTTAAGTCAATATTTTCAATAGTAGAAAGAATCTGAGCTACAATAATTGGTTAGAATGTTATAAAATTCTAGAATCTATCAAATCAAGATGTTAGAGTTGACCTTAAAGGTAGTATTTAGACATGTAAGTATAGTTGACTTTTCGAACCAGAAACCGAAGTACTGTTGACTTTTATTGAACAATCGGCACAGTAGTACGACTCTACGAGATATAGTACAACTAAACAAACTAACTTCTACTAGAAGAACATGTACAGTACTTTTAAACTATTATATTAGTTTATACAAAAAAAGTATAGTTTAATCACCCCAAAGAAAACCCGAAGTAAACTTTTAAAATATGTGGAAGTGCTTGCCTAGTAGTCAAAGGTTTAAAGGCTTTTATATCAGGTTTAGAGTTCGAATTCCAGATAATATAATTTTTTGCAGATTAATGGAGAAACGCTTTTCAGAGGTTGCATCATCCAGGGAGACCATGTCCATCGTTGGAGATATCATACTTGCAGAGCTGTTCATCGGGGAGAGTCCCTCCATTATAAGAGATGTCGTACATGTAGAGTCGTTTATTGATGAGAACTTGTTTATCATAGAAGATGTCGTACATGGAGAGTTACATTATGGAGACGTATGTGGAAGTTGTTTACCCTAATCACATAGTATACAGGTTGTTGGATATCATTATAATAGGATTAATCAATTATATCTAATGATGAAGTACTATACGATTAAAAACAAACTTTAAAAATATTGTTCACTATGAATTTGTTTTAGGACAATTTCATAAAATAAGTTTCTTTTCCAAATATACCATTACTAGTTTTTTCTTTCTTTCATATATACTATTAAAAATACCATCAAATCAATAAAATAGGTTTATGGTTTACATTTAAAAATTAGAATTTGTGGTTTACGATTTATAAAATTTAAACCATAAATTTAGGATTACCGAACCTTATAAACCTTAAATCATAAATTTAAAATTATAACAGTAAATCTGGTCTCAAAATAGTATTTTAGTTTAGTCATCTTCACTCCTTGTATCATATATTGGCCACTTGCATGGTTGTGTGAAATTCCTATCAGAAAATTCAAAATTTCTCGCAGAGTCACTACAAGAAAACAACTTGTTTTTCTTCTTGTTTTTCCATTTTCTTCATAGCTTCTACAAGCTTCTAATATCAATTATCTTTTTTGCTTTGTATTTTGCAGCTTCAACATCATTGTGAAGACCATCTCCAATTGCAATTTCAATTCCAAGAATTATTGCATCTTCAATCTCCTCCTTTTTAACTCAATTTGATCTTCCAAGCATCATACATAAGACGACTGACTTTTTTAAAATGCACTCCTCGAGAATAGAAGTAAATGTGAAGTTGTGAACTCCCCCTGAAACCTTGATCTTGTGAAAACAAAAACAAGTGAACTCCCCCTGAAAGTTTCTCCCTTTGCTCTGGAAGCATAATTGAGTTAAAAATATTAACTAACTCATCTTCTTTATAATCGGCAACATTCACCAACTCTTCCTCTTTGATCGTGAAAACCAACCAACCATCTTGGGCTTCAAATCTTAATGTTCTTTCTTGACTTTAATGAAATATGTAAACACAAAGCCCATAAGGCCCAACTTCACTTAGTTTCACGTTTTCTTCTCTCTTTCCCGATGAGAAAAGATTTTTTGGGGTTTGTTTTGCATTTTTCCAATTAGTTTCTTTAGAAACACAAGATTTGCGGTTGTGGTTGGCGTTTCTCACAAAATATGCGACACTACCTCTTTGGGTACGTTTGTTTGCGACTGGACCCATGCCGCAAAATGGCTCGTTTCCACGGTTAATCCCGATTTCGAATCTTGGGATTTCTACCCCCTAGTGATCTACAACAAAACAGGACAAGAGTGACTCTCAAATTAGTCACATATTAGTCGCAAAAGCTTAATAAATAACTACTTTGCAACTAAAAAAAGTAGTCGCAAATAGTTTTAGTCGCACATTACAGACTAAAGTGTGATTAATTTTTTTAGTCGTAAATAAGCGACTGATTTGTGATTAAACTGAATGGTCGTACATTTGTGACGAAAGTGTTACTACTTGGACTTTATAACTAAAGTGCGACTAACTTTGTCAGTTGTAAATTTGCGACTAATTAGTGATTATATTGTGTGGTCTTTATTTGTGACTAACGTGTTACTACTAGGGCTTTGCGACTACTCTGTCACGAACACAGTCAATCGGAATTAGAGACTGACTGGAGACTACTTTTGAAACGACCCGACCCGGTTTTTTTTTAACAATAAACCCTAGGTCTCGGAGTAGCATTCCCATAAATAATATCCTCAACAATCAAGCAACCAAAATACAAACGACAGTGGATAACCAATAAAACAAAACACTTCAATTCCAATAAAATTCGAGATAACTGGTTCAACAACAAACAAATTCAACAAGTTCCAGCAACCTAAACGACAGTTCTAACAGCAATAACTGAAACAACACCAAACACGAGACCCCATATCATCTCCCTCTTCGTAGCCGTGATTCCACGATCACATTTTGCATTTACCTGCATCACATGGAAAAAAGAGATGCGTGAGTATTATCATAAATACCTAGTGAGACGGTCATCCCATCTACGACTGCGCACTCAGGCACGATGGACCGCTCAGGCGAACATACACATAACACACCACACACAAACAACAAACGGCTCAACACAGCCAATCAGGCGGGCTGTCGAGCGACACTACCACTAGGTGTCAATCGACACCCTCTGTATTAGTTATCGTTCGACACACCTCATGTTTGTCGTTTGACAGCCCTCGTATTGGTCTGTCGTTCGACACATCTCGTGTGTGTCATTCGACAGGCCCCTGGCAGAATCCTGGGAAATTGATCATAATCCTCTCGGATTGATTCCTCCTCTGCGTTAGTAAAAAAACTTGCACAAAACTACAATTCCAACACAACAACAAGCATGAACCAATACAATTCAATCACCATAAGATCAATCAACGCATACAAACCTATCACCAAGAATCCCTAACGATCCAATGACCGAGAAGCCATGGTCACGCACTCACCTGAGGTTTCGAAAGAGAAAAAGAATGGAATTGAAACTAGGCACGAGATCAGCCTTGATCACCACTAGAATCCACAAAAATCCACTCCCCAATCACAAGAATCGACCTCTTTTCACCAAGAACTCTCAAACGCTAACCACAACACCTTGGGAACAATATAACTTTGTTTCCTACTGTTTTTCCTACCGAAGCATCTGTATACACCACATAAGGCTCACCCGGCTCAGGCAACGCCAACATTGGTGTATTAGACAACATTGTCTTCAGCTTCGCGAAACTCAGCTCACAATCAACAGACCACACGAAAAGAACATCATTCCCTGTTAGCTTCGTCATAGACTGAGCCATACTCGCAAAACCTTTGACGAATCTCCGATAATAACCTGCCAACCCAAGAAAACTCATGATCTCAGTAGTATTCCTCGGTCTAGGCCAATCTCGAATAGACTGAATCTTCGCTGGATCCACAGAAACTCCCTCTGCAGAAATGATGTGACCTAGAAATCCCATCTTTCTCTGCCAGAAACTAAACTTGCTCAACTTAGCAAACAGTTTATGTTCCCGCAACTTCTCAAAAACTTTCTTCAGATGTACCTCATCATCCTCAAGACTCTTCGAATACACCAAAATGTCATCGATGAAGATAATCGCGAACTCATCCTGATACTCCTGGAAAACTTCGTTCATCAACCTCATAAATGCCGCTGGTGCATTCGTCAACCCGAATGGCATAACTACAAACTCAAAATGCCCATACCGAGTCCTGAAAGCCGTCTTCCTGACATCTGCCTCATCGATAGGAATCTGGTGGTAACCGGATGCCAAGTCAATCTTGGAGAACCAAGTAGCCCCTCTCAACAGATCCAACAACTCATCAATTCTCGGAAGATGATACTTGTTTTTCACAGTGACTCGGTTAAGCCCTCGATAATCGATGCACAACAGGAAACTACCATCCTTCTTCTTCACAAACAACACCGGTGCTCCCCACGGTGAAGTACTCGGTCGAATAAACTCTTCTCCAATAAATCCTCCAACTGCTTCTTCAGTTCTGCCAACTCTGCTGGAGCCATTCGATAAGGTATCTTAGACAACGGCGTCGTTCTGGGCTGTAACTCAATCGTGAAAGGATCCGACCGAGACGGCGGTAATCCCTGCAACGACTGAAAAACATCCTCGAAATCCTGAACAACCTGAATATCTCTCACATCGACCTCACCAACAGCCTCCGGCATCAAAATCGTGGCCAATTAAGCCTTCCAACCCCTCTCAACTATCGCCTCAGCCTGGACAAGTGAGATCACGAGACTACTTGAAGTCGGTCTCAGTCCCTGATAAACCAACCTACCACCATCACGCTCGAACACCACTCGACCCTGATGACAATCCAGATGAACTCTGTACCGATTCAACCAATCCATACCCAGGATAACAGCACACAGCTCCATTGGACTAATCACCAAGTCCGCTGGCATCAACTCACCAGCCACCAGAATATCCACATCTCTTGCCCGGCCATGCGTAGCCAGAAACTCTCCTCCAGTAACCATAACCGGTCCAGTCCGCTCACCAGCATCACTCCGGATACCACTCCTATCTGCATGATCCAGAGTACTGAAGCAATTCGATGCTCCAGAATCAAACAACACGTGGGACTCACACTCTCCCACAAACAAGGTCCCTACACAAATCTCATGTGCTAAGAAACCTAACTTTTCAACCACAAGGTAAATAATCCAAAACAACCACAAAATTCAAACACAACAGGATTTACTAAGTCTGAGTTAGAAGGTTTACCTCTGATCGGCCTCGAGCTTGGCTCGCCGCAATAGCCGGCGGACGCTGCATCGCCGCAATTTGATCCAAAGGCTGCACCGCCCCATACTAAGCTACTGGCTGGACTACTGCCACTGCCAACGGCTGCTACTTAGGTCAGTTCGGCCTGATGTGACCGACTCACCGCACTAATAACACACCCGAGCCGCCTGAGTCTCACTCTGCTCCGTGCAACTCGGCCTCTTGTGGTCCAAACTCCCACAACCATAGTACTCTCGGCCACTCTGGCCCGATCTCGAAGTGTCTTCCCACTTCATCTTCTGTCCCTGCACAGGCTTGCCGCCTTTGCTAGAACCCACATGCTGCTAAGGCCTCCTAGGCTGAACAGCTGAGACAACTACCGGAGCCTGCTCCCTCAGGTCCACCTCGATCTGTGTAGAAGTCTCTTCCAACTCTGCTCTATACACAAACTTGATGCCTCTACACCGAATCCTCAAGTCTATCTTAAGTCCTTGCAAGAACCTCATAATCTGAGCCTGCTCATCCTCCAAGCTCCTACCAGCATAAGCTAAGAGTTGGTTTAACTCCACGTCATACTGACGAACAGACATCGCTCCCTGAGCCAAATCTAAGATCCTCGCCTCCAGACGATCCAACGCCTCCTGAGGAAAGAACTTGGCATTAAATTCCGTCACAAAGTCTGCCCACGACATCACTGTCCCAGCCCGTCTCGCTGCAACACCCCTCCACCGGGGATGTGCATCACCGTCCAAATAATGGACTGCCAAATCAACCATGTATCCCTCTCGACACCTGATCGAGCTAAAATTACGCTCCACCCTCATCATCAACTCATCAGCCTCATCAAGCTTAACACCTCCTGCAAAAAAACCCATACCGATCCTCTCCATCTGCTCCATCATCCGAATATATGACGGAACCTCATCCACAACCGTAGCCCTCGGCTGCACCTCTGCCACACGTGGCAACACTAGACCCTGCACTGGCACTGCACCCGGTAACCGCTCCAATAACTGCCTCAACCGATCAGCCGGACGATCATCACCAGCCTGGGCTACACCTGCGGCCGCGACCGCACCCCCAGCTGCGGAAACACTACCAACACCACCATCCTCAACGGGACCCAAACAAGCCCCTACATGACCCAAACCGGCCCCAACAAGACCCAAATCGGCCCCCACACTGGCAGTCACACTGGCGGTCTGAACATCATGCAACGTCTGATGAACTGACACCGGCCCATGCGTGGAACTCTGAGCCTCACTTAAGACTGGCTTCTCCACAGGTCCACGGCCTCTGCCTCAGCCTCCTCGGCCTCCACGCCCACGCCCTCTATTACCTCTAACCATCTCACTACACTCACAAGAACACAATGTAAGCACTAGAAGACACAACAAAACACACAACACACTTACCGTGGAATCTCATTGAAGGCTCGAAGGAAGATGATCTATAACCCCCAAACCCACATAATTGCAATTTTAACCATATTACAATCCTAGCAGTTCTACCTTATCCTAAAACCGTATCGCTCTGATACCAAACTGAAACGATCCAATCCGGTTTTTTTTTAAAACAATAAACCCTTGGTCTCGGACTAGCATTCCCATAAATGCTATCCTCAACAACCAAACAACCAAAACACAAACGACAACGGATAACCAATAAAACCAAGTAATTCAATTCCAACAAAATTCGAGATAATTGGTTCAACAATAAACAAATTCAACAAGTTCCAGCAACCTAAACGGCAATTCTAACAGCAATAACTGAAACAACACCAAACACGAGACCCCAAATCATCTCCCTCTTCGTAGCCGTGATTCCACGATCACATTTTGCCTTTACCTGCATCACATGGAAAAAAGAGATGCGTGAGTATTATCATAAATACCTAGTGAGACGGTCATCCCATCTACGACTGCGCACTCAGGCACGATGGACCGCTCAGGCAAACATACACATCACACAACACACACAAACAACAAACGACTCAACACAGCCAATCAGGCGGGCTGTCGATCGACACTACCACTAGGTGTCAATCGACACCCTCTGTACTAGTTATCGTTCGACACACCTCATGTCTGTCGTTTGACAGCCCTCGTACTGGTCTGTCATTCGACACACCTCGTGTGTGTCATTCGACAGGCCCCTGGCAGAATCCTGGGAAATCGATCATGATCCTCTCAAATCGATTCCTCCTCTGCGTCAGTACGAAAACCTGCACAAAACAACAATTCCAGCACAACAACAAGCATGAACCAATACAATTCAATCACCACAAGATCAATGAACGCATATAAACCTATCACCAAGAATCCCTAACGATCCAACGACCGAGAAGCCATGGTCACACACTCACCTTAGATTTCGAAAGAGAAAAAGGATGTAATTGAGACTAGGCATGAGATCAGCCTTGATCACCACTATAATCCACGAAAATCCACTCCCCAATCACAAGAATCGACCTCTTTTCACCAAGAACTCTCAAACCCTAACCACAACACCTTGGGAACGATATAACTCTGTTTCCTCCTGTTTTTCCTCCCAAAACACGGCCGCAACAGATTATATACGAAGTCCTAGGGTTTTTCAAACCGACCCGGTCCAACCGAACGATTAACAATCGAACCAGAGAACCAATCAATTAAGCCCCTGTCGATCGACATTCACCACGTGTGTCGATCGACATCCCCTCAGAACCCTGTCGATCGACATACACCACGTGTGTCGATCGACCGCCACTCGCACAAACCGGCCTTAAGCCCCAAAACACAGCATGTCGATCGACACACCTCCTTAGTGTCGATCGACACACCCTCCAATTTCCTCAAAATTGGTTCACGGGTGTCACAACTTTTCTTGGATTTAGTCGCAAATTAGTAACGCAATAGTGAGCATGTTATTGTCCTTTTTCTTGCTTGTGGTTATAAATTAGTAACAAATACATAACCAAATAAATATAAATTTGATTTTACAATATGATTTTCATTACTAATATTTAGAAAACCTAAAGAGAAATTACTAAATTATAATACATTGATTTACAACAAAAATATAGCTATTGATAAAGAACAAATGTTTTTAGACATTTAGACACAACAAAAGTTAGATAGTTTTAACAAAATAATACAAGCATTGCATTGTTTAGTGCAATAACAACAACAACTAGATATATATTACACAAAAGAGGTTACCAAATATCAGATAAGACTAGGATGGCGGGGGAGCTGAGTCTTCTTCCATAAGAGCTCCTACAGCGGGATCCTTCTCCTTCAGAATGGCGAGAAGCTTGTCCAAGCGAGCATCAGAATGTCGTTGAGCTTCATCACGATGGGCGTTCTCCAAGTCTTGCTTGGCTAGCTTCTACTGAGCAGCTTGTAGTTGTTGATGCATGTCCGAAAATGATGAAGATGAGCTTCCACTACTTTCATCTCTCTTCCTTTTGCCTCGTTTGGATCGAAGTTGACCCCGTCTGAAAATGTTCCCTTTCTTATCCTTTACAGTGCACTAGAACAACAAAAAAGTGAACAATCAAAATAAGTAACACAACACAACTCATGCAACAACCGCAGAACAATTAAGACAAGTAGAAGATGTGAATGCATCATTTCGGATTTGTAATGAGTGATGACAATGAGAGCAGAAGATAAGTAGTTAAGCAAAAGCAGATAAAAGCCTAAACAAACATGATAATGCAATATGATTCACAACTTAAAAACAGATGATAAGCTGATTGAGAAGTCAAAACTAGAATGATTCACAATCATTATAAATCATAAGCTACTGAAATCATTAACAATACCCAAAATGCTTAAACCAGAGACCAATGATGACAGCATGAAAGGGGGAAAATACCTTCATAAATAGTTCATTCTTTTGTTCAATGCTGAGAGTTTGATCAGTTGAATCTTCAGACGAATTGTTTGAACCCTCAACCATCAATTGTTTCATTGCTTCCGCTAGTGCCGCCTCATAAAACTTTGCAACATTTTTCGCTTTCTGATCGATGAAACTCCCATCACTTGTTGTGTGTGCCCTCCTAAAAACTTCTCATAATGAAACAGGACGACCTAGTTCTCTTTCCTACAGTGAGTTAGTCCATTTAGTAATAAGATAACAACAACTTGACATACAAAGGAGGAGTAAAGTTTACCATGTCGCGTTGAACACGCAGGTATGATTTCTGACCAGAGTTATGCTTGTGGGCGCCAAGACCATTGCGAGTGGATCTGTGGCAGTTTGATGCATTTTTGCTCCTCGCATGCGCTTTTCAAGTCTTCCAGTAAAGCTACATGGTGTTCCAGAGCTCTGCATCAATCCAATAAGGCTTGCCTCCACTAGTCTTAGCTTGGCTGACTATCCCCTTGAGTAGCAAGGATGCAATCGCATTGAACTCTTGCTTCACAAGCCCTGTTATACCTGCCCCCCCCCCCCCCCCAATTGTAGAGTTGCTACACATGTATTTAATAGTCAGTAGATGTTAATAGAAGAACTGAAAATAAACAAGTGAAAGTTGAAAACTTACAGCATATGTTCTGAAAAACAATTCTCGTTGTGCTATAGGTGTAACGCTCCAGTTATATTAAGCCTTATCGAACTTGCGACGCAAGATCCCAGCAATGTCCCTAGTCACCGCGTCGTCGTCCTCGCCAAACCTGTTAACATAATGACATTGTTATGCAATCAAGGGATTCAGTAACACTCTACCTATAAGACTAAACAGAGCTGTATGTAAAACTCTAGATTTACACTAAATTACCCTACATATAGAATACACTTACATACTAAAATTAAAAGGGATACTCAGACTTACCATGTTGTGTCCTTGCTGGGTATTGGATGCGGACTGAGGAGAGATAGATGTCCTCGGCCAGGCAGCGACATGAGATTATCTAGCAACAAGTCATATTTTTCTTGTTCTGCTGGATCCACAACTTGTTCCTCGCCTTCTTCCTCCTCACCATCAGACTCTTCACTGTCTTCATAGAACTCCCCATCTAGCAGGTCGACTTGATTTCGGTGGTGATCAACTTCATAGTCCCCGTGCTGAGGGATAAGACCATCACTTGCATGTTCCTCTTTATGGTGAAACTGCCGAGGGTTGAGTCGACTAGACAGTTGTTGGCGCCGGAGAAGGTCGATGGTGGATATTGTGTCGGAATAGAAGTCTGAGATCCCGACAAAGTAACCCCAACAGAGGGGGTAGAGGAGTCGGAAGAAGCTCCACGAACGGCACATATACCGTCACTGATGGAAGAACGAGGAAGGCCGTTTTGTCTTCTAAAAGCAGATCTTGGCGTATCACCTCCACATTTAGATCTCGCAATTGAAACAGACGATCTTCACTCTTACGTCGACCGCCACTGTTGCTTTTCTGCAGTGGCGGCTTCAGCGAGTCTTCTCAGATCTTCGTCTATAGATTTCGCACATGTGGTGGCGGTTTTACGACCATTCCCACTAGTACCTCGTTTATTTATCATTTCTCAGGAAAGTCGAAGAAATATGAAGAGAGGAAGTGGAAGAGATTAGAGAGAATCGAAGAGATGAAGAGATTTAAGAGAACTGGAGTGAAGATTGAAGAGACTTAAGAAATATGCAAAGAAATCAAAGAGGAATCGCTTTTGTTCGAGAGAGAAATCAGAAGTGAGAAAATTTGAGCTTTCTCAAATAATGAATTGGAGATTTTGTTATTGAAATATATTTTACTCAGCAGTGACAAGTTAGTCACAGAACAGTGAGAGGCCAAAATTTTGGTACCTGCATCCAAAAGCCCAATTATTTTGTATTTTGGGACAAAACATTTTAAACCCGCGCCAAAATTTGTCATTAATTAGACACAACTTAGTCACACATTGTGACTGATTTCCGACTACTTTAATTTATACACAAATCTATACCATAAACCCTAAACATTTACAACTCCAAAATCGAATTTTAGAAGTGCGTATCACTCATTTAAAAGTTTTAGAGCATATGTTTCAAAATATATATACTAAATAAGTGTGAAGTGCAAAAAAATTAAAGAATCAAACACTTACACTAAATTAATAACATAAACATATGGTTTATGATGTTATACATTTGAGGTTTTGATTGAAAAAAGGTTTTCATCTAATTTACAATTAATTTCGTTTACATTTAGTTATTTATGTATCAAGACTTAGTCGAACCTATGTAATAATCATAAAAACAATTTTAAAAGTTGAGATTTTTTCAAAAACATTCAGGATAGTTGATAAGGAATTACAAATCAGTTACAAAGTCTGATTGCTTTGCCACTGATATTTTAAAATCTACACGTTTAGAACTCCATCATCGAATATTTGTAATAAAGATCACTACCTTTACATTTTGAATTGTATATGCTTCAATTTACAATTAATAATTGTCACACATTAGTCACACTTTCGACAGATTCACGACGCCATAAATGTAGACACAAGCCTATACTCCAAACCCTAAACATTTACAATTCCAAAATCGAATTTTAGAAGTATGTATAACTCATTTAAAAGTTTTAGAGCATATGTTTCAGTATCTATACTAAATAAGTGTGATTGATTAAAATTTAAACAATCAAACACTTACAGTAAATTTATAGCATAAACAATATGTTTATGATGTTATACATTTGAGGTTTTGATTGAAAAAAGGTTTTCATTTAATTTACAAGTATTTTTTGTTTACATTTAGTTATTAATATATGAAGACTTACTCGAATCTATGTAATATTTTTAAAAACAATCTTTAAACAATTCAAAAATTAGATTTTTTAAAAAACATTCAAAACAGTTGCTAAGTAGTTACAATTCTGTCACAAAGTGTGATTGATTTGCCACTAACTATTTTAAACCTACACATTTAGAGCGCCATCATCAACTATTTGTAATAAGATCACCACATTCAAATATTGAGATGTATATGTTTCAATAGAGATTTAAGAATAGTCACCAATTCGTGACACTTGAGACGAATTTGCGACGGGGTGCTATAATCACGACTAAGAAAAGTAGGTGGACTAACAACCGTATTTATCACTTTTTTAATTTCTCAATCAGTTCACCAACACAATCAATAGGCCGCCATAAACAGTTGGCCGACACTTTTGTCATTTTCCTAATTTTTTGTGGAGTAGCAAAGTAGTAGCAAATTTGCCATCACTTTTCGGTAATAGCAAATCAGTCGCAAATATGCAACTACTTTGTGTCTAGATTTACAGAGTCGAGGATCAGTCTTAAGTTAGTCGCAAATTTGAGATTACTTTGAGACTACTGATGTTAGTCGTAAATTTGCGACTGTTGCTTTTACCGTTGCAAACGCGTCGCAAATCAGTCATTAATACGTTATTCTTTTTGCGATTAATAAAACACGCACAAATTAGTCACTCATGAATTGTTTCCTTGTAGTGATATTTCTATCAATTTCCCTCCGACTTTGGAACGAACCAACACTTTAACAAAGAGCAAGATTAAAGACCTCAAAAGTAAGATGATATATCATGGTTTTTACCGGTTTTCGACCATGATATAAGTCCTTTTATCGAGTCTTTTCGTTGTATTTCGAGTCTTTTTAGTGTCTTAACAGGTTAGTACACGTGAGGAGCTTATATGGCGAATACGGTGCATTTTGGAACGTAAACAAGGTTGGAGCCGGATTTTGCAAGAAAAGAAGCTGAAATGAAGCAGCCTGTCGATCGACAGCCCAAAGAAGGACGATCGATCGACAGCCACACGCCAGCCTATCGATCGACAGACACATAGACGATCGATCGACAGGCCAGCGCTGAAACCAACTTAAATACGTTTTAAAGAAAGAAATTCGCCAGTTAATGGGCCGAGAGCTACAATAGACCGTCATAGAAGCCCACCACGAGTTTTACCTCTATAAATAGTTTATTTTAGGTTTTTACACCAGGACGGAGTTTTTACTTAACAAAGTTTAGAGAGAGATTTTTAGGGTTTTTAGGGAGACAAGTTTACTTTGTTCTTTGAGATTCTTCGAACCCTATTGTTCTTATTCTTTTACTCTTTCTTTATGCATTATTATTCAGCTATGATTTGCTTTGCTTCCATGTCTGAGTAGTTTGCTTGTTAGGTTTAGGGTAGTTCGAATGGAATGATGATGAATTGTTAGGGTAAACTCACTTGTTAGGATTATCTGTTAGGTTCTTCACCTAGATTGCTTTAACTCTGGTTTAGGATTCGCGACCCTGAATTTTGATATCTTAGGTTGATAGATTGACACGAAAGTGTAATTGATTAGCCAGAACTAGATCTTAGGTGAGCAAAATTACTTATTCGCAAAGAAATTTGGTTTAGGGATTTTGTGAACAAATTGGACTTGAATTTAAAGCTTGTTTAAATTGATTGAATTCGCAAAGAAATTTGGTTTTCTAGGGTTTAGACATAGTTAGTTTTCGCAACGACAGTTGGTTAATTATATTTTAGTGTTCCAAGTTCTAGAACGGTTCTTAATTAAATCCTGATTCTGTTTAACCTGCAATTCTGATTCATCCTGAGAATTACCCAAAAGCCTAGCACTTTGTTTAATTGAATTTAAATCAATAATCTTTCTCTGTTTCGATTTGCTTTTGTCTTTATTTTATATTATTTTACTTAGCCGAATTTGAAGTCAATATTCCTATCGTTTGATTTGACTCCCAGTGATTCGACCCCTACTACGACGACCTCTTAATTTGAGAGAGTAGCTCAGGGTAAATTTGAGCATATCAAATTTTGGCGCCGTTGCCGGGGAGTCAAAATCTTCCATAGGATTTTGATTCTAGAATTCTGACTAAGTTTTTATTTTTCGTTTTTACGCGTTTTTCTTTTATTTTTGGTGTTTCAGGTTTATGCCTTCTAGCAGAACCAGAAGCAACAAGGATAAAGAGTTAGCGGATTTTGTTCCAGAGTTGGGAATTTTGGAAAGGGAAAACAGGCGACAAGCAAAGTTAGCTAAGATGGTTAATCGAGCTGTACTAGTTTTTCGGAATGCTGAAGGAGAGAATGTTGATCGAGATGGTAATCGATACAACAATCAGGGAGACCCAATTGATGAAGCTGGTAATATCATCGAGTTTGAGGATCCGATTGCAGCAGAGCGTGCTGAACTAGATCATCAAAGGGTTGAGTTGGAGGGCCAGCGCGCTGAGATCGAGCATCTGGCTCGGGCGAATCGTCAAGCTAGGGAAGTTGTAGTGAACCGACGCACTTTGGGTGATTACAACCGACCTGAAGAGTACTATGCTAACAGGGCAGCGATCCGAGCTCCTGGATTCGCTAGGCAGGACTTTGAGCTGAAGCCTGCTTTCTTCTCACTAGTGGCTCAGCATCAATTCCATGGACATCATACAGAACATCCCATGGATCATCTTGAGAGGTTCGAAGACCTCGCATCTAGCATCAAGGCAAATGGGGTGTCTCTCAATTACGTCTTCTGTAAGCTATTCCCACACTCTCTAGCTGGGGATGCAGCCTACTGGCTGAAGCAGTTGGAGCCGGGCTCACTGACCACTTGGAACGATATAAAGAATGCTTTCCTCAGTCACTTCTATGATGAGTCACGTTCAGAGGATTTACGAGCCAAGATCCAAACATTCGCTCAGAATATGACAGAGTCTTTCAAGGCTGCATGGGAAAGGTTCAAAGGATATCAGAGAGATTGTCCTCATCACGGATTTACAGAAGTTCAACTGCTGGGTATCTTCTACAGAGGAGTGGATTGGAAGCATCAGATGGCTTTAGATGCTGCGAGTAATGGGAACTTCAAGACCAGATTCCCAACTGATTGCCTTGAGCTCATAAAGAACGTGTCTACTAGCAATAGTACAAAGAAGATTGATGAGGAAAGGAGACGAGGAGCTGGTCAAACAAATGGAGCTGACATCGTTGAGGAAGATGTTAATTACATCAACCAGAATGGTTACCAGAATCAGCGGTATGGGAATCAGTCAGAGAACAAAGGATACAACAACTACAATCAGAGGAACTACGGATCTTCATCGTATCAACCGATTCCCTCTAAGTCTTCAGAAAGTGACGTGAAGAGGATGTTCGAACAGCTTCTTGAGGGGCAACAAACCCTAACGGTAAATCTCAATGGGAAGATTGACAGTCTCTACACCGATCTTAATGGAAAAATAGAAGCTATCAACATTCACTTGAAGAAGCTTGATATTCAGGTTGCTCAGACTGCTGAAAATGTAAAGAGACAAGAAGGTCGTCTTCCAGGGAAATCTGACATGAACCCAAAGCATTTCTCCAATTCAATCACGTTGAAGAGTGAAGCACAAGTGATTCCAACAATTGGGAAGTGTGAGAACCTAGATTCTAAGTTCGCAGAGGCCCTGTCGATCGACAGACTTGGTGGTTGTCGATCGACAGCTACAGATAATTTCTGCACGAACACGACTTCAGCAGCCCTGTCGATCGACAGACCCGGTGGTTGTCGATCGACAGCCCCGAAAAATGCAGAAATTTTCGAATGTCAGTCTGAAACTGCCATTGAACGTGTCTACAAGCCTAAGATTCCGTACCCAAGGAGTCTGTACACTGCATGCACCGACCAAGGTAGTGACAAAGCACCTAAGGAGAAAGGGAAACAAGTTCCAACATCATTGAGGAAGCTGCCAAAGTTGTTGAATCCGGGAATGTTTGTGGTTCCTTGTTCGATCAATGGTGTAGACTTGAAGGATTCTCTATGCGACACAGGAGCAAATGTGAATGTTATGTGTGAGGCTGTTGCAAAGAAGCTAGGAATCTTGGAGTTACAACCCTTAAGGACTCCTATCGAGCTCATAGATAGATCATGTACGATTTCTAAAGGCTTCATTCCTGACGTATCGATTCAAATAGGTGATTGTCTTGTTCCTACGGACTTCTACATCATTGAGAGAAATGATGATATCTGTAAACCCTTGGTTCTTGGGGCGGAGTTCCTTGCAACAGTGGGAGCAATGGTGGATTTTCCTAATAAGCGAATCTCCTTCTCGAACATCAACAAGAAAGTCTTCTATCCTTCGGTTCTTGTCACAGCAGCTTCTTGTATGAGTGTCAATGTTAGAGATACGCTGGGTTTTGAAAAAGAGACGAAGAAGGTTCAAAACGTTCTCAAGTTGGCTCCTCCCATTCCACGCCGTGATGTCAACATTCATGCCAGTTCTAAGTGCGATGAGTCCCCCAAGGTGAAGAGCAGAAAGACCTCTAAAGCATTCTCCAAGTTCAGAATTGTCATTCCTTTGGAGTTAAGGGAAAAGGGAGAGGTAGTTGTCCAAAAGATGCTGCATAATACTATGAAGCTCTTTCCTGGTATAGTTCCTTGCAAGTCTGGGGGAGTGCATTTCAGTGATCCACCTCCAGCCTGAACATCATCCGCAGTCAAGCTAATGACTGAAAACAAGCGCTTGGTGGGAGGCAACCCACCTGTAAGTTTTTCTTTTCACTTGAGTCATTTTTCTTTATTAGAGTTAGTTAGTTCTTTGTTTCTGTTTGCCTTTTCAAAATTTGTGGAACTTGTTGTTTGCGACTCTTTGCTGTGGTATTTGATGATATTTTGTTTCAGTGATCTTCAGTTTTTCTTTAGATTTCTCCAACAACATAAGTCGTCAAAGCCAAGATTTCAGATTTTCGACGAACCTGTCGATCGACAGACCTGGTGGTTGTCGATCGACAGCCCCAATAAAGCCCTGTCGATCGACACACCTTATCGTGATCGATCGACAGGCCAGCAGAACAGGTCCGAATTTCATTCTTTTCACAAATTTTCTGACTTTTTCTTTTCCTTTTCGCCAATCTCAGATTTAATAACACTGGGACAGTGTTGTTTAAGTCTGGGGGAGGTAGTTACTAACATTGTTTTCTATTTTGGAGTCAAAAATTTGTTTTTATTAAGTCAAAATGTAGGGAATAATGATCTTTCTTAGGAATAAAGCTTAGTTTTTGAAACTTTTAGCTGTTGCGATGAAGCCTTTGGATGGAACGAATTCGAAATCAGATGATAGTACAGGTTCCCCTCTTATCGCAATTTGCAGAACGAAGTAGATCAAACTCCAGACTAGCACACTTGATCTCCATTTCGCTATATTCTCTTTGATGATATCACGACAGTAAAACATTCAGGACTCCTTATTCTCTTTACCACTCTTTGTTGATCCTGAATGGCCAGCTCACTTTTAGTTGGTACCCAACCCCTAACCTTAACCTTTTGTTCAAACCTCATGCGATCTTTCTCCTTTTGTTTTATGTGCAGGCATGTGTATAAACTCCAGAGAGAAAGAGGTCCGACGCAGTTTTTCATTCACAAAAATTGCACAGGAAAAGGATTTGGTAGGAGTACTTGAAAAAGAGCAGCAATGCTAAGCATTCCTTGGGATTTAATACACAACAATGGTAATTTTCGAGACTAATATCTTTGTAAAATCATTTCCCCCCTTAGAGTCAAAAAAAAAAAAAAAAAAAAAAAAACAAAAAAAAAAAAATCTTTTATTTCGAAAAATAAGTAAGGGAAAGGGAAATGATTATTTTAATAAGTCTCTAGCTTCAAAAGAAAATCCCAAGGAATGAGAAGGTTGGATGTGGAAAGTGGAACATGTTATTAAATGAAGATCTTTGGTTCCTGATAACGTTTTGGAGGAGAGAGTGCAATGTGAATGAGAAACTGTGGGCATCAACTGGACCCGACTCTCTCTTGTGATTATGCATAATGTCTGCATCCACCAAATAAAATCAGGTAACCCTAAACACTCTTTAGCTCCACTTAAACACAAAAGCCTTTTACATCACACCTAGCCCTTTTACTTGGTTGATATCATTGGAGAGAATTCCATCATCACTTCGATTAAGTGTGCGACAGTTTGGAGGATGTGAAACTGATGGGTTAGCAGGTTAAGATTTGAGGCCCAACCTATGATGGTTGAGATTCGTGACCGCCAAAGGTACTTTGTTTACATGCAGCGAAAGAGTCGAGAAAGCGAAAGCAATGTTCCCGAAGATAAGTAAGTTCTCGCGATTTTCAAACCTCAACTTCAGTTTTAGTCTCTAGTTTGCTTGAGGGCAAGCAAAAGCTAAGTCTGGGGGAGTTGATATATCATGGTTTTTACCGGTTTTCGACCATGATATAAGTCCTTTTATCGAGTCTTTTCGTTGTATTTCGAGTCTTTTTAGTGTCTTAACAGGTTAGTACACGTGAGGAGCTTATATGGCGAATACGGTGCATTTTGGAACGTAAACAAGGTTGGAGCCGGATTTTGCAAGAAAAGAAGCTGAAATGAAGCAGCCTGTCGATCGACAGCCCAAAGAAGGACGATCGATCGACAGCCACACGCCAGCCTATCGATCGACAGACACATAGACGATCGATCGACAGGCCAGCGCTGAAACCAACTTAAATACGTTTTAAAGAAGGAAATTCGCCAGTTAATGGGCCGAGAGCTACAATAGACCGTCATAGAAGCCCACCACGAGTTTTACCTCTATAAATAGTTTATTTTAGGTTTTTACACCAGGACGGAGTTTTTACTTAACAAAGTTTAGAGAGAGATTTTTAGGGTTTTTAGGGAGACAAGTTTACTTTGTTCTTTGAGATTCTTCGAACCCTATTGTTCTTATTCTTTTACTCTTTCTTTATGCATTATTATTCAGCTATGATTTGCTTTGCTTCCATGTCTGAGTAGTTTGCTTGTTAGGTTTAGGGTAGTTCGAATGGAATGATGATGAATTGTTAGGGTAAACTCACTTGTTAGGATTATCTGTTAGGTTCTTCACCTAGATTGCTTTAACTCTGGTTTAGGATTCGCGACCCTGAATTTTGATATCTTAGGTTGATAGATTGACACGAAAGTGTAATTGATTAGCCAGAACTAGATCTTAGGTGAGCAAAATTACTTATTCGCAAAGAAATTTGGTTTAGGGATTTTGTGAACAAATTGGACTTGAATTTAAAGCTTGTTTAAATTGATTGAATTCGCAAAGAAATTTGGTTTTCTAGGGTTTAGACATAGTTAGTTTTCGCAACGACAGTTGGTTAATTATATTTTAGTGTTCCAAGTTCTAGAACGGTTCTTAATTAAATCCTGATTCTGTTTAACCTGCAATTCTGATTCATCCTGAGAATTACCCAAAAGCCTAGCACTTTGTTTAATTGAATTTAAATCAATAATCTTTCTCTGTTTCGATTTGCTTTTGTCTTTATTTTATATTATTTTACTTAGCCGAATTTGAAGTCAATATTCCTATCGTTTGATTTGACTCCCAGTGATTCGACCCCTACTACGACGACCTCTTAATTTGAGAGAGTAGCTCAGGGTAAATTTGAGCATATCATAAGGCTTTAAGCAAACTTGTGCCAAACGCTACTCGTAACGAAGCCACCACGGCGCTTCTCATAAAATGTATGATTAAGGCAACTCGATCCAAAGCGGACGCGGTTGTAACACAAACCATGGATTTACGGGCTAGGGCTCCTTCTACTTTCGTGTGGGGCAAGGTAGTAGGTAACTTCTTTTTTTTACCTACGGTAAAAGAAAACACAGAGAAAGAGATCGAAATCCAGGAAATGGTCTTCAAGCTGAGGAATACTAAGATGGAACTCGATGATTTGATCAAAGAAGATTCAGATCAGGTGGGTGAGAGACTCATGAGCGCAATGTTGAGTACGTTGTATGAGATGAGTCCGGAGACAGAAGACGACAAAAAACGATATTAACGATATTAAAATGTTCAAAAGGTTAAAGAAAATTAAAAGTTCATTATATAAACGATATTAAAATGTTGACAAAAGACGACAAAAAAAGGGTTGACAAAATTTAAAAAAAAAACGATATTAAAGGTCAAAGATTATTGAAAAAATTGGTGAAATTGATCATGTTGGAAATATGTTACTCTTTGTTCACCCAAAACCTACGTCTGTATCAATTTATTTATTTTCCATTTAATATTATTTTTAAAAAAAGATTAGTTAGATGAATATTATTTTAGGAAGTTATAATTAGAAAACTAACATGTTCATAATTGAATTTAGTTAAACAACAAAGAAAGAAGAATACTAAGACAAAATTGCTCCTACGAAAGTTAATAACAAAAGTTTCAATAAATACAAAAATTATCATAATTTGTTTCAATAAATCAAAAGTTATTAAAGAAAGTTACTTTCTTTTAGTTAGTATATATAATATATGTTTTACGGGTTTGATGAATAACTGATTTGAATTTTTCACAGTGATCCTCCTAATATTTGGTTATTCACCTTTTTCAAAACAAAAAAAAATTGGTTATCACTAGTTTCTTAATCTAGATAAACATGAATAAACATAGGAGAAAATCGAAACAAATATAGCATTCTCTACTTCTTACTCCAAATATAGAGAAAAAAGGTAGCAATCTCTATTTTAAAGTTGAAAATAGAGATGGGTTGGAGAAAAAAATAACAATCTCTATTTATTACTCTATTTTTAGAAGAAGAAATAGAGTTGGGTTGGATTTAATTCAAACCAATCCAAGTTAACTTTCACTTGTAAAGAAAATATGGACTTAGCACATATATTTAGTGGTTGAAATTCATTAACATCAAACTTATTTGCTGAAATTCCAACCACGTAATCAATAGATTTTATAAATTATGTGAGTAAACGCATATGAATCCAACAGCGTTATGGCTTTGGCTGGAAAAATGAAATTTTACGGTTTTCGCGGAAAAACGGAATTTTGCGATTTTGGCGAAAAAATGAGGTTTTGCAAATTTCTTCGTAAAAATTGTTACAACTATTAATAGTATTTTCTACTATAATTTGCTAGAAAAATATAATTTTGAAATTATGGTATTGTAAAAAAATTGATTATTGAGAAAATTTTAATGTAAAAAGACCATTTTAGTATTTTGGTAACATTTCCCATCCATTTATTCAGTGGCGAAGCTATGTGCCAAAACCATAGGTCATATGACCTACTTTTTCATTTCATTAAATTAGTTGGTTTGATTTGGTTTAATTTTATCTTTTGAATTTGGTTAAATTGATCTTTTGAACTTGGTTAAATTTATCTTGTTTAATTTATGTTTTGAACCAAACCCATTCTAATTTTAATAAACCAAACGTGGCCTACTTTAACAAAACTCAATTTCAGTTTTTATGTTTTAAAATCAGAAACAAAGTTAAACCCACTTATAACATATTATTTACTTCTAACATGTGTAATTGGAGATTTTTATGAAAATTGTAATTTGAATTGAATTATTTTGCATGATTAAGTGTTTCATAATTATGAGTTTTACTTTGACTTTATGAACAAAGTCATACAATTAAGCAATTATCATTTACCATGAAGAAGATGTGATTATAATAAATTTTGGTTTAATTCTTATTTTGCCGCTTGCGGTCGCAAGCGTTGAGAAATGTTTTTTAGTAATAAACTTTGTATAGACATATCTTCGTAACCGAGTTAGAGATTATTTTTTGAATGATTATTTGGTTTGTTTTATCAGAAAAGATATGTTCGAGACTATTACAAATAGACTGTCATTAAAAAAAAATTAAAAATGAAAAATGGAAAAGTACTACTGTAGAATAATTAATTTTATTTAAAATAATTTTTAATATTTTTAATATTTTTTTAGTTATATATTGACCTTGGTAAACAAAAATTCTAGATTCGCCACTGCATATATTTTCACAGATTTAGAACCAAACAGTTTTGCATCTTTAGGCAGTTTCGAGATGAAAAAACTGTTTTAAAAAAATGAACAATGTCTAGATGTTGTAGTTAGAAATTTTATTAAGTAAAAATTATTGGTTTTTAGAAAATAGAAACTATTAAATAAAAAAGTAAGACAAATACAAACTAAAAAAATTTAAAATGGAAAATATTTTTTGGAATATCTTCAACCGCTGCTAACAAAATGTAATTTCTATTTTCTAAATAAATAAATGGAATTTTAATTTAGAATATAACAATATGGGTCATAACTATACAAACTATCAATTTGAATATCTAAAGGGTCCTAATATAGTTATTACTGTCTAACACTAATAAAAGAATTTTCACTCATCGTCTAACAGTATGTACTACGTATAAGAGAGTCTAGGACCACAAATTTCTTGAATGTTTTAGGCCTTGGAACTTGACTGGCGGGTTCCGAATGATGGATTTGATTTGATTTGATTTGATATTACTAACTGATTAGATAATAGCTAATCAGTAACTTGATTCGATACTAACGAATTTCTACTTGTTTTGGAACTGTCGAACATACCTCCAAAAATCTTAAAGCCAATCAATAACTTGATTAGATACTGCAAGAAGGTTTTAAAACCAACATGGACAAACAAACAAAAACAAACCAATATGGACTGTCAAACCACTTCTACGAATCTAAAGCTAATCAATCATAAAATTAAAATTAATTTTGGGGTGGCCGAACATTATGTCATTCAATTGTTTTAGTATACGTCCTAATTTTTTGAAGATAAAAACAAGTAGGAAGGACAACGCACAACGTTGTCGAATTCCTCTGGTCTTCTAGGATTGGTACAACGAATAACCATTAGATTATGTTACCTTCAAAATATCAAATTTCATGGCATGTATGCGAAAGGAGTTTTGTGATATTTGTTTACCAACTCCGCGGTAAACCAAACGTGTTTTAGCAACAACCTCCCCTCACATAAGCACTTCGTCTCAATTCAATAAATTTAGGAAGCACTTTTTATATCTGGTCTACCAAAAGTTTAGAGATACTCTTGTATACAATATTACAATGTGTTATCGGTCTATGATCTTTAATAGTTCAGGCATCTATACGCTTCGGAGTTAGACCTATATGAACATGATCATTTCGTCAATCATGTTGGTATGATATCGTTGCTACCCAAGGATCGACGATATGACCATATTCACACTATTCTAAGGATACTATATACACGTGAAATTACCTAATTTATTTGTACATCTATGATATAAATTATTAACGTAATAACTTTTTTTATTTTATACATAAAGTAGCAATAGTTCACATCCGCGCAAGTGACGTTACTACGTCTACAAAATCTCTAATCACAGGATTTCGACTCCATCTCTCCGAAAGGGATTGAGAAAAGTTAAGTTATCTCCATTGAAAAACTAAATTAAAACATATTAATTATTTAACATGTTTAATGATATTGTTTGCCTATGTATGATTTGAGCTTGTAAATATACTAGACACATAATTTTCATTATGTTATAACTGATTGTCTTTAGAAAGGAAGGAAAAATAGGTAAATAACGTACCTGCTGTCTATCTCTATAAATATGTAGTGCAACCCCAGTTTCATTAAACATATAAACCATTGATTAATATAAGAAACAATCAAAAGCATGGAGATGATAAATAGTTCGTCCACGGCCCAGAGAGAAGAAATGGATCGTCCATTAGCTGATTTTCCAGTGAACATATGGGAAGATCCCTTGACATCTTTCTCAGTTTCTGATCCGGTACGTACCTTTCTTTCCTTATCATTACATTCGCCTACATTTCCTTACATACACAAATCTTATGTCAAACTTATTAGAATATGATGCAATTAGTTTATTCACAGAATCTAAATTATGCATCTCTCGTGCCATTTATAGGAAGGTGAGAGAAACAAAGAGAAGCTGAGCTCACTCATAGAAACTGAGAAGGATTTGTTTATCGCTTCAAAAGAGAAGCCTATAGAGAACATTAAGTTCATCGATGCTCTGTGTCGTCTCGGTTGTTAGTGCATATTTGGGGTAGATCGAATGACAACGAGCAAGTACGTGCATAAAGTAAATTGACACAAGGAGTTTTTTAACGAGGTTCGTTTCCTACATCCCCGGGACCACGTCCAGAACAAATCCATTATAAAAAGAAGCAACCTACAATTGCTATATGGATACCACACCACTCTTTTCTATAACATGGATCATAACCTGAGAAACATCACGATCTCTCAGTAACACCAACAGACAGATCTTGTTTTTCTGATCTTCTTTGGTGGACGACGCCACACACACCTGTGTGCCTCTCTCAATGAAACCCTAGGCGCGTAAGTGTTTTCGTCTACGCCTCTAGGTATAAATACTCACGTCTTAAACCCTAAGGACTCTCCAATTCACGTGGGCTTCAAGCCCATGAACGACAAGGCCCACGGCCAATCTTATCAAAACTGCTTCAGCATCTGCACTGCTTCAGCCTCTGCTTCAGCTCAGTTTCACCTGCTTCAGCTCTTCAGTATCTTCAGTCTTGGGTCTAAAACCTGTAGCAATCACACTTTCAATCTCTCCCTTTGTTATAGAGTTTTAGAACATATGATTACTTAGTCATATACACTTTGATGATCTTCAAGCTTCACTTCGGTTCAAAGCTTCTAGTGTATCAACACTAAGCACACAAGATATAACATCTTCATTCTCCCCATTTTTAACTTAGTTTGATACTCAAGCATCTTCTTCTTTCTTGCTCCCCCATACACAATGCTTCATTGACAAGCTGATTTAGCCAATATAAACAATCTCCCCCTGCTTGAGTGCACAACTAAGTTAAAAAATTCTCATGTTGATCATAGACAGCCCTTGTAGTACTTCATTCCTCCGTTTTTTTCACACCTCTTTTCTTTTGACTTGACCTTAGTATTTTTCAGACACTACTCCAGTCTGAACGAAGCTCAACCACAGACTCATTTCATCTCAGCATCAAACTCAATCAGATGGATGAATAAGCAGAAGGTTCCATAATCTAATTTCACCAACAGCCTTTGAACAAACAACAACAAATCTCAAACTAACCGTTAGCTTACGAATCCCACCGTTGATTATGAAGTTTGATATGCAATCATTAAACTCGCAAAATTTCAGAAGGATCGAAATCCATTTGACCTTCCAAACAACCTCACGAAAATGCTCCATCGAACCCGTTTTGTTTTTTCCGAAAATTTTCAGATTTGAATGATTATCGGTCAACTTTCACAGTGATTTGTTGATGGATAATAACTCTGATTGACAATACGTCAGCTTCTATGTTTTCCTTGCTGTGGGATCTTTCCAGGGATAGCTTTATAGTGGAGTGGGACCTCTTGAGTCATCGGAAATAAGACCTCAAAGATGACATCTCGTTTACTAATTTGCAGGATTTTCTGCAGATTTTGTTAGAAAGAAAACACTCATAACTTTCACAATTTACCTCCGAATTGAGTTCCGTTTTCTCCTGTGGAAAGATGACTTCGTTATCTTTGCAACCATACCAATATCATCGTTTGGTTTGTTCGGGTCCGCCAGGAAAACAGCCCGCAATATGGCTTGTCGCAGTGGTTCCGTTTTTTTCTTTTCTTCTCTTCTCTTCTTCTGATTCTTCTCTTGTCTTCTCTCGAGGCAATCATTAACTCAATCTTCTTCTTCGTTAACACAAAACATGATTGAACCCTAATCTCAGAAACACAGACCTTCATAAATTCATAGATACAAAAACTCCTCTTCTCTTCATTAACTTGAATCCAGCCACAAAAACCCAGATCTTATACCCGAAAATAAGTTTTAACTTCTAACGAGTTAGGCTCTTGATACCAATTGTTAGTGCATATTTGGGCAAGATCGAATGACAACGAGCAAATACGTGCATAAAGTAAATTGACACAAGGAGTTTTTTTACGAGGTTCGTTTCCTACATCTCGGGACCACGTCCAGAACAAATCCATTATAAAAAGAAGCAACCTACAATTGCTATATGGATACCACACCACTCTTTTCTACAACATGGATCATAACCTGAGAAACATCACGATCTCTCAGTAACACCAACAGACAGATCTTGTTTTTCTGATCTTCTTTGGTGGACGACGCCACCCACACCTGTGTGCCTCTCTCAATGAAACCCTAGGCGCGTAAGTATTTTCGTCTACCCCTCTAGGTATAAATACTCACGTCCTAAACCTTAAGGACTCTCCAATTCATGTGGGCTTCAAGCCCATGAACGACAAGGCCCACGGCCAATCTTATCAAAAACTGCTTCAGCATCTGCACTGCTTTAGCCTCTGCTTCAGCTCGGTTTCACCTGCTTCAGCTCTTCAGTATCTTCAGTCTTGGGTCTAAAACCTGTAGCAATCACACTTTCATCGGTGTCTCCTATTACTTCGAAGATGAAATCCTCGAGCAGTTGAACATAATGTTTGGCTGTCACGATTTCATGCTGACGATAAGAGACAATGAGTCCGATTTATACACTGTTGCTCTTGTCTTCCAAGTTTTTAGGCAGTTTGGTTATAAACTTGTTGCTGGTGAGTTGAAAATTTGGAAATGATATAGAAGTCATCCCCTCTAATATACGAATACTCAGAAACATTTTTTAAAATTTCTTGTATTACTCACTCCGTTTCATGATGTTTTAGCCACACAAAAAAATGTTTAATTTTAAAGGATATTTTGAAATGCAAAAACAAATTGTATTTTTATTCTTTGTGGCAAATTGTATATATTTTTCAGATTAATTTATCATTGATTGAATTTTTTTAGAGATATAATAATGTTTATAGAGAGATATAAATTATGTTTTGGATTCGAAGAAATAAAATTTATAACGATCTTTGTGCAAAAACTTTAAACATTATTTCTTTATAATGAGAGAAGTATATAAAAAACATATTAAATAAAATAGGTTCTTGATTCATGGCAAGTTTTTATGGGACCTTAATCTCTAGTAACCCCCAAACTAATTTTAAAATCCAAAATGACCCTATTATAAAATTAAAAGCTGATTTTAATGAAAAGCATGGTTAAACTCAATTTTACCCTTAATGAATCAAAGTTATTACGTACTCTTACCTTTATTTTTATTTTCTGAATTAACTAAAAAACAAAGAAAAAGTAAAAAAAAAACTATAATTCCCAAATTATTTTTCCACCTTCTTCTCGGATACGAACTACCTCCTTCTCCGCCTCTTTTCTTCATGCGATTCGAACCGTTTTCGTCTCTGTCACTCATCATCATTGTCTTTTTCCCATCTTTTCTAGATAAGCAATTTCCCCGATTACATCTCTTAATTTTTAGAAAAAAACTTTTGATTTTGAATGGTTTTTCGTTACAGAGATTATTGGGTTTCGATTTATACTAGAATTTTGATATAAAATGGATATATGTTGGATTTTGCTATGGATAGGAGATATCAGTTTGAAATTTGAAAATTAGGGTTTGAAGTAAACCCAATTTGGGATTTTTAAATCGAGTGAGTTTTGGTTTGTGATTTTGAGGTTTTGAGGTATTGATTTGTATTAGCATTTTAATTCCACAAGGAAATGTGTCGAATTTTGAATTTGCGTTTGGGTTTGGAGATGTTTGGATTCATGTTAGAAGTATAACCCAAATTTGGACAGTTTAGTGACTATTTTCATTTGTTTTATTGCGGAGTTTGTAGAAATGTGTCGTACAAAGAAGCCATTAACATCGAGAAAAGAGAGCTCAAATGTTGGAAGTAGTAGATATGGGAGTTGATATGGTGTGAGCAGTGGGTCAAAATCTGAAAACGATGAGGTTACGTTATGATCCACATCGCCATTAAAGGTAAGTATTTGATCTACATTGTTATAGAAAATTATAACTGTAGTATATTGGGTTTGACATTCTATTTGGATTGCAGGAGAATGAAGATTGCAGGATAAAAATGTGAAGGAGAAGCTCGTGGCAATTGGATATTGTCCTAATCACCTGAAGTTGGCGAAGAAGAAATGGTTCTTGTGTGAAAAAGAGATAATTGTTTTTGTTGTATTTTGGTAGTTTTAAGGACCAAAAGACTTGGAATGTTGTTTTATACTAGTTTTACTTGTTTTTAGGTGCTTCAAACAAATGGATATGAATGGTATTGATAAGTATGACTATGAACGAAATTCAATTTTGGTCTAACTAACAAGTGAACATAAAATAGAAAACTGGTCATACTGGTCTAACTAAGAAGTGAACATAAACATGTGAAAAAGTTTTAAAAATTATTATAAATAAACATATTTAACACATGCGCCGTCAAGTCTATTAAATAATATATAAAATTTAAACATAGTCATACTTAGTTATCTAGTATGACCACTTTACACATAGTCATACTTTGGTGGTTTTCACGTATTATTAGTCATACTTAGGTGAAATCATATTTTTTCCAGTAGGACTACTCCAATGTAATCATTGAAACATATTTACTATCATTTCGTGTATTCAAATGTAGAATAACTTTATTTTTGCTTATTTGACATAATAATGAGGTTTGTACTCATACATTATCCTTATGTATGAGGTATATTTTAGGAAAAAGTGTGTTTTTCTCTAATTTCATTATGAAACTTTATATGTTTTATGTAGTCCCTAATTATCAATTAGCTATACATATGGACTTAAGGATCACGAAGATTAACAAAAAAGAATGAGGAAGAACAAACCTAAAACCATAAACCATAGTCATACTCATTCATACCAGTTATATATGGCAGAGGGCATTAGAAACCTAAAACATAGGCATACCTACTATTACTAGTCGTATCTATCAGAGACTCTTACCAAAATAAAATAACACATTCATACCTAGTCATACCAGTCATATCTGGCAGAGACTCTGACCAAAATAAAATAACATATTCATACCTACTATTACCAGTCATATCTGGCAGAGACTCTTACCAAAATAAAATAACACATTCATACCTAGTCATACCAGTCATATTTGGCAGAGACTCTGACCAACATAAAATAATACATTCATACCTACTATTACCAGTCATATCTGGCAGAGACTCTGACCAAAATAAAATAACACAAAATAATCAAAACAATCATACTCATTTATACTAGTTATACAAATTGTGAACACACAGTCATAAGCAGTTATAGTAGTTATACCAGACATAGAGAATTACTAATTGTAACTAGTTTTTTTTCTGGACGTTTGGTTCATGCACGTTGGGTTCCTCCACTCCATCTCCATCTGTAAAGGTCTCCCACATACCTCCACGACCTCTTCATTCATGTTCTCTAATTGACGCGTGCCGACTTTCTTGATTTCTTTCTTACCTCCGATTCTCTTTGATTCACCACGATTTAACACGATTCAGCCGCAATTATACCAAACAACCTATCACATCCATTCAATAGACTTACAAAACAAGTCCAATGTGCAAAAACCTTTAAAGAGGAACAAATTATTCTAATTACAAACAAATCTCCAAAATTAGAACAAATCCTAAACACGAAATTACAAATATGTAAATATCTTACCTTCTTCACCATGGTTCAGCTGTATAATGACAAATTGAGTAAGCTTTCGTTTAATCCTACATGGCTCTATTTTTTCTCCAAAAAGATGAAGAAACGATGATAACGAGAGGAATACGAACGATGACGATGACAAGAACAAAAGGAATAAGATTCGGTTTGCCAAGGAATGAAATTAGACGAATATAGGAAGAGAAACGATGAAGAATGACTAAATCCTCATACGTTTGTTTCAAATAAATGTTTTCTCTCAATTGTAAGATTGCTCTAACAATGGTAAGATTTTGGTTACTTGTTACCTTTAAATATAATGCATCAAAAATATCAACAAAAAAAAAGATAAGAGGAAGAAAATTAAGTCGAACAGAGACAAAAGGAGGACAAAAAAGAAGAAGAGAAGCTTGCTCTGTTTTGAGAAGAAGAGAAGCTTGCGTTTTGTTATTATTTTGGCGGATCTTAATCTCAAAAGATCCTCCAACTAAATTTTTAATCTAATATGACCCTCTTATAAAAAAGTATTTTGTTTTGATTTCTTTTTAAACGAAAATTTGGTTGAAGATGAGAACACCCTTAATGAATCATAAATATTACAAGAAAATATCCTAAAATATGGATTTAAGAAAATAACAAAAAAAACTTATGTTCTTATCTCTTTTTTCCTCTTCCTCGATCTGAAACCTTTCCTCTTCTCCTTTATTCTCTCTGATTTCTCAGTCTTCGTCTTCTCTCAATGACAAAAGACCCTTGATTCTCGTGAACCCAAGATCATTGAGTTCTCCATCTCTTTTGCAGTATTAATTGGTATGCAAATCTTTTGATTTCTTGAAGTCACGAGCATAAACGTGGCTGATAGCCTGCGGCGAGGAGGTGAGAGACCATGGTTGATCCCATTATTCCAATTCCAATCCATTCGATTCTAGTGTTTGAGGGATTGATGAGTGTTGGGTATGAAGATTCCATTGAAAAATCAATGAAGAATTTGTCAGAGACTACGATGGGAGAAAAACAAAAAAAGGTAAGTGATCTCAAACTTCACTCAATTCCTTTTAACTAGTTATACACATATTTTATTAATCATGGTCTTGGGCTCCTGATTACAAAATCTAAGATTCTGACTTTTTAATTGTTTCTTAATATTTTAGAGTTTGGTCTGATTTTTCAAGTACCCAACGTAATTTGTGAGGAAGAAACATAAATTGAGCTTAGTAAGAGAGACATAGTCTTACTCAACAGGTATGTATTTATGTATAATGAAAAATCATGCAAATGATAAGTGACGAGAACTGATTTTCATCCTTGTTTTGGTTTCATTTGTTGGATGGTAACGTGGATTGTCATATGAAATGGGGAACGGGTTAGGCTCTGTACACGAGTCGGGTTCTTCTCCCTCTGTGAAAGTACATGTATGATTTGGTTTTAGCACTTCTCTTACTAATGTTTATAGTGTTTGATTGATTTTATAGACGGGATTGTCTGGATTTGAAATATAGAATCGGATTTATAACACTTTATTTGATGATTGTCTATAGTGTTTGATTGATTTTATAGACAGGATTGTCTGGATTTGATTATGTTAATGGTGGTTTTATGTATGCATACAATTTATCACCGAGAGCGTTGTCTAGAACTAGAAGAAGAACATGTAGAGAAAGAGACGGAATGAGAAGCAGAAGAAGAGGAAAAAGAGACGGGACTAAGTAGAAGAAGAGAAAGAGAAACAACACGAAGAAGCAACATTGGTTGTTGTTGTTTGTTCATGAGGAAATCTAATTAAAGAAAAATTGATGGCTATTGTTCGTGAGAAATGAGGTGATGAAATTGAAGAAAAAAGAGAAGGAAATCAAACTGAAGCTAATGGAAATCAAATTGATGGCTATTGTTCGTCAAATGAAGGTCGTATTATTTTGGTAATGTAGAAGTGATGTTTTAAGTTAGGGTTTGTTTTTCATGTACTTTGAAATATTTGGTATTAATGGTATGCATAGGTACTACTATAACCAAAATTGTGTTTTTCATACTACTGATATAACTAGAAAGTGAACTTAATAAAGAGAACGTGTAAAATATGTATAGTAAAAATTAATGATTAATATACTGGTCATACTGGTTTAACTAATAAGTGAACATAAAATAGAAAACTGGTCATACTGGTATAACTAAGAAGTGAACATAAACATGTGAAAAAGTTTAAAAATTATTATAAATAAGCATATTTAACACATGCGCCGTCAAAGATATTAAATAATATATAAAATTTAAACATAATCATACTTAGTTTTCTAGTATGACCACTTTACACATAGCCATACTTTGGTGGTTTTCACGTATTATTAGTCATACTTAGATGAAATCATATTTTTTCTATTAGGACTACTCCAATGTAATCATTGAAACATATTTACTATCATTTCGTGGTCATACTTTACACATAGTCATACTTTGGTGGTTTTCACGTATTATTAGTCATACTTAGATGAAATCATATTTTTTCTAGTAGGACTACTCCAATGTAATCATTGAAACATATTTACTATCATTTCGTGTATTCAAATGTAGAATAACTTTATTTTTGCGTATTTGACATAACAATGAGGTTTGTACTCATACATTATCCTTATGTATGAGGTATATTTTAGGAAAAAGTGTGTTTTTCTCTAATTTTGTTATTAAACTTTATATGTTTTATGTGGTACCTAAGTATCAATTAGCTATATATATGGACTTAAGGATCATGAAGATTAACAAAAAAGAAAGAGGAAGAACAAACCTAAAACCATAAACCACTGTCATACTCATTCATACCAGTTATATATGGCAGAGAGCATTAGAAACCTAAAAACATAGTCATACCTACTATTACCAGTCGTATCTGGCAGAGACTCTTACCAAAATAAAATAACACATTCATACCTAGTCATACCAGTCATATCTGGCAGAGACTCTGATCAAAATAAAATAACACATTCATACCTACTATTACCAGTCATATCTGGCAGAGACTCTGACCAAAATAAAATAACACATTCATACCTAGTCATACCAGTCATATATGGCAGAGACTCTTACCAAAATAAAATAATAATTTCATACCTACTATTACCAGTCATACCTGGCAGAGAGATTTACCAACGTAGTTTAAGTAATCTTACAGACCATCCAGCCCTTACCTCTTCCTCTTCATCTATGTTCTCCCGTTGATGTGTGCCGTTTTTCTTGATTTCTTCCTTTCTTAACTTTGTGGGGCGGGGGAAAGAAGACGGGCGACGATGTGAGGAGGAGGAATCGAACGATTTAGAGGAGGAAGCTTACTCTGTTTTTCGTTGATATTCTTTACCACTAATTAAGTGAAAAGAAAGGGAGAGAATGAAGACGAGATGAAACGACAAACACAAATGTACAAGGAAGAGAGGAAGAGCTGAATAATCGATTTTGGAGCTTCCTCTGTTTCCTCTGTTTCCTTAACCGTAACAGAGAGAAAGAGAAAGGAGGAAAGGGAAAGCTACGTGGAGAGTATAGATAGGTTAGGGTTAATTTTAGGTTGTTGGGTAATTGAATTCGAATTTAATTAGAGGAAGAGATGAAGAATTGGACTGAATTAATGTTTTGTTCTTGCTCTGTTTTGTTCTTAAACGCAGCCGAGAGAGAGAAAGAGGGAAGAAGAAGGCCACGTGTGAGCATTAGATAGGTTAGATAAGTTTTGGTTGTTAGGGTTATTAATTAGATATTTATTTAGATTTTGATTATTAGATTAATAGATATAAAGGGGGGGGGGGGGGGGGGGGGGTAAAAGTGAAAGAATAGTTTTTGAGGGTTAGTTAGAATAAAGAGGGTTAGTTAGGTTAAAAAATTTTGAGGACGGTTCTTTGAGATTAAGGTCCTATTTTGGCAGAGAAGAAGAAAAGAAGATGATGCACGTGGGTGGGGTCTTTAATTTGTTATTTGGTTGGTGGAAATATTAATTAAAATTTATTATTTGGTTGGTTAATATATTTAATAAAATAAAAAAGGGTAAAGTGGAAAGTAGAAAAATTGAGGGTTAGTTAGATTTAAGAGGGTTAGTTAGAATTTTTTTCTCACATAAAGTCATATAAGATTAAAGTCCGTTTTTATGTGCTAAATTGCACAATAGATAATAGTATATCTACTTAATAAAATGTCACTATTTTAAAACTTGATTATAATTCAGCAAAATTTCTGTGTGTAAGATGTGTTTGACAAGTTCAAAATCAAGGATGGAAAGTTCAAGGAGCACCTAGCTGAGGATGCAAGAGGTCTACTATCTCTTTATGAAGCTGCCCACTGGAGCACCCATGGTGAAGAGATTCTCGATGAAGCTCTCGCTTTCTCTAAGTCTCATTTGGAAGGATTAGCCTCTCGGTCTAGTCCCCATCTCACGGTCCGCATCAAGAATGCCCTCAAACATGCATACCCTAGAGGAATCTCAAGGATAGAGACACGACAATATATCTCATACTATGAAGAGGAAGATATGCACGACCAAACCTTGCTAGAATTTGCTAAGATAGATTTTAATCTTCGGCAAATGTTATACCGCAACGAGCTTAAGAAGAAATGCAGAAAACATTGTTACACAATCCAAAAGCAATACATTAGATTAAAAACTAAAACTATCTTACACCAAAAAATATTGTTCTAAAAGTATATTACACCAAAAAATATTGTTCTTTCATTTAGAAAGTTTAGAGTCATTGTTTAGCAAGTTAAGAAGCTTAACTCTGAGTAAGAGGTGGCTCAGAAATGGCTGGAGAAGGTGGATCAGAAGTGGCTGGAGCAGTTGCAGCTAACTGAGCTTGGTTGACATAGTCGAGAAAGTCAGAATTCTTCTCTTTGAGGAAAGAGAACATGATTTTGTAGCCTGCAAGCTCTGCCGTAGCTTGTTTAAGCTCTGCATCTCTGCGAGCATTCTCCCGATCGTGGTCTTCGAGCTTTGCACGAGCTTCCTTAAGTTCATCTTGCATCTCATCGAGAAGGGCAGAGTCAGAGGAGCTTGGATAACTCAGCTTCTGTTTCCCTTTCACCATGTCTTTAAGTTGGCCAAGACCAAAAGGATTTCCTTTAGAATCTGATTTAGTACACTAAAACAAGGAAAAAAGTCAGACAATTAATATACACAAATGTAAACAGAGAGGAAATGAGTTGAGCTAATTACCTTCAAGAAGATGTCATTTTGTTCTTCAATGGTCAGTGTGAGAGAAGGGTCAGCCAATGTCTCTGGATTATCAGCCTCCCTGGTCCTCAATTCCTCTTCAACACTCAACTGGTAAGTGTCAAAAATGTCCTTTGCCTTTTGATCAACAAAACTCCCATCTGGCAGTGTATGAGTCCTAATAAAGACTTCCGCAAAAGAAACGGGTCTCCCTAATTCCTCCTCATGTGACAGTAGACACCACATTAGTTTAGACAACACATTACTTATAAGATTGTGCGTTTTAAATAAGAGTAAGGAATTGAACATCTTACCATTTCAAGTTGTCTGGTCAGGTAAGATTTCTGGCCAGAAACATGTTTGTGCTCTCCATATCCACCGCGGTCAGACTTGCGGGAGTCTGAACAGGTGGAACTCTTTGCCACTGACTCTGGAGTGTTCCAAACAACCCACATTTGTTTCCAAAGCTCCTTCCCAATCCAGTGTGGCCTGCGACCACTCTTCTTCGCTTGACTCACTATGCCTTTGAGCCTGTTCGATGCGATTGCCACGAAATGTTCCTTCACAAGCTCTGTAATACCTAAATCCCAAGTGTATTTTTGCTACATGTAAGATTAAAGAGAAAGCATTAGTAATGAACTAATGATGATACTAACTATAAATTCCTAAAAACTAAAGTTCAGCAAGAAATCCTTACCGCGAAAGTTCGGAAAAACAATTCCCGCGAGTCTTGAGGCGTAACCGACCAGCTAAGGAACGGTTTATCAAATTTTCGCCGCAATATTCCAGCAATCGCACGACTCAGTTTGGTTTTGTCTCGAACAAACCTAAAGAAAAGCATCAATAAACCTATTCCTTAATCAATCTATAATCGTACAAACAGATTTGAGGATGGAAACTTACCACAGTGGTGACTTCTCAGGGATAGGGTGCGGACTCAAGGGAGTCAGATTTTCTCGGCCAGGAAGACGTAAGAGATCGTATAGTTCTTGATCGAAGTCCTCCAAGTTATGACCCGGTTGATTCATAACCTCTTCTCCTACACCTTCATCTTGAACCACATCTTCTTCACCAGCATCATCATCATCATCATCTTCTTCATCTTCTTGGTCGGGGAGCTGTATTTGCCTATTCCTTTGAAGTGGCGGTTGAAATACAGGAGGTTGTTGTAGTTGAACTGGAAGTGGAGACCGTTGTTGGCGGAGTAGTTGAGGATCAAAGGACAGTCCAAACTGTCGCGGAGCAGTGGTTCTGTTAACCGAGACTGTGGCCTGAGATGACCGGTTCGAGGCGTTAGAAGAGCTTCCATCGCCTTCCCGAGACGTTACCATCAGCCTAGTCTGGTCACCGTGGCGTCTCGCAACTGAGCCAGTGGGAGAAACATCGAGTGTGGGATTCGAACGGACGCTTGGTGGTGAACCATCACCGGTTGGGGTTCCATCTTCTACGGCGGTGCGTTGAAGAGCTCCGCTTGAAGACCTCGGTTTCCCACCTTTAGGGTTTAGGGTTCCGCCGAGATCAATACCCTTACCCTTGTTGAGAGCTCCCTCCACCGCAGGACGTTTGCCGGAGTTGGGTCGAGGAGGTGATTCTACTGCTTGACGTTTCCCGATGTTGGTTCGAACACCTCCGACTTGGGTCGGACCACCGACGTTTCGTTTACTCCCACCACCGATTGGTTTACTCCCACCAGCATCGTTCTTCGGTCGACCTTTAGTTGATTTTGCGTTAGTCTTCATCGAGTAAGAGTGATATCGAGAGAGTGAGAGACAGAAAGATTGAGAGACGAAGAGAAATTAGAGATTTGAGAAGAGAAATCGAGAGGTTTGGAATCGAAAAAACACGATAGAAATCGATAGAAATCGATTAAAATCGATAGAAATCGAACAAAATAGACAGAAATCGAGAGAGAAAGAGTTTGTTTAGCAGTCGGTGAAGAGAAAGAGGCGATTAGGGTTAATCTGATTTAGGGTTAGCCTTATATACCCAATTAAAAACGTCACAATGTAGTGACAAATCGGTCGCAAAATTATATTGGGCCTTACATTAAGCAAACGAAAGCCCAATCAATTAAGAAAAAGCCCAATTACTTTCAAATTAGAATCTGTTTATTGACCCTTAGTCACAATGTAGTAGTAAATATGTGACTCTTTTGTGACTTTATTGTGACTCAGTATTTAAATTAACAAATCAAAACCCTAGTTTTTATTACATTTCTCACAACTATGCTTAAGTATAGAGTGGTTAACAACACAAATTAAGCAAATATTTAAAAGTTTTCAAAAGTAGTTACAAAATGGTAACAAAATAGACACAAATTTATGACGAATTTTTATCTAGTCTCAAAATTGAGACTATTTTGTGACTCTTTTTTGTTAGTGACATTTCTATACCCTAAACCCTAAACTATAATACACCAAAAATGGATAGACAATGTTAAAATAAAAACCCTTTTTACACTTTTAGGTGTTTGGTTGAATATATAGTACTAAATAATACAAATTTAAAAAAACTTGAAATTTAACTTTCATACAAAAAAGTTAGAGATTAGTTATATGTGTATTTATGTGATTTTGTAAGATAAGGTGAGGTAAATCTTTTAAATAGTTGTAATTTTTTTTTCCAGTTTTATATACCATATTAGTCTAACTACATCTTAAATGTGTACATATATTATGAAGAATGCTATTTATAATAATCAATAAGTACATTTTCAAATAATTGATATGGAAGTGGTTGCAAATTAGTAACAATATGGTCACACATTTGTGACTACCACGGAACTAGTAAGAAATTTGCAACTAAATTGTGACTCTTTTGTTACCAGTTTTACAACTTATGCCCTAAACTTAATTCTCTGAAATTGAAACTTATCCGCTATTTGTTAAATCCTTATTTTAAGAATACATATTTCGATTACATGTTAGTCTAACTACATCCAGATTTATAGCATTCTGTTTTATAAATTTGTTCATGAATCCTACTGATTGGTGGCAAATTAGTAACATAATAGTCACAAAATTTATCTTCATGACGAGTCAGTCGCAAAGTAGTGGTAAATGTGCTACTGTTTTGCGACTCCGTTCAAAAATAGGTAAAATTGTAAGTCAGCATACGCCAACTGTACTCGAACTCGAGACCTGGGACTTCTTATATGGGAGTGCATAACCATGTGATCCAATGTAACCTTTCCGTCTGTAGATTACATTTTTTTCTTTATAACATCTGATACCTCAAATTTAAAAATATTCTATTTCACAAATTGCACACATAATTTTATTAAAATTCCTACACATATATTATTTATTACAAATGTTTATTAAAAATCAAACAAATATATTACAAACACCAATTAAAACCCAATTAATTCAGTATTAATTATAATCATCCTCTTCATCATCCTCGACATCTTGGGCATCCTCATCATCATCCCCGGAAGATGATAAATTACAAAGAAATTCATCTTCGGGTTCAGCGTCTGCTACTTCGAAATCAATTTGTTCAGCCTGATGGGTATTGTCGACTAAAGTATCGATAATTACTTCTTCAACTGTATTTGCCATTCCCTCATCATCACTTGGTTGTTGTAAAATGACCAGCTCATTTGACTTCCCTTCAATACGATTTCTTGGGTTTACTTTCAGAACTGTATGCCATGATATTCGATGCCGTTTAAGACGTGGATAGGAAAGATAGCAAACTTGATCAGCTTGAGAGCCTGAATGTAGGGTGAAATCATTAGTTATAATCTTATAAATATATCGTAAGCAATGACTTGAAATTCATACCTAAAATAAATGGTTCATAACCCGGATAGTCCCGTGTCATGACAACGTCCACAACGCCTAAATCATTTTTCCGTATGTCTTTTCCATAGGTAGGATCAAACCATTTACAATATAAAAGTATGATCTTTAAATTCACCATTCCGGGATACTGGAACTCCATGATACGTTCTATCTTCCCATAAAAATCATCCTCTGCACCATCTGTATAATTATGGCATTTGACACATACCCCAAAATTCATTGTTTTTCTCCTCGCGCCGTGATCCTCTGTGTGAAACACATACCCCCGTGTACAATATATGGGCCACAGTTTAACTTTTCGTTCGGGGCCTGCCACAACATCTGCAACCCAATACGGGAAAGCTTCTTGTTTTTTCATTGTGTGCACCTATATATATATATATATATTGAAACATATGTCATCAAACATTGGAGAATATTTTTAAGATTAATTAAAGTACGCCGGTAGGAAAATACGTATTGGCGGATCCACTCAGGAAATACTTCATCTCTTCTCGCATTGACCCCTTCATCAAGCAGTCCCGGATTATCATATCGAATTTGTGCTTCGCACAATCTGTTTTGCGAACACATACATAGGTATGCATAAAAATCGGCGTAGGTGAATTTTTATAAATTAAGTAAATAATGAACTAGAACATACCTTTCAAACGGCCGAAAATAATCACAATTCCGCAAAACATATGAATGTGCGCAGTTGTATTCTTCTTCGGTTAACCACCAGTCTTTGCCTTTGCCACTTGGACGACCTACTACATAAAATATTGCCGGTGCTTCTACAATATACTCAGGTATTTTACCTTCATCATACCTACTTTTCCTGCAAAATTAGCAGTTCTCTTTCATTAGTTGTCCGTAATTATGATCATCATACAATAATAAATATAAAGTAAGTAAATTATTACCTTCTTCTTAGAGCTGTAGAAACGTTTGATGAAAAGTAGTGTTGCGAAAAGTAGGATATCTCATTATTCATATACGCTTGAACAATTGAGCCCGCTGGATATCTTTTGTTCTTCGCTTTTCAAATGTTTGAAAAACCTTTCAAACGGATACATCCACCTATATTGCACAGGACCACCAAGCTCTGCTTCGTATGGTAGGTGAATAGGTAGGTGCTCCATCACATCAAAGAAAGAAGGTGGGAAGATTTTTTCCAAATTACAAATAATCATCACAATGTTCTCCTTCAGAGTTGCGAGTCTGCTCATTTCCAATGATCTGCTGCTTAGGTCACGAAAAAAAGCTCCAATGCCTACAAAACATTTTCATTAATTATATATTACACTACTTAATTTACAATCACCTACATACTTAAGGTTATATTAATTTACCTGCCAATGCTTGATGCACGTTACGCGGGAGAAGTTCTGCAAAAACAAACGGAAGCAACCGTTCCATAAAGACGTGGCTGTCGTGACTTTTCATTCCGGAGAACTTTCCACCAGCAATATCTGCACAACTGGCTAAATCTGCTACATAGCCGTCTGGAAATTTAACCTCATTCTTCACCCATTGAAGTAAGGCTTCTTTGGCTTTTTTACTCAATCTCCAAATAGGAAATGGAGCGTTCCCACGACCATCGACATGCAATTCTTTTCGAGCACAAAATCTAGCAATATCGACTCTTGAATTAACCGTGTCTTTCGATTTGCCTTTAACATTCATTGAAGTATATGTGATGTTATCGCTAATGTTTTTCTCAATATGCATCACATCAAGACAAATCCGTAGATTCAAATCTTTCCAGTATGGTAGCTCCCAAAAGATGCTTTCTTTATGCCAATTATGCCACTCTCCGTAGCCATTTCCACCACATTCAGATGTTTTAGGTGCCCCGACATACCATATACTCTCCAAAACTTCTTCTCCTGATAACAATTCCCTTGGGTAGTCGTGAATTACGCTCTTTCCCTTGACAAACGCACGAGTGTTCTTCCTTAGCGGATGGTCGGTGGGCAAAAAATTTCTGTGGCAGTCAAACCAACAAGTCTTCCTCCCAGCCGGCAATCGGAAAGATTCTGTATCACTTTTACAAATTGGGCATGCTAAGTTTCCATGTGTCGTCCATCCTGACAACATCCCATACGCCGGGAAGTCACTAATCGTCCACAACAATACGGCTCGAAGGTTGAAGTTTTGATTTAAAGACACATCATACGCTTCGACTCCATAATTCCATAACTCCTTTAACTCCTCGATCAATGGTTGGAGGAACACATCTAGACTGGCTCGTGGATGCTTTGGGCCCGAATTCAAAATCGTTAGGAACAAATACTCGCTTTTCATTGCCATACCAGGAGGTAAGTTGTAGGGTGTCATGATCACAGGCCACAACGAATGGTTTTTCGACATTCCAAATGGATTAAAGCCGTCTGTACATAATCCTAAATAAACGTTTCGCGTTTCCTCCGCAAAACTCGGATGATTTTCATTGAACATTTTCCACTCTGCCGCGTCAGATGGATGACACATTACCCCGTCTTGTGACTCGTGCTCAGCATGCCACCTCATCGATGCAGCCGTCCTTTCTGAATTGTACAACCTCTTCAATCTATCAGTGATAGGTAGATACCACATCTTGCTGAACGGTATTTTTGTTCTTCCACCACTAGCTTTATATCTTGCTTTCCCACAAAATTTACAATAACCCAACTCTTGATCTTCTTTCCAGAAGAGCATACAGTTATCTACACATACATCAAAAGTATGGTACGACAATCCTAACTTTCGCATAAGCGTTTCCATCTCGTAGTATGACCTAGTTGCGTGATTAGGGTCTGGTAAAATATCCGTAATTAAATCAGACCACGAATCCATACAAACTTCAGACACATTATGCTCTGCCTTGATGTTCATCTCCCGAGCCGCCACTGATAACTTCGTAAGATCTTCACGACACCCATCATACAACGGAGTATTTGCAGCTTCTAACAAATCGTAGAATTGTTTTGATTCATGGGTAGGTTCTTCATAAACATGATCGTTTCCACTTTGATCATGTTCATGAGCAGGAGGAGGATATTCATTAAATGGAACGGAACCATGAAACGCATCCTCAACCATTCCCGCATAAACATTCTCTTCTTCATAATTGTACGGTTCATTATAATTACCACTACTAAAATTAACATTATCATTCTGATTACTAGTTCCTACCCCATGTGCATAATAATCTTCCCCATGTTCAGACCATACATAATAACCAGGCATAAAACCGTTACGAAGCAAGTGCTTTTCAACAGTTAAAGCCGGTTTTATCCTACCTAAATTTTTACAAACTTCACAAGGGCAGTATAACCTACCTCCACTGCTAATTGAGAAATGCTGGCTCGTTGCGAAGTTGATGAAGTGCGTCACACCTTCTGCAAATTCGGTTGATATATTGTTGGTTCGCGGGTCGATCCTTGTATACATCCACTCTCGGTTAGAATTCCACATATTTTTCTCTCTCTTTTTGAAAAAATATTCTCCAACTTTATAATAAAATTATAAAGATCTAAGATTTTCTTTTTTCAGACAATACGCTCGAACTTAATAATAAATATTATAACAGAAAAATTTAGATTTTTTCTCTCTTTTTTGAAGTAATAATGTCGAGCTTTATAACAAATTATAAAAAAAAATTAAATTTTTCTCTTTTTGCAAAAATCTCAAGCTTATAAAAAGATAGGAGACAAATTGATTTTGGTTGATGTAATGTTTTTGTTGAGTGAATATTTGGTGGGAGGGAGCTCCTCTTTATATAGCAAAAAATTTGCTACCAATTTGTGACTACTGAGAATCGGTAGCAAATGTTAGATGCCACCAACCAAACCACTCAATATACACGTTGTCACCTACTCGAAATTATCACTCAATTTCCACGTTTTCATCTAATTGTAGTTGTTACTGATTTGTTACTGATATGTGACTTATCTGGGAGTATGTATTTCGTTGCAAAGTAGTCACTAATTTGCTACTAAACTGTGACGCCATTTATTTAGTCGCATATTTGTTACTAACCGTATATTCAGTCACACATTTGCGACTAATAAAGGACTAAAATATTTCAGTCGCTAATTTGTGACTGATTTGTTTCCGTTATTTTTTAGTCGCACATTAGTCACAAAATAGTCTCACAAGAGTCGCAGAAAACTGTGAGTAAAAAATCGGTCACACAATCCAGTCACAAATCCAGTGTTTTCTTGTAGTGTTCCAGAGAGCATGAAGTACCTTCACCGTGTTGTGTTAGATTTTTTTGACAAACTTGAGGAAGAGATGGAAAAGGAAGGAAGGAAAGGATGTGGCATTTATGCCAAAAAATCGGTATAACAAAAAGACATATACATATAGTAAGCCTTTGTTCATGTATGTTGATTTAAATGAGAATTATAATTGGTTGGTTGTATGTGTAATGGTCAGATGTTGGTAACGGCTAAAGCCTATCTTCAAGAGGCCAAATGGTTGAGTCAAGACTATGTGGCGACATTTAAGGAGTACAAAGAAAACGGAGCGAATTCCTCAGGTTACTTAACATTGTTGACAATATCCTTCCTAGGAATGGTGGATGAAGGAACACTTGTGCTTGAATGGTTAAGCACTTTCCCACCACTTCTTGTGAATTCGTCGTTAATAGGCCGTTTTTGTGATGACATTACAAGCTGTGAGGTAAATATTAATCCGAATATGCCCAAATATTAATGTCAAAATCACGTAGATCATTTAATGTAAAATATAATAATCAATGTTGATATAATTAATGCAGTTTGAGCATAAAAGAAAGCATGTAGGAACAGCCGTAGATTGCTATATGAAACAATATGGTGTTTCATGGGAAAAAGCCAAGGAAGAGATCAGGGTCATGGCATTAGATTCATGGAAGAGTCTGAACCAAGAACTAATGACGAAGCCTCGCTCGTTTCCTTTCCCTGTCGTCATGCGATTCTTAAACCTCTCGAGGGTCATCGAGGTTTTCTACAAGAACTCTGACAGTTACACACATCCTGAGTTGATGAAACATCGTGTGGTTTCTTTGTTTATCGACAACATACCCATTGATCAGAACTGTACAAGTGGTTTTTACTTATCTCGGTTTTATGTTGTGTGGAAATAAGTGGCTCTCTTCGGTCACATCACTTGATGTTTGTGTGGTTCAATCCTGAATGAGAGGATGAATCCATTTAAATTGGTGTACGTATTTACATTGTGTTCGTATGCTTTAATTGTTTGATTGGCCCTTACTTGGCAGTATATCCCAGTTTCAAATTGCCAAATTTCTACACTTGAACTCGAGAGCAATCAAGGTAATTCGAGAAATACCAGAACAAAGATTTGGCTAAAGGTGATTTTGGCATAAGTAGCGCATTTTCTAAAAGAATGGGTTGAAACTTTAATGCTTAATTTGTGCAGGTAACCCACAAACTTGAAACCACTTTAACACAATTCTACAGTGTTCAAAAATCAATTGAAAATTTTCTTGAAGCTACAGATCTTACACTTGGGCTTAGTCTCCAAGAACTTGTTCATGTTTGTTCCACAGAAAAATGCATTTGCAGTTTGGGTTTTGGTTCATGGAACTGTTTTACTCCACGCAGCTTCATTGAAGATTACTTCAGCATCAACACTCCTTCTGACTCGTTCGTTTCGGTTTTTCTGGCTTCAACGGATTTGTTGTCGGAAATAATAGTTCTCTTATTTGTCCCTCTGCGTCGTCTTCTGATGTTGCCTGCAAGAGGTTTGATTGGAATGAAATGTTAAAATAACATCAATAATTCTACTAACATGGTTTCTTAAGTTTCACAGATTAGGAACAAGATTTCAAGAGATCAAAGTAGAGAACTGATTTTTACCCTTGTCGAGAATGAAAACCGCAATGACTCAATTTTTGCTCCTGCGCAAAGCCTGAGGTCAAAACCAAGGGAATCTATCTCAATCAGCTTCACTTCCTGCAAAATAAAAATTACGGTCAGATCTTATTTTCATACACAACCTGCACTCTGTATATTCACAGTATATAAATGTTATCCATGATCGTGGAAACAATATTCATGAAAACCTATAAAGTTTGTAAACTAACTTGAGCTTCTAGAGTTGAGTAGCAGCTATTTTACCTCTGCTTGAATACCGTTATGTCTCCAACACAGAGATTTGAGAGCTTCAGTTAGTTTATCACCAGATTCTTCCAAACGGCTAATGATTCCAGCTGATGAATGAGCAATAGCATCAGGTTGTGCTTTTCTGACATCTTCCACTTCAACTTCAGTCTGTTCCAAAGAGTAAAAGACACTAGTAAGCATAAGCTTGCAACAAAAATCAGAGTCTAGATAAGAAGCGCAACTCGAAAATGGGAACCAAGAAATTTGCCAATTACTAAACGGAGCAAGGGCAAGCATGACACAAAATGTTCCAGATATACAGATATTGGATAGATAGAAAAGCAACATATTTCGCAAGGACATAGAAAAATATGGAGAAGTATTGCAAACCTGATCCCCTTGTGCTGAAATAAGCTGAATTCTTATCATCTCCAACTTGTAAAACGCCACCACATTTCTCTTTTTCTCAACCTCCGATGAGTCTTTCTCAGATTCATCACCATCTGCCTTATCTTTGTCTTCAAGCTTCTCTTCTAAGTCTTTTGCATCCTTGTTTCTGTTAGTAATTGTAGATTTGCTATCAGCAAGTTTCTTTTGGATATCGGAATAATCTTCCACTAATATATGACTCAACAGTCCCTGGATGGCAAGGCCAGCAGACGGCTGATCCATCCAATCTATAGGATCATTTGAAGCAACCTAAAATTGGCAATCACATGAAGTTTGTCATGAGCATATCTATTTTATACAAAATCACAACACGTTTTTTTTTCAGAACTTGAGACTAAAGTTAACCTCGGTCATTCTCTTTGCAAAAAACATGGGATGACAACTCCTCATTGTCTCCAAATTTGCCCAATCTCCAAGCGACTCATCATCATCCTCATCCTCATCCTCATCATCCTCATCATCATCATCATCTTCGTCTTCGTCTTCGTCTTCGTCTTCGTCTTCATCCTCTAGAACAGCAACCCATTCCTGAAGCCAAGAACACAGTTGCTAATGAAGCATTCTAAGGCATGGCAAAAGTATTCCTCACATAGATTTCCTTAATAACTTGATATAAAAGGTGAAATAAATTTGTTCAACCTCCTCATCTTCGTCTTCTCCTTCATCCCCATCCTCCTCACTGTCATCTTCTCCTTCACTGTCATCTTCAGTATCATAGTCACTATCAGATAGACCCATGAGCTCCATTTCCTTGATCATCTCCATTGTATCAAAACCTACTATGACTTGCTGCAATGCAACCATTACTTCTTAAGGGTGTATAAAGAATAAGGTAGAGCAAAAACCATATTGAATGCATGTTTGTGAGTGTAGATTTAGAAGAATGGTAAATTAAGAAAAGAATAAAATGTCACAAGATAGCTGCTTTAGCTACTGTAACAGAAATGAAGAGATCTCTCTTTCCATGAAAGCCAGGATTCACAATGCTTGGAATATTCACCCTCTTGTTTAAAATTTTCTGAGGTGCAAATGATGAAAATAAGATATGCATGTCATGTCATATGCAACATACCACATAATTATTTTCAGAAGTAACAGACTGCATGATGTCTTCATCCTCCTTCACTTGAAAGTATAAATCTGCAGGACGTTTAATCAATTGAATTTTTGATGTTATTAGGTAGCTTTAATAATCACAGGGAACTAAGGATGATTAAATTTTCTCTTACTTCCATTCTGATCTGTTATATAAGGTATATCTGGCCAGAGAATATTCTCATGAACTCCATCACCAACTGAACCGGTAAGCATCAAGGTACCTTTATTGTTCACCTGAACATGACACACTACGGGAAATGTTAGATGTACAAAACGAATCCTGGACAAAATTAACAGACAGTAAAACTGGAAATGGTGGAACATGTTTTCATGAATACAATGTATGCAATGCAGACTTACATAGGCTTTGTCAAGATAAATTCTTTTCTCTAAATACTAAAGACCCTATAGAGGGATATTTAATATTGACAGATGTATACTCAAGCAACCCACAGATGAATACTCAAGCAACCCACAATAACAGCAAGTAGAGACCACTAAACGCATTAACAGGAGAATGCAACAATGCATATAAAATAAGGCTCAAAAAGATAGCTTATGTTGATTGAAAGATGCAATATAACACCTCAATGATGGTTCTAGTAGTTTCTGCAGGTGAAAGCCTTGAGTCTCCAGCATTCTGTGGCAAAGAGGCTCTAACGTCTTCTGAAGGATGATACCTTGACTTCCCAGTTTGCTTTTCTGGATCTGAAGCTGAATCTAAGTACTCAGCTGTGGCTTGAGTTCGATTCTTCCTCGGGTGTTTTCTTGTTACACAGTCACTGTTGTACTTCAGAAATCTGCTCGTACAGAAGCAGCATATAAGTCAATTCATTGTTTTCAACAAATGGCAATATGAATGTGAGAATTAAAATATATGAAGAAACCCCTAAGCAAAATTTCAAAAGATTTCACTGACGAAGTATCTAGCTTAGTGTCCTAGATAACTAAGAACATCCGCTTCGCACTAAATTAACATTTCACAGTTGACAAGAAACATATTGTATTAGTATGTACACACTAAAGATAAGCTATTCAAAACCTAGAATCTAACATCTTCATAGTACCAAGACTCACCCAACAAGAAAGCAAATTACTCATAAAACCAATTCTACAATTCGATGGAGAAACAAATCTACAGTACCCAGAAGTATTGTTGAGACGATGAGGCTGAAAAACACGTCGGGACGCATAATGGAAGCAGCTAACTCCCTCCTCCGTGCTTGGTGCAGGACGATACTCTGCAAAATCATGTGACTAATGAATAAAGAGACCATTTTCAGGTATAAAAAAGAGGAAATTCAGCAAGAACAGAAAGAAGAGTAGAGATTACGGAGTATTGCCGTCGAAGAACATAATCCGGAGGAGAGACGAACGGCCATGACCGACTCTATCATCGGTAAAGTATTATTTCTTTCTCTAACCTTCGCTCTATAACTGGAGAGGAGAGATTTGCAGATTAGGCTATCTCTTTTAGTTTTCTTACCAGTGATGACGTGGTGTATTCCCATTGGTTCAAACTCAATAAGATATTATAAAGCTGTCCAAAAAGGTGTGTAATTTCATTCTCATCAAAACGCTGCGTTTTCTTTTGTAATGTTTTCTTAACATTTTGATTTCACCAATAGTCACCACAAGAGCAGACACCAAACCGGAACACATGAAATCTATTGGTGTCTCTGATGATTATCTCACGACAAGTTATCTTTGAGATAAGCTTTGCTGCAACATGACAATCTCCACATATCCTAAGGTTCTTCGTTATTCTTATCGCATCTTCTTCCTTTGTTGTGTTCAACAGAGCAAACACAATGGCTAATTTCTCACTATGAACAGCCAAATGCGTCTCTTTATCTTCTTCTTCTACATCATGAAGCGCCGATTCCGAATCAGGAACATACCCTAGCTCTTTCATTTTCCTTACTAGAACATCCAGCTCTCTGTAGATCTCATCGGATTGCGGGTGTGACCTCTCTCCTACTAAGAATGTATGAATTTCTCCATTGACTTCAACGTTGCTTGCTCCGGGGTTCTTCTTCAACCCTTTACTCTTCATTAGATATCTGATGTTTGTTACCTCTTCCCATCTTCCAGTTTTTGCGTATATGTTAGAAAGCAATACGTAATAACCGGATTGCTCAGGTGCTAACTGAAAAAGCTTATCAGCTGCGAGTAAACCGATATCTGTATTTGAATGCATCCGGCAAGCTCCTAATAACGCTCCCCAAACTCTCTCGTTCGGGTCCATTTGCATTTCTTGTATAAATCTATAAGCTTCTTCCACTTTTCCAGCTCGGCCAAGAAGATCCACCATACAAGCAAAATGCTCTAACCTAGGAGTTATTTTATAATAATCTGTCATGAGTTTGAAATAACTCCAACCTTCTTCTAGTAAACCAGCGTGGCTACAAGCAGCGAGTGTTGTGACAAACGCAATTGAATCAGGGACAAGACCCGAGTCTTGCATTTTAGAAAACAATGCCACGGCGTCACGGCCTTTGCCATTGACTCCATAAGCTGAGATCATAGCTGTCCAAGATACAACGTCCCGGGACTTCATGTTCTCAAACACATCTCTTGCTCTGTCTAGACACCCGCATTTTGCATACATATCAATCAATGCGTTCTCTAGCAAAAGATTTGGTGTCAACTTCTTCCTCTCAATGTATCCATGGATTTTCTTACCAAGAGACAGAGCAGATGTATCCCCACAAGCAGGTAATACACTTGTGATGGAGACTGCATCAGGTTCAAACCCATCAGCTTCCATTCGTGAATACAATTCCACAGCTTCAACAGGCATCGCGTTTTTCATATACACACCGATCATCACATTCCACGAAACCAAACTCTTTTCCCCCATATTTAAAAACATATCTTTCACATACATAACATTTTCCATTGTCGTGTTGGTCACTGCTGGTAACAGACTAGCCATCGTGCCAGCGTCGTGGCTTATCTTCACAGACTCCATTTCCCTACAAACCTCCAAAGCATCATCAAATCTATGATTTTGAGCATACCCAGCAACTAACGAATTCCAAGAGACCACATCTCTCCTTGTCATCTGATCAAGTACAAGCCTTGCTTCAGCTAAAAACCCACACTTTCCATACATAGAAATTAAACCATTCCCAACAAACAAAGTCGAAGAGAGCCCAACCTTAGTAGCAGACCCGTGGATTTTCTTCCCAATAACAATATTCCCAGAGCAAGAACAAGCTTTTAGAACACAAGGGAAAGTGTAATGATCGGGTCTAACATTACATCCACACATCATCCCAAACACTTGAATACCTTCACGGTAAAAACCGTTATTAACATAGCTTCTGATCATGACATTAAAGATAATCACGTTTCTCTCAGGAATTTCGTCGAACACCTTGCGTGCTAACTTCACATCTTTTAAAACAGCATAAGCTCTCATAAGTTTAACTCCTAAAGAAGAATTGCAGCGTATATCTTCCGTAATGATTCTGGAGTGGATTGCTTTAAGGGTTTTGTGATCTGGGTAAGTGTCAAGTACCTGACCCAGAAAATTGTCATGAAAAAATGTCCCATTTGGTGATTCTGAATTGCATGCAGAAGAAGCTACTTTTCGTGTTTGAAAAGTCGGAAAATGACGGAGACGGAGACGAAAACCGACATTGATTCGTTTCATGAAGCTTTGAAATCCAGCTTGTTCCTCATCATCAGGATTTAGACATCAACGGTTATAAACGCTATTTAAACCGGATCAGACCAGCCGAATATGGGCCTTTGGATTTTCTTAGTGAAATGAGCCCATCAGCTAACTTTAGCCCATTGGTCGTAAGTTTTTCTTGGTTTCAGTTTTTGTCGTCTTCTAGAGGCGCGAGATGGTTGTACGAATTTTGTTGCAGTCAACAGTCATGAAATTGCACAGTCTGCTTTACACACCCAGAAAAGTATATGAGCATGAACCTCACTATAATTCCCAAATTTTCCCTTCTCCATTGTTCTTCGTCGCTGAGTAGAATTTCGATGAGGTTCGTCTCTTTGTTTCATCTTTGTAGCTGTATTAGTCCTCACTAGCTCTAGATTTATCGGTTTCTTCCCTTTCCTGTTTGTGTTATGCCTTTCTCAACGTAGAGTTAAGGAATTTCTTAGCTTTGTTTATCGTTTTCACAAAGTCGTTAAGGATACTAATTAGTGAATGAGTCGCCTTTTGTTGTAAACAAGATAATGTTTCCTCAGGAATTTGATTATTGTGTCCACTGAATGTAAAAAGGCATCCTTTTTTCGCTTATTCTGTTAGAAGGTTTCTTTGGTTACCAATCTCACTAGTCTTTTCTCTTTACAAGGTTTTTGTTTCGGTAATGGCGTTAAGACGCACTTTGTCCCTCAGATCTCTGTTCACTACTCGCTGCTACCAACCTTCTTACAGATGTATCATTCGTCATGACAATGACCATCATGAAGAGAAGCCAAGTTACGGCTCTTTTCTTCATCAGAGATCCTTTAGCAGCTCAGGCTCAGCATTTAGGAAGAAGCTCTTCACAGTTGTCTCCTTTTGGTGTCTCTATCTTTCGGTCTATGTCCACTTCACATGTTCCAGGGTCTGATGAGAGTGGTGGCGATGTGAATCATGCTGCGGGAACTCCTTTAGATTCGGTGCTACAAGATGTGTCTTCGCATACCAGTGAAATTTCCGTTGTTGCTAGTGATTCTATGCTCCATTTTGATGTCTTTCAGCAGATAATTGAAAATGTGCATTCATTCACAGGCTTAAACTGGTAAGATATCTAAATAGCTCTTATGTGTTGTGTTGCTCAACTTGTCAATCTTGTACTTCTTGGAGGTTGTGTTGGTACTTGTTTCTAGAGAAAGACTGGCTTCAATGTTGTGTGGCTATTTTTTCATTGCAGGTGGGCTTCCATTGTTCTTACCACCCTTTTGATTCGAGGAGCGACAATCCCACTCATGATTTACAACGAAAGATGGAGGTCAAGAGTGATGGTACTGAAACATAACGTGCTTGTGTACATATAGCTCAGATTTCCTTCTTAATAACCATTCCTGAGTGCATGAACCTAATTGTGTGGCTTTGGAAAATCAGATTACCATAACAGATCAACATATTTTGCATCTCTCGTCTGTTTAAGGCATTTGGATTTTGTTATATCCTACCACCATCTTTTTTTTTCATTACTATTTGATCCTGCAGAATCTAGGAATATACGCTACAACTTGTCAGGAGATTAAGGATCAGCTAGTGGTTGGTTCTGATAAAAAAAAATCTTAATGTGGAGCATCTCAGTGTGATGCAATGGTATGTCTTGAAGGCTCTTTACTCTACAGAAGGCAGGGCCGGCAATACGTTATCCCCGTGGTCCTTATGGGAATGCTTTGGTCAAAGGTAACGTTATGACTTTCACCAAATGGGGAATATGATAAATCTAGAAACACATGTATAATGATCTCAAGATTGGTTAATTTTGGGTAAGTTGCAGGCTGTGCATTGCTATTTGATGAGTTGCATGCTGTTCTTCATTGCGTTTATGCACGGTGAGTTATAAAACTACAGAACGAATCTTGTGAGTTTGGTCATGTTCCTGATGTTACTCTCTCTATCTCTGTCTCTATATATCTCTCTGTGTGCAGTGATTCGCCGTCCTGGAGTGATGAAGCAGTTAAGCATTCCAGAGGTTCCTGAATATTTGCCTATAATGTTGCTCAAGAGGAAATCGGCTATTGCGAGGGACCCCAAGGAGAAGATATCTAAAAGTTAGACACATGCATTGTGTTACGACTATCGACCAACGAGAAATCCATATCGTTTGTGATTAAATTAGGAGAAAGTTGCAATTTTTTTGTGGTAAATCATAAGTTACAATGTTAAGGTTCTCAGTACTGGCCTCTTAGTGTCAATTGTAGGCATGTCCTCAAATAATAAGTTTAAGTATTTTCTTCGTTACGAACTCTGGTGTTTAGTATCCTAAGTACATTCTAAATTTCCACTAAAAGCTGTTTCTTATATCATTATACGAATATACTAACACAAGGTTAGAGATTCCGGAGCAGAACCGGGCAGTGTGAACTGGTTTGAAGCTTTGTGCAACCTAAAGAAGCAAGAATCATTGGTTATTTAATGTACAAATAGTAATCATAATAATGCAGATACATATAGAAAAAATGCTTTTGCGTTAGAGAAATGCAACAAGACAAGAAGGTGACTAAAACAAGAGAAGCACATGAAACGGAAACCAAAATTATAGGCACTGAGAAGATGCAGTCACACATAAGCGAGGGAGAGATATATCTAGGATATGGTGCCTTCAGCTTCCAAGTTAACAATCAAGGGGATTAGGAGCCTCGTTCGTGTCGTGTTTCGGAAACTTAGTGGCAGCTCTAGGCAGCTTTGGACAGTTCTGGAAACCGAATTGTCTCAGGTTTGGAAGAGCCGGAGGATTCCAGCAGATTCTCCTTAGTTCAACCAATTCACTTACTTTGAGGAATTCAAGCTTCCCAAAGGGTACAACAATAACTGGATACAGCACATTACTAATACTCACTCCTTTCTCTCTGTTTATTATCTCTTTGATTTTCGATGACCGTGCCACAAATAGATACCTGAGATTTTGAGCAAACAACAGCCATGTCAAATCCTTTGGACCTTCCAAATTGACTATATAAACAGTGGAGAGGTCCTTGAAGCCTGGAGAAATCCTCATTGGTAAAACCTCTCCTCTCTCTCTGCTCTCACAATCTATTTTTATCTCTGTGATTTTGGAGTTTACTATCGCAAGACGCTGCAGACCACCCAGAGCTACCGTGTTTAATATTACAACCGTGGCTGTCATGTTTTTGATACATAAAGCTCGAGTACGACTTGCCAATCGATCGACTCCTTGTAAAGCTTTCAAAAGCAATGCATCTTCTACGGTTGCTGTTAGAAGTTTCAAGTGTTCCATGAGTTGTAGCTCTTCCATTAGCCTTTCATCGACACAAACACGGGAATAAAACAGTTTCAACACTTGAAGATTTGGTAAACTTGTTGATATCCCAATAATACTTTCAAGTTCAAAAGTAAACTCCAGATTCAAGTTGATTAGTTTCCTCAACTCCTTGAGACCAACTGGTAGCAATTTTATCCCTGTGTATGCTAAGTTGAGGTATTGCAAGGAACCTAAGTTGGAAATTTCTTCCGGCAATTCAACAAGACTCTTGTTCTTCGAAAGATCCAAGACCACAAGTGCTGGCATAAACCGAAAGAATTCACCTGAAATATCCATCAACTTGTTTTTCCGGAGTAATAAAGTCGAAAGGTTAGGGCAATGGACACTGCACGATAACTCTTCAATCTGATTACTCATTAAAGACATTCTTCTCACAGCTTCCAAGTTGATATCCTTTGGTATATGGCATAACTGCACACCAGATTTCACACATATTTCTGTTTCTTCCTGTTTTCCAAAGTTATACGCTATCCAAAGAGCCATCTCGCGTATCACATCATGCATTTTCACTTTTGTTGTGAGTTCACAATCCATCAATAAATGTGCGCGAACTAACGAACCAATTATATCATGACCATGGTTGTTAGCTCCATAATCATCTCTGTTTCCATCTATAAATCCTTCGCATATCCAATACTCTATCAACTCTTCTTTTCCTATTTCATAATCTTCCGGAAACAAAGAACAATATAGGAAGCATATCTTGGCTTTCTCATCCTTTAAACTATCATAACTGAACTTTAAAATAGGAAGAATCTTCTCCGCCATACCTGGAAACTTGTGGCCAGACAAATTCAGAACACTAATCACATGATGCCATTCTTGTACGGTCTCTTTACATGCCATGGCTTTGCCAATGACATTGAGTGCAAGTGGTAAACCACAACATTTCTCAGCAACTTTTCTTGCAAGTGTGGGAATATCCTGATGGCTCTTTAATGGGGTTTCTCCAACTTTCTTTTGAAACAGCTCCCAAGCTTCGTCCCGCGACAAACAAACAACTTCCATCTCATCATCAACCTCCATGTCTTTGCAAACTTCCTTAGAACGAGTGGTGAAAACTATTATGGATCTGTTTTCTTGAGTTATAGGTGGAACTCCAATCTTGTTCAGATCTACCTCGCTCCATAGATCATCCAATAACAGGACAAAATTCTTTCGGTTAAGGATATTGTATATCTCAGAGGCCTTTTCCTTCTCTGTTTCTTGTTTCCAATTCTTGTCAAGACCTATTTTTCCCAAAATCTGTTTCTGAATGTCCTCATTTTGCATATCTTTAGAAACCACAACCCATATCACAACATCAAATTCATTCACCACTTGAAGGAATTTGTTGTTGATACGAGCTAAGAGAGTGGTTTTGCCTACTCCACCCATACCATAAAGACCCAAAGTTCTACTTTCACCATTCATGAGACTGTTCCATGCCTTTTCAACCATTGATTCCAAACCAACAGTGGTTTGGATATGCTTCTTCTCCCCTTTAGGCGCAGGGATTTTCTCTGCCACCGAATAAAAAACCCCTTTAGATACAAGTCCTTCAACTTCTTTCAACTCCTTCAACACCTTTTTACCATAATCGTAGCTCGATATGAAATTCTTAGAACAATACCCGCACAGACATAATCTTCCAGTTTCGGTTGACTTAGCTTCGAGCAAATCATTGACTTGGGACTCAACGTCTTCGACCCTTGAAAACCATCCTTGTACTTGAGCAAGCCGCTGAAAACCTTGATCCTCCTCTATGGAAACTCTTTTTAACAGATCATCTCGTCTCTCCTTGAGTTCTTGCATAGTTTTCTGCAGAACCTCAAGATTTTCCTCCAGCATAAGAATGTAATTCCGTTCACCAAATAAGCAACCACAAGCATGGCTTAGAGCTTGATCACATGATATTTGTAGCGATACACAGTTTCCCATCTTGCTCAAAACTTTCAGAGAACAAACAGAACAATGTAGGAAAAATGGATAAGAGAAGAGGAATATGAGAGAGAGAGAGAGAGAGAGAGAGAGAGGAATACAACCAGAAAAATCAAATAATGCATCAACTTTCCAATAAAGGTTTTTCACAGTCAAATATCTAATTATGAATTTATGAGCCTTGTTAAAAGCTTTCATTAAATATCTAACCATGGGTCCAACGTCTTCTAGTCCAAGAGATTTCCAGATTGAGTGACAGACACTAGTACATATATAACTTAGTTATTCATGAACTATGTCAAGAGATGAACAATCAAACATCTTCTTTCTTGCAGAAAGAAATAATCCATGTAAGATTTCCACGAAAACCTCTTTCCTATAGGATTGTTCAAAGTACAGTATTGGCTTAGAAAACTTTTTAAGTACAAACTTTCAAACAATCAACTATATTTTTGAGAGACAGATTGATTGTTTCTGACCCAACACTCGGTTTCTGTGACTCCTATGCTTTTGATTTGAGTCAATGGTGAGATCATATTAGATTTGAAATAGCAGTAAAAACATCTAAGCTATGGAATATGATCAATATGCATATACAGTCAAGAGACATTGCAATGCATGACAGCATACCAGACTAAATCCTGTGCAAAGCAAACTACGGCTTCTCTTTGTAGTGACTAGTGAGAAGTGGAGCAATGTAGATTTTCAGAGTCCCCTTTCTTGTAGTTAAGCTTGGTGTGAAGGATAGTATCCAACATGGAAACAGCTTCAACTATATGCTTGCCTTTGTTCAACATCACACAGCTCGCCCTGCAAAATTTCCAAAATCCAAAATTAGACAAAGCAACAGTAGGTTTTAGCAGGATCATGTTTTTAATTGGTTTTAGTACAGAAGATTTTACCTTTTGCCATTTGCAGCATCCGTGATTTCAGCTCGAGTGGGAACACCAGATTTGACAAGTGATTCCAGAACCTGCGTTGCCAAGATTACCGGTATGCGAGCAACTTTACAAATAGCTATAATCTCCTCCTGTATATTAGCCAATCTCTCCCATCCACATTCCACTGCAAGATCACCTCGAGCTATCATAACTCCTAAAGGATTTGAACACTTCATTACCTCTAACAGTATCAAGGGTAAATTCTCAAACCCACTTTCTGTTTCAATCTTTAAAACAATACCCAGCTCACATAGTTTCCTTTTCTTGAGCTCTTGTTGAAGAACGGATATATCTTGGACATCGCGTATGAATGAAATGCCAACCATGTCAGCGTGTGAACCTACATATTCAAGATCTTTGATATCTTTTGATGTGAGGCCTTTGAAACGGATGTCGCTCTGGGGAATGTTTATGGACTTCTCTGATCCTAGCTTTGTACCCTTTGGACCAGCATGTGTGATGGAGACAATTACTTCTGAAGGGCTTGTTCCCTTGATTATTCCCCATATTTTGCCATCATCAAAACCAATGGTTTCACCAGGCTTTACGGAATTGAACAAATAACCGGAAGGACAAGTTATCCTATGAGCTCCTGGAACAGTTACAGAAGGTTCATCAAGTGATCCTTCCCGGGTTATGACTAGTAAATCTCCAACTTTGAGCCTTACAAATGATTCCTTGGGAGGAACATCCACTACTCGTCCAACCAAGCGTCTCCCTTTCTTTCCCTTAACGCATAACTCAGTTCCAGACTCGAAATAAGCAGTATCGAAACATTCAGCCACAAACCCGGTACTGGAGAAAACATGGATCTCTTTTGAGATTCTAAGCACCCTTTTTTTCCCTCTAGCGTCAGATAGTCTTACAGAGTCACCAATTTGGAGACCAGCTAGAAAATCCTGGTCTTGTACCGATATAGCAGCATCAAGCGAAAGGTGAGCAGGAGGTTCAGTTCCCGTGAGAGAGAGCCATACCACAGCAGGAGAAACAACGTTTCCATAAGCATCTTTCTTAGGTGAAACTTTTATCACGCAGGGACCAGGTGTTAAAGTACCAGTTCTCAGTTTTGGTCCCGCTAAATCCATAAGAACGCGGCATGGCAACTCTAGCAACTGGGAGGTTTTTCTTACTATTTTGATGATCTCACCCCAAATGCTCGGGTCTCCATGCGCACAGTTTATACGTATAACAGAAGTTCCAGCTTTGAGAATATCGGTTATAAAGGTTTCACTCTCAGTTGCTTCTTTACCAACAGTTACCATGATATGAGTACTTCTACGCTCGCGAAGTTTACCTAGTAATAACTCTTCATATGATACCGCCCTTCCCTTATCGTTCTTCTTAGTACCCTTGCCCTTTTGCTGCTTGGGAGATTCATTATTCCAAGATTCCATCACAACATTTTGTTTGCTGTACAGAGAGTTCATCAACAGATTAATGGTGGTGTCAAGGCTGGGGAGCACAGCCAGATTATTGTTGTCTAAACTTAACAGACCAAGAGAAGCAATATAACTGTTGAGCTGCTCAATGTCCAGGGACCGCAAAGCCATATAATGAATAATGTTTGTTGCACATTCCAGATATTTTCTGCAACAGACAATATTAGGAATTAGGTAAAAGCAAAGCCGGAGAAATAAGTAATACAGAGGGATATGGCCTGATATCAATGCAAAAATTTGATATTTCTATATATTGTAACGACACTTGATTTGTAGGGAGCATTTAGGGGATAATCAAATGGTTAAATTTATAAATCTCAACGGACCTGTCACATGAATGAAGTCGAGAAGCATTCCATTTCTCTGCTGCTAATAGATGAGACCGAAGAGCATTGAGTTTATCGAGTACAGCAGCCACATTTTGGTGTCCAATGCTTCCTCCAGAGAGATACGCCTCTGACTGGAGATGAGAAAAATCAACTTTAGACTCTGGAAAGTCGAAACTCCAGGTACATTCTGTAGAGGTATTATCAGCAAAGATAGCATCCAAACTGCTGCAACTTTCAGCTTCGCCTTTCCCTATTGCTGAGGCAAAAGCTAAACTTCTCGGAACACGAATTTTCATCTGATTAAGAGATAACTGAAAACTGTTTTTAAGCTGGCTGTTCATGTGATTTTTAAGGGAGAAGCACAGAATCTTTCCCCTTAACAAGTGATTTGATTCCGTAGCTACCATATCGACTAGTTGGATCACCTGAGAAACGAAAACACAAAGTGAAATCTCTCAAGAATAAACACATATAATGGAGCTTGAATGGTAGAGAGAGAGAGATATACAAGCAAGAAAGACACTTAGGAGCTTGAATGGAGTCAGAGCTACTCACATTGTTATGTGTTGTCCATAGATTTGTGACTGAAGTAGCAGAACTCATCATCTGTTTCTGTACAAATAACCAAAACATAAAACAAATTGATCAATAAGAAGAAAACCTAGGCATATACCACAAAGGCGAGCAACAATACATGAAACAATCAAGTTCGAGAAAAAAGGCCAAATCAAGCCTACGGAAACAATCAAAGGATATGTGTTCATTCGTAATCGTCGTATAAAAGCTCTATTGAAAATTGCAGAAGCTTTCTCCAAGGAAATATCAACAGAAACGGTTTTCGATGTAGCGGAAACTCATTGTCGAGGAAGAAGCAGGAGAAAGTACCTTTGTTATGGAGAAGCGGCTTGCTTATTCAGATAATCTCTTCGCTTTTCTTGTGGAGAAGATGAAGAAGAAGAAGACAAGTCGGATCAGAAAACGAAGAATGTGGTTTAGGATAAAAGGGGAGTGTGGCGAGCGCGTGCCTCAATTTTGCGGAATCTAGTAACCCTTGAAAGCTCCGTTTACAACGACGTCGTTTTCTCACATCTAAGACCGGTCAACTCGGTTTAACCAAACCACAAAAACATCTCGTGTGATTTGTTGGGAAAGTTGTTAGTGATTGTGCTGGACAGATTTACATTGTTGATAACAAAAGTACAAACAAGTCTTGTACATACAATACAAGCTAAATTAAAAGATTAATTCGTGGACCACTTTCTTTCACCCTCTTTCTCTACACCAATCAAAATTTAGAGATTAAATTAAATCAATAAAATAATCTAAAACTAAATTAATTCTTTCATTTTCCTCCTTAAGGGGGTGGTATTTGTTGAGTGATTTTGATAGAATTGATTTTAATGTATTGTAAAAAAATTAATAGTTTTCTATCAAATTCTTAGCAAATATTGAAGGAATTGGTTCTTCACATTTTTCCAATAGAATTCTATTAAATTCCTTTGAAAACTATAAGAATAAAAGCTACAGCAAAATTGAATAACACTAGAATTGAAAAGAATTAAGATTCTAATCAATTGAATAACACTATAATTTAAAAGAATTGAGATTCTTATAAATTGAATAACACTAGAATTCTTTAGAATGTCTAATTCTCTCAAAATCAACTAAATTCTTCAATCCAATAACACCCACTAAAACGTGACTTTTTTTTATAATTAATAAAACAATTATATTAAATTAATACATCCTAAAAACTAAACCATAAACTCCAAACGTTAAACCCTAAACCCCAAATAATAAATCCTAAAATCCAAATACTAAACCTTAAACCATAAATACTAAACCCTAATCCCCATATATTAAACCCCAAACCCCAAATAATAAACCCTAAAATCCAAATACTAAACCATAAACCACAAATACTAAACCCTAATCCCCATATATTAAACCTCAAACCCCAAATAATAAACCCTAAAATCCAAATACTAAACTCTAAACCACAAATACTAAACCCTAATCCCCAAATATTAAACCTTAAACCCCAAATATTAAACCCTAAACCCTAAACTCTAAACTCTAAATCCTAAATCATAAACCCTAACCCATAAATATTAAATCCTAAACTCTAAACCCCAAATACAAAACTCTAAATAATATTAGGGTTTAGGATTTATGATTTAGGGTTTAGTTTGTTGTGTTTAGGGTTTAATATTTTGATTTAGGGTTTCGTATTTCGGATTTAAGGTTTAGATTTTTTTGGTTTAGTGATTTAATTGGTTAATATTCATTATTTTATTTTATTTTATTTTAATTAGATACTTAATTATGATTAGCTAATGAGGAGGGGCTGATTGAAGTTGGTTCACTAGGGTGAACCCAAGAATTTTTTTCAAATTAAAATTAGTAACCAAATTAAACCTCAATAATCATTTGATCTTATTAGTTATATGTAGAAAAGGATATCAACCAAACTTGTTGTTTATTGATTCATAAGACCCCTATTTATACATCAAGACCTTTACATAAGATAGACTCAAAGACCTATAACTTAGGAGATAAATACTCCTTTACTTGTGACACAAGACTCCTTTACTTGGGGAAGTTGTTGTTATCTCCAATACTCCCCCTCAAGGTGGAGCGTGAAGATTTTGAACGCCGAACTTGGATAGTAAGTAACGAAATGGTGCCCGACCAAGTGCTTTAGTAAGAATATCTGCAAGTTGTTTCGTTGTGCTCATGTGAGAAGTGGAAAATGACGCCATTAGTAACTGCATCACGAACGAAATGGCATTCTCGCTCAATGTGTTTTGTACGCTCATGGAAGACGGGATTGGCGGCTATGTTAATGGCTGCTTTACTATCACAAAACATACGTGTTGAAGTAGATTGTTCCGCACCAAGTTCTTTGAGGAGACTACGAAGCCAAATAACTTCTTTAAGAACAACGGACATGGGGCAGTACTCAGCCTCGCACGAGGATTATGACACCGCCTTCTGCTTCTTAGTCTTCCACGAAATTGGTGATCCCCCAAGCATAACAACAAATTCACTAAGAGATTTACGTGAGAGTGGACATGACGACCAGTCCGCATCACAATATATAGTAAGAGTGAGATCAGAATCAGAACTAAGTAAGATTCCTTGACCAAGAGACCCTTTTAAGAACCGCACCACACGGAGGGCTGCATCCCAATGTGCCTCCTTGGGGACTTGCATAAATTGAGAAAGAACATGAATAGAGTAACATAATTCAGGTCTGGTATTGAGGAGATAAATGAGACGACCGAGCAATCTGCGGTACGGCTTAGGATCTTTCATCGGTGGACTCTCAACCGTACCAAGCTTATGATTTTGCTCCAATGGTGTATCTGCGGGCCTAGCACCAAGCAAACCAGTTTCCGCAATGATGTCAAGCGCATACTTGTACTGAGAAAGAAAGATGCCCTCCGGACCCCGGCTGACTTCTATTCCCAAAAAATACTTAACTTTTCTTAAATCCTTCATTGAAAAACAACGACTCAAGTAATCTTTGAATTTTTGAACCATATAAGCATCGTTGCCTGTTATCAGTATATCATCAACATTATAAAGAACCTGAAACTCAATGCCCTTCTGAGTATAGGAGAACAAAGAGTAATCATCATAAGACTGAACGAAACCAAACTTGAGTAGCGCATCCGAGAGCTTCTTGAACCAACAACGAGGAGCTTGCTTAAGTCCATACAATGATTTTCTTAAACGACAAACTTTACCAAGGTGTTTATGGCGAAAACCAGGTGGGAGTTTTATATAGACCTCTTCTTCGAGATCTCCATGTAGAAACGCATTGTTGACGTCCATCTGATATACCTCCCATTTCTTAGTTGCAACAAGGCGAGGAAGCATACGAATCGTAGTCATCTTAACAGCAGGAGCGAAAGTCTCATTGTAATCTTCACCTTCTACTTGTTGATTACCCTGTACTACAAGCCGAGCTTTGTACCGTTCAATAGACCCATCTGCATTATGTTTAATGCGGTAAACCCATTGACTCCCAAGTGCTTCTTTACCCAGTGGAAGAGTGGTGATGTCCCATGTACGAGTTATTTCAAGAGCACTAACCTCTGTACCCATTCCATTGTTCCATACTTTATGTTGAATAACCTCTTTAAAAAAATTTGGTTCCTCATATGTTGTAATAAAAGCCAAGAAAGCCCTATGCGTAGGGGAGAATTTATCATCAGATACATAATGAGTCAATGGGTATAGTGTGTTACCTTGGACCGCCAAGGACTTTGTGGAGGGAGGAAGAGTGTGATGGGGTTCTTCATGTTTAACTGCATTGTACGTTACATAGTCTCGTAAGTGAACAGACTGAGTGCGTTCTCGATGACCACGACCAAGAGAAGTTTATGGGTCTTGATCAATGTTCTCTGAAGTAGGCTATGGAGCAGAGCTACTCGGAACTAGCGAGTGCACTGGTTTCTCGGACTCATTCGGCACTAGTGGACCTTGAGCCAAGGGACTAACTGGTTCTATTGGTTCTCAAACAAGTTCTTCAAGTGGAACACTATCCGGTGTACTCCCCCTTACTATCGACGGCGGTTCTGAAACAATTTCTTCAAGTGGAACACTAACCGGTGTACTCCCCCTTACTATCGACGGTGGTAAAGGAGAGATAAGTCAATCCTCATCAACCACTTATGGAGGAACGCTTGGAGCTTTCAACGACTTATTCTCTAAGTAAGGAAACACTGTTTCCTGAAAGACCACATCTCGTGATACAAATATCGTATTGTGTTTTGTATCATAGACCTTCCAGCCCTTTTTACCTAAAGGGTAACCCAAGAAGATACAACTTGTACTCCTCTCTCCAAATTTATCTTTGTCTCTGCTCAAGCGATGAACATTACATGCGCTCCCGAAAACTCTAAGGTGACCATAGGATGGTTTCTCACCATAAAGTATTTCATAGGGTGATCGATCATTTAGTTCAGCGGAAGGTGTTCGATTGATAACATACGCAGCGTTAAGCACAGCTTTACCCCAAAATTTGACCGGTTTGTGAGCTTGAAACAACATAGCTCGAGCCACATTAAGAATATGACGATGCTTCCTTTCAACATGTCCATTTTGTTGAGGGGTGTTTACACAAGAATTTTGATGGCTAATACCATTTTCTCGAAAATAAGAGGAAAGACACATAAACTCTGTGTCGTTGTCACTTCGGATCGTCTTGACCCGATTGTTAAACTGTCTGTCTGTAGACGCAAAGAAGTTACGTAATGTGATGCTCACTTCTGATTTGGCAAGTAATAAGAACGTCCACATAGTTCTAGAGAAATCATCAACGATGGTCAAGAAATAAACTGCACCAGTAATGGATGGAACACGGTATGGACCTCATACGTCACAATGGATTAACTCAAAACATTCCTTAGTTTTATTAATACTATTTGGAAAAACCTCCATAGTTTGCTTTGCTCTAAAACATATGTCACACAGACTAGAACAAACATTATTCGAAAAACCAGAAAACAACTTTAACGACGAAAGCACTGAAAACGACGAGTGTCCTAGCCTTTGATGCCACAAAACTGAATCCATTGTTGCATCGACTCGATTTGTCCTCGCATGCATGACATCCGTAAACATGTAAACCCCATCACGTTGCTCACCGGCTCCAATCAGAGTTCTCGTAAAACGGTCATGCACAACACAAAGTGTATGAGTAAACATAGCAATACAATTTGTTTGCTTTAGGAGTTTGCTTACGGATATCAGTGTACAATTTAAGTTTGGTACATATAAAACGTGAGATAGTGATAGGGTGTTTGATAAAGGCAACACTCCTTTGTGTAAAGATAATGTTTTCCCACCATATGCAAACCCAACCGAACATGGAGGTGTGCTCTCAAGATTTGTAAGTAAAGAGAGATTTCCTGCTGCTCTGGTATCAAGAATAACATCTCCATAACCGTTCTTACCTAACAACTTGTCTGAATTAGTTTCGCCAGATTTTTCTTGAATCAATTTGGAGATAGCCTTTTATTGATCTTGTGTGAACTCGAGGAAGATCGACGAATTTGAGCTAGTGGCATGAGCTGCGTATGGCTGGCCTCTGCCTCTTCCGAAACCCGATCCTCTGCCCCCGCGACCACGACCACTGTTAGCCGGAGCTTTGTTACGCTCCGATTGTACTTTCACGCACTCCGGAAAGCCCACAATCTCCCAACAATCCTTCTTCTCATGACCGGATCGACCCAGTGTGAGCAAAGTACATTAGGATCTCGAGTTCTAAGCAAGCTGGTGTTCTCAAACTTGTTATCCAGCCGTGTGTTTGAGTTCGAGTCTTGACGATGTGAGAGAGAAGCATCGGATTGTCGAGTTACTAATCCCACTGCTTCATGCTATTGCTCTCGCATCCGAGTCGATGTCAATCTCTGTTCTTCTTGGATTATTTTTGCATAGATCTCTCCAATACTTGGCATTGGCTCGGTTGCAATAATTTGAGTACACAAACCTCCAAACCGTGCATCATCTAGTTCCATTGCGAACTGATGAATCTTCTCCTCTTCTCTCTGTTTTCCAAAGTCCACCGCTGCTCCACAGGAACAAGTCAACACGGGTTGATAGACTTGTAATTCTTCCCACAACGAGCAAAGTCGACCGTAATACTCCAAAACCGTATGTCCCTCTTGTCTACAAGACGCAAGCTGGGACTTGATATGATGAATACGAACCTTGTTCCCCACCGAGAACCTCTGTTTCAACTCCGTCCATAGAAGATGAGCATATGATATGTACGTGACCGTGGATTTCACCTTTGATGCAATAGAGGATCGGATCCGTCCAACAATCATCGAGTTGACGGTGAGCCAATTTTCTAGGTCAGGACTATCACTAGCTAGTTTCGAGATGGTTCCATTAATGAAACCCATCTTCCTTTTGGTTTGTAAGGCATTGAGCATCTCCGATGCCCATGCGTTGTAGTTGTCTCCATCCAACTGGATTTAAGTGATCATAGCTTATGGGTTGTCAGAAGCAAACAACGAGTACGGTGATACCAACGAGGTACCTGCTGTAACTTGATCGATCGGATGTGTAACTTGATCATCACCCACCATTGTTGAAACGAAAAAAACTTTGATTTAGGTTTTGGATCGTGCGTCCGATACCATGTAGAAAAAGATATCAGCCAAACTTGTTGTTTATTGATTCATAAGACCCCTATTTATACATCAAAACATTTACATAAGATAGATTCAAAGACCTATAACTTAGGAGATAAACACTCCTTTCTTTGCGGCACAAGACTCCTTTACTTGGGGAAGTTGTTGTTATCTCCAATATTATACGATTAATGAACCTAAAAAAATGAAACAGTACACAAATTTTTCTAAGCGAAACATTTTTTCAAGACAACACTCTCAATAGGAATCTTATCAATCGGAAAGGCACAGTCCATAGTAGTTCCTTTAGCCGGCAACAAACTACACGGCTCTGGAGTAACCCTGCTCGTAACTCCGGAGACATCCGTACAGTTCCACTGCAGTTTCTTTGTCGTCGGCGACAAAGCTATAGTCACATTCGACATACATATCCCAGTAAAAGGATCGTTCTTGATCCCTTCAAGCTTAGCCGATATCGTAACGTTCTCCACCGTCATGTCGCGGTAATTGATATTGCTAATCTCAGGCAACGCCTTTGGATTGAAGCCTATCGGATGCAGTTTATACGAACTGGTCATCCAGAAAACGTATTTCATAGTCTTCATCGTAAACCTACGAGCGAAAATGTCTTTGACGTAACCACCACGTCCAATAGCGGTTTTGATTCGGATTGCGGATTGCGTTTCAATTAGAGTAATGTCTTCGATTCTTACATCTTTTATTCCTCCTGACATTTCGCTCCCGATAGCTATGCCTGCACTGTCGGGAGATATGCAAGTGAGACGTCTGATTGAGAGCTGTTGTGTTGGGATTCCGGTTCTGATTCCGAATTGGTCGATTCCGCTTTTTACAGCAATGCAATCGTCGCCTGAGGTTACCGAGCAGTCTTCGATTAGTGTGTTCGTGCAAGAATCTACAGAAACCAAATCAAGAACATGAGTGTTAAACACAGTGGAAATTAAAATATTTCTTGTGGCTCAAGTTGACTATATCACTTAGGAATGAAAAAATTGACAATTTGATTACAAAATCGTTCCATGTTTTTCCTATAGTACTATTTCTGCCTTTACTATTTGAAATACATGTATCCTAATACGTAATGTATAGATAGAGAATAGAACATACCAGGGTTGATTCCATCGGTGTTAGGAGAATCGATAGGTGCAACGATTTTAATGTTTCTAACAATGACGTTCTTGCAATACACCGGATGAACATTCCACATCGGAGAATCGATCAAATTGATATCTGAGATTTGGATGTTTTCCGAGAAGATTATTTCGATCAATAAAGGTCTCGATGTTGTGTTGAAACCACCACTTCGATACTTCACCCACCATGGCTTCCCTTGTCCATTAATGGTGCCGTTGTTACCTAATCAACGAATTTGATATCATAAACATATATACATTTTCAATCTCTTATCCATTAAACCATTCCATGAAAAAATGGTATTTGTTGTGCTTACCGGTGATGATAACATCGGTTAGGTTACTTCCATAGATTAAACTAGCAAACCTTGCATCTCCATATGACGGCAAAGGCGGAATCAATGGATATTCAGATTCATCCTGTTTGTTTGAACCAAAATGAAACCAAATATTCTTACACCAATTATTTATCTCAAATTGAGTTATTAATCTTACATTTTTAACACATTCCTATATAGGCTATATATAACACTAGCTAAATTTTTGAAGGTAGATTTTACCTGAGAAGCAAGAATAGTTGCACCTTGTTGGATAAACAAAGTAAAATGGCTGGTGAGGTTAAAACTTCCGGTTAGCCAATTCCCTGGCGGAACAATGAGTTGGACTCCACCGTCGGCCGCCTTTGCAGTAAGGTTGCTTATGGCGTCTCTAAATGCTTTCGTGTTTGAGGTTTTTCCATCACCAATAGCTCCAAAATCCGTCAAAACCGCCTTGTGTTTCCGGCAATTCATCGCTAAATATTCAATACCCTTATTGCTTTGAATGTTTGTTGATCCCAATTTGGTTTCTATGCGGGATTCCATCATCGGAAAACTGTATATTGCTAATACCACTAGAATCTTAAAACTTGTTTGAATCATCTTCATCTGTAAGAAAATGAATACCCTTTGTTTATTTTTTTTAAAATGAGACAAAATGAACGATCATTGTTGTGAAAAAGAAAAGCTAATCAAGAAAACTTACCTTAAATTTTGAGAGCTCAAGAAAAAACTCCATGTACTTGACTAAGAATCGGTTTGTGAGATTAATTATAGAGAATGCTAGTCAATATCATAAGTGAAAAAGGACAAATAATTCAAGAAGAAGATGGTAAAATCTGATCTACATAAAGAATCAAAATCTCATAAATTTATAGATTGTGATCGTGTATTGATTTTACCAAAATAAGCAAAAGCTAGAAAAAGATTTAACGGGTGAACTTATATCCATTAATGCAGGCTACATTTAAAGATAAGACTCTGAATAAAAAGATTGCAATTTTAGAAATTCCTATATCTGAATATCAAAAGAGAAATCAATTATTAGTTACCTTAAACTTCTTATAGAGGTATATTGTGCTGAGTAATTCTGCACACCGATCCGACTTAATTTTCCAGGAACAGACCAGCTAATCTCCACTCATGTCCATGGTCTCAACTCTCAAACCTGTCAACGTTTTATCAAATCAACAATTTCGTCTCATTACCTAAAAGAGTTATAGAATGCCTCATGTGTGTGTCTAAATCTCAAAAGTCACCAATATTCATTACAAGAACATTTCCCATCTTTAAAATGATGAAAACGATTCAAATCTCTCAACACAATCTCTCTACCAGAGACCATCGTTATATATTTCATTGCGTTATGGCAATCTCCGCAGACCCGTAAGTTCTTGAACACCCTAACTGGCCTTGATTTCCCTGTGCTTATAAGCCCAAACGCAACCGCAATTTTCTCGCTGTGCTGATACAATAGCCTCTCCTTCTCTGCCTCATCATCCTCTTCCTCTAGCTTATGAAGAACAAGACTCGTTTCAGGAACATATCCACAATGTTTAATTTCTCTAATCAATCGGTCCAACTCATCGTATATTCTTTGAGCATGTGGGTGAGATGTATCGCCAACGTAGAACTTATGAATCTTATCTCCCACCTCTATCCAACTGCAACCTCCTTCTTTAACCAAGTTTCTCTCTTTCATCTTCTTCCTCATATTTACAGACTCTTCCCATTTCCCTACAATAACCAGGCAACACAATTTCACTTTACACAAGTTTAATTGTTAGAAGAAAGAGTCTTATCAGTTTGTGTTTGAATTATGATACCTGCACTAGCATATATGTTTGAGAGCTGTATATAAGCCGCAGGCTCATTCGGGTCAAGTTCTAAGATCTTCCTCGCAGCCATCACTCCAAGCTCTGTGTTACTGTGAATTCTGCAAGCTCCAAGAAACGTACGCCACACTAAAACATCGGCCTGGAAAGGCATTGTGCTAATGAACTCAAATGCATCTGTGAGAAGCCCGGATCGACATAGAAGATCAACCATACAAGCATAGTGCTCCATTCTAGGTTTGATCTTGTGATCTTCATACATTGATTTGAAGTGTCTCCATCCTTCCGAAACCAAACCAACGTGACTGCACGCCGATAAGATTGCCACGTAGGTGATCTCGTTTGGCTTCACCCCTTCCTCTGTCATTTGGTTGAATGTTTCGAGTACCCTTTTAGCGAATCCATGCTTTGCGAAACCTGTGATCATTGAAGTCCATGAGATTACATTACGATCTTCCATTAGATTGAAGACTCGGGAAGCTGCGTCAATGCTTCCGCATTTGGAATACATAGAGATCAAAGCATTGCAGACGGGTTGGTTGCTTGAGAGCCTAAGTTTAAGCACTTGGGAATGGATTTGCTCGCCTTTTCTTATCGAACCAACACTTGCAACTCCACTCAGCAAGCTAGCAAATGTGAACGCACTAACACCTAATTCTCTCTCAGTGATCTCATGGAAAAGCTCAAAAGCTTCCTCGAAATCCAAGTTTCTGCAGGTTCCATCAAGAAAGGTGTTATATGAGACCAAGTTCTTCTCAGAAAGTGATTCAAAAGCTCTCCGAGCATCTTCCATCCTGTCAGATTTAACAAACATGCTGATAACTGAGTTTGCAACACAGTCATTCGAAGCAAGACCTCTCTTGAAGGCATGACCAAGAACCTGTTTACCTACCCTAGGATCTGAAAGATTTCCGCACGCCTTGAATGCGCTCGAAAAAGTGAAATGATTTGGCTGGACGCGACCTTGAGTTATCATTTCGCAGAAGAGATTAACAGCCTCAGTATGAAGATTACAATTTTGCATATAACCTGTGATCAATGCCGTCCACGACATAACACTATGATCCTGCATTCTATCAAAAACTTTCCTGCAATCATCTACCGAACCATCCACGGAACATTTCGCATACATATCAACTAAACTACACCCAACATCATCCGCAAGTCCAGATCTAATGGCCCAAGAATGCAATTGCTTTCCCAAGGACAGATTCTCCAACTCAGCACATGCAGAGAAAACAGAGCTTAGCGTGAACTTATCTGATACAAATCCGCTTAAAACCATGTCCAAGAAAAACCTAATAGCTTCCTTAGGAAACCCCATTTGCATACACCTAGTAATCATCAATGTCCAAGTAACAACATTTAGTTCAGACATTTCACCGAACACTTTATACGCATTCTCTAAATTATTCTCTCCTTTCACAAACATATCAATCAAAGAACAACCAACACATACATCAGATTCAAAATGCCCAGTCTTCATCAAAAACCCTAAAATCACTCTACCAATCGAAACATACTCCGAATTCGAGCAAGCTCTAATCACCGCCGTGTAACAATAATCATTCGGCACAAAACCCAACTCCAAAAACTCAACAAAAAGCTCAATCGCATCGAGTTCTTTACCATTATTAGCAAAACAAGCCATCATTGCACTCCAAGAAACATCATCTCTCTTACCAAATCTCTCCATAGTCTCAAACACATCCTCAGCTCGAGCCAAATCTCCAGATTTCGAATACAAACTGATTAACGAATTGTAGAGAACCGAGTCAGGCTCGATTTCGAACTCAACTAACCGTGCGTGAACGAGTTTCCCGAGTCGAAAATCGCGTGCTCGGATACAAGACTTGAGGAGTGAAGAGAATGTGACCGAGTCCGTAGGTCGTATCCCATCACGAGCCATGAGATCGAGAGCTGAGATCGCTCCTCGAAGATCGCCGGCATTGAGGTGACGGAGGATTAAACGGTCGGCGACGTTGATCCGATTTGAAACGGACGGCCGAGATGTAATCGGAAGTTTGGCGGGAGATGGTAACGAAAAGCTTATCATCGCCATTGTTCCCCCAATCTAACGATTCCTTTACCGTAGTATCTAGGGGCTGGGCACATAAACCGTAACTAACCGAACCGAACCGTAAATAAGTGTTTTGGTCCGGTTTCGGTTTTATCTATAAACCCGTTTGGTTGCTGTTTTTAAAATTATTTTGGTTTCGGTTTAAAACCGGAAAACCGTTCGGGTTTTTGGTTTCAATAAAATGTTAATTGATCTAAATTTCATTATGAACCCCTTACTTTTGATAAAAGTTCTACTTTTCCGCAAAACTATTTAATTATCCAATCAGATACAGATTTTATAAACCCTAATTTGATATTCATAAAACCCAAACAACAGTTTCTTCTTCTTCTTTCTGTGAAGATAGCAATGGAGATTTCTGTAATTGCTTCGTCATCGATAGACAGTGGAATCGGAAGTTGGGATCTGAAAACAGGTGAAAAGAAGGTTCTATACAAGACGTGCGCCTCTCCTCCGCACGGCCTCACCGCCGTCGGAGAAAAGTTCCTCGCCGCTTCTCAGCTCCGTAACACATCAGCTTCCTCTGGCTCGATTTTCTTCTGGTCTTGGAACAAGGTTCTTCTCTCTCATTCTCTAACTTTGACCCACTTTCTCTATTTTAACAAATTTTCTCAATGGAAGTGAAATCAGGGAACTTTATTATTTTAGCTGAGTAGTGAAATTTGGATGATGATGATGTAGTTTTTGTTTTGTCTAAGTCTAAACACTTTGTTTTGGGGCTAAAATGTGTGATTGTAGCCTCAAGTGGAAGTGAGGAGCTTCCCAGTGGAGCCAATACAGGCTCTTGCAGCTAACAATGAAGGAACTTACTTAGTTGGTGGTGGAACTTCTGGAGATATTTATCTTTGGGAGGTACGATTTTATATATGTTCAATGTCACTTCTCATGATTAGGTTTCATTGGCTAAACTTTGTTTTGTTGGTGAAATAAGGTTGCGACTGGGAAGTTACTTAAGAAGTGGCATGGTCATTACCGTTCAGTAACATGCTTGGTGTTCTCTGGAGATGACTCTTTGTTGGTTTCAGGATCTCAAGATGGATCTGTTAGAGTTTGGTCTCTTATAAGGTTAGACATTGTGTATTTTCCTGCCTGGTTTTAATATTGTGTATCAAGGTGTTTACTTTATTCTTATTTGTTGCTCTTGGTGGTTATTTAGGCTATTTGATAATATCCAGAGGCAGCAAGGGAGCAATCTCTATGAACACAATTTTAATGAGCATACAATGTCTGTAACCGATATTGTCATAGACTATGGAGGCTGTAATGCTTTGATAGTTTCTGCTTCAGAAGATCGGACTTGCAAGGTACTTATTTGGATCACTAATCTATTTGCATTTGTTTACGTTTGGCGCTTCGTGAATGCTTAGCATAAGAAGGTAGACAGACCTATATTGTTTAGGAGTTTAACTTTCTTGTTCACCGTTTGAATCTGAAAAACTCGTTCTGTGGCGATTATTATGACCTGAAATAGCTCTTTATTTCATGACCTAGGTTTGGAGCCTGTCGAAGGGGAGATTGTCGAGAAATATCATCTTTCCTTCAGCCATTAATGCACTCGCATTGGACCCTGGTGGGTCTGTGTTCTATGCTGGTGGCAGAGATAGCAAAATTTATATTGGCGCCATTAATGCCACAAGTGATTATGGAACAAAAGTGTTTGGTTCAGTATCCGAACAAAGGTATCTCCTCCTTCTCTTGTTAACATCTTCTGAATCATAATATTTATATTTGACTCTGTAATGGTTTTAATGAGCTTTCTTATATATATGAACATTAGTTTGTAGTAATATTCTTGAATCTGAGATGGTTTTTATAAGATCTCTTTGCATGTTGCATCTGAATTTCCATTACGTTGAATTCAGATAAGGGATTTGTATTGAGAAATTAGAAACTCCCTAGCTTATTTATTTGACTCGATACTTTTTGTTTGAACAGTAAAGCTGTTACTTGCTTAGCATATTGCGCAGACGGAAACCTTTTGATATCTGGATCAGAAGATGGTCGGGTTTGTGTGTGGGATCCCAAATCACATCGCCATATTCGTACTTTCAGCCATGGAAATGGTATTTTTCTTAGCATTTCTCTGTTTGAGTTTTACTTATGCAAAATGGATTTTCAGTTCACCCATTTTTTGCTGTTTGTTAAGGAGCTCTTGCTAGCCCTGTGAACAACATTCAAGTTGTTAGAAAAACGATTGTTGGTAGTTCCAACAAAACACAATCTTCCTGGAAAAAACACGGGTCATCATTATCATTACCACCGCCTTTGGAAAAATATGAAAGATCAGGAGAAGATGCTACAGATGGTATAGTAATCGTCGATCCGCCACCAAATTCTGATGCTCTTGTTTACTCTTCTTTCCTCAGTGCTGACCTTATTAACGAGCAAGTTAAAGAACTTCAGGTTTGTGTTTCCTCTGTTTCTAGTAAACCAGTGTCTTGTTTCCCTTTGGAAAATGACCCAAATCCCTGAATTGTCAATTTGTTTCTGTGTTGTTTCAGCAACAAGGCTCAGCAGCAACGGAGATGGAAATGGAAAGACTGAAACATGAATACAAAAAATCATTGCAGATGAATGATCAATGGCAGAAGCATTACGAGGATTTGCTTCAAGTGGTTACTGAAGAAAAATGAAACAGTAGTTCCAATAGAAGCTCAAGTTACTTTTGATAATTATATTATTGTTTCTAAATATTTTTGGAATTGTAACGAAATATAAATTTTGTCCCATGGAATCAGAAGTCTCAACTAAAGATGTTTTTCTTAAATGTCAAATTTATCATGATAGCATTTTGTAAAGAAGCCAAGACATTCTACTGCTGAGGTGATCCCATGGACGGAGAGATCCTCTTTTTTGGACAGCAGCTTTCATACTTTGAAGAGACTCTTCTAAGTCGTCACAGAGTCGATGAGGATCGCCAATAACCGTTGGATCTACGATTAGTGTGATCGTCATTTTATTCATATAACTCTGAAAATGCATTGCCAACGCCTAAAATCCAACAAACATTAGTTAAATGTGCTTTAGATTTTGCTAGAGATGACATAAGTGAAAGGAGAAACGAAAAGAACCCAAATTTAAAGAGGTTTGGGATAGAGTTTCTGAATTCATTTCGAAGGTGGATGGAACTAGCTAAAGTCTTTTTTTGGTTACCATTCAGAAAATTCCGGTCCAATTTAGAGCAGACCAAAAAAGGAGTATAGATTTCGGATTTGAAGGGTGACAATGGTCATTTCAAATGAATCTGTTAGCAGACTATTCCGTTCCATTTCGAAAACAAACAATAACTCAAATTTGCATCTAAATTATGTCTTCTTCATTTTTTTACTATCTACACCAATGCGTACCGCTACCATCATTCAAAAACATTTATAATTGGGTTGAACAATGATAAAATTAGAAAGAAAGATGATAACTTACATGGGGATGACCATAAACACTTGGGGCAAAGTAAGTTGTTTTCATATTCCATATTCCATATAGATGCAGATCAATCAAAAGAAAGAGAAGAACTTGTTTTATTATAAAGAAGTGTAGTACAAATACAAAAGACGAACTTCACGGTTTCTCTCTCGATCACGAAACGATAACTTGTAGATGATAGAGGCTTGCTTGTGGCAATCTCCTAAGACAGAATTTCGTCCCTACCGGTATAAGTAGTTTCGCGGACGTCTATCTTACAGGATACAACTATCGAATTCCGAACAAAACACCGTTCGTAATTCCTTGCAAACTCTACTTTGTGTTTCTTAGAAAGTTTAGAGAGATGAAGAGAAAAGAGAGCAAATGGAATGAATTCTTTATCCTTGAATCATTTCTCATGACCTCTTTATATAATACTTCAAAGGGTATGTTAATCAAATGATGCTTTCTCAACATACATTGTACATTAAGAGTTTCTCAACCAACACATATGTTCATGAAGAATCATAACTCTTAATTATTAATGAATGTGGCTTTTGAATTAAGAGACATGATTTATCAACTTAATACAAACGTGACTTTTCATTTAATAATCTCTAACATAATGTACGTTAGCATTGCCCCGAATGAGTTCTTCTTTCGATTGATGGTCTTCTGGGCTCTTTCGAGATGTTCTAATGGGTCGGAAATACTACGTAGCCGAACCAATTTCCCCACCTACATTTGGACCCTTTCACCATCATATCGGCTAGATCCTGTTTTCATATGAAAATTAAATTAAGATATCTACACCGATAATTAAACACATTAACTTGTAATCAAGTAAGCAATTAATTTGCCTGGACTCCAGTGGTGTGTCGTATGTTTACAAGAAGAGCTGCCCTTAGCCTTATTCTTTTAGGCATAACATTTGAATTCCTTGTTGTTTCTTCTCCATCTGTTAATTTTATCACAAGATTTTATATTGATTCGTTAACAATGACATATATACAAGATTAGAGGAGGGTCTAATTTGATTACCAAATCTTCTCTCCAAGTATCGCGAGAGACCAGCTTGAGTTACTCCAAGTATAACATCGTTGACTGTCTATTAAACCAGAATACAAGATTAATTTATTTTTTTATAGAAAAATTTGGAAGCTGAAAAGATATCTCTTCTTAACCAATTAAGCATTAAATTATGTCGACGCCAAAGAAGAAACTGCTTGTGTAAGTAACATGTTGTTTCTTGAGTATATCTCAAACAAACGAAGTCAATGGAGAATCACATGTGCCAGATCTTATTATATAAAATTTGATGCATCAAACATAATAATTAACAAAATCGTGACATGTGTCAACTGGTTAATAAAATTTTGACATGTGTTATTTTATTTTAATACAATTAAATCACTTATTTAAAAAGTTCCATAATCCTATTTAAATTAGGTTTTGACGCATATTATTTTGTTTTAATTAAATTAAATCACATATTTCAAAATTTTCTTAATCCTATTTAAAATATGTTTACTTTTTACTATTTTACAAATAAAGATATTATTAATCTAAAATAGATAAATCTTTTGACAAATGGATAAATCATTGTATGCAAAAACTAAGTTTATTTAAATTAAAAATATTTTACATGTATATTAGAATATCTATTGAGAACAATTATTTGTCTTTTTGCCTTATATGCTTCTATTTAGTATACAAAAATCTAACTGATAAATATAAATATATAATTTTTAGTATCATAAGAAAAATATCAATTATTTAACATTAGAAAATTATTTATCATTGTATTATAGTACGTCTTTTAAGAAAGTGAAAGACTAACAATTTTAAAAAAAATAATGAGCTTATTGTAAGAATATATTATAATATTTCATTTTCCAATTATGTGGTCTTATAGTTTCCGTTTTCTATTAGAATAATGTTATTCCATAATATATTTGGTAACCAGATAAATGGAAATAATGGAGTTAATTCCTAATTAATCCTACTTTGATGGACGGTTGATATTAACTTAAAAGAAACCCTAATGAGGAATTAGGTCCTCTCTCCGCCTATAAATATATGCTTTTAGTCCATCATAAAGGCATCCCAATTCACAACACCTAAAAGAAGTTTATAGGCAAGGGGAGAGAAACCTAACTCCTATCTCAGAGATCAGGCTTTTCGTCTTCCTTTACAATGGCTGGAGGTAATCCGATAAACCTCCTCATAGATTCTATTATGTGATTAACCTAGATATTTAAAGATCTTAGGGTTCATGTAAAATTATGCTTACATGTGGTTTCAGAGCTTAGGTTGCAAAACATCTGTTTAATCCATTAAGAGTAATAGATCTATGTGAAAATCGTATGTGCAAAAATAGGGTTTTTCTGCAAAAATAGGGTTTTTCTGCAAAAATAGGGTTTTTCTGAAAATCGTAACAATTGTACATAAAATTTAAATAAACAATCTAGACATAATTCGTGCAGAACATATGTTTCATAAAAGTGCAAAATTAGGGTTTGGATATCACCACGGTGAATTCATCCCATAATGATTTGCATATTTGATCAATTCATGTAGTAATTAGTTACCCACAAGTATACTAGAAATCTGAGTTTTGATTAATAACTTATGGAGTGCTTGTATATGTGAAGATTTAGGATATCTACAGATAACTAAGTTTAAATAATTCATTACTTCACTCAATAATGCTTTCCTGAATCTATGGCTTTTGTTGAGAATTTGGTGATTACCCACAAGAACACCTTAGTTTCATGTCATATGCATTCATTTACTTGTGTTGATTATGTTTTAGAAGCCTAATTAGGACTTGTCGTATCTCTAACTGGAGCTTTTCCTGCTAACTTGTCATCCATGGTCTCTGCTGTTCCAATCCTCACTGGAACCAACTTCTCAGAATGGAAAGAGAAAGTTGAGTTCACTTTAGGAGTACTTGATTTGGATTTGGCACTTCGTGAAAACGAGCCAAGTCCAATTACTGATAAAAGTACTGAGGATGAAAAAGCTCTCCATAAAGCTTGGGAGAAAGCCAACAGATTGAGCATCATGTTCTTAAGGATGACTATAGCTAGCAACATTAAGACTTCCCTTCCGACTGTAGACAAAGCTAAAGCTTATCTGGCAGCTATAGAAGCACGGTTTAAGACTGCAGACAAATCCCTTGCAAGGAAACTTATGGCAGATCTTACAACCATGAAGCATGATGGCGCAAGGTCTATGCATGAACTTTGCATTGAAATGACCAACCTTGCGGCAAAGCTTAAGAATTTAGGAATGAGTGTGGACGATTCTTTTCTTGTCCAGTTTATCCTAAATTCACTACCTCCTCAATATGGACCATTTCAAATCAATTATAATGCGATTGATGAGAGATGGACCTCTAATGAATTAGCCAATAAATTGGTTCAAGAGGAGGCTAGGCTTGGTTGTGAAGGTATTAAGTTTGCCCATTATGTCCAAGGAGCTGGACTTAAAGCTGGGAAAAGGCATCAAGTAAGCCATAAAAGAGCACCACCCAGAATGAATGATGCTGACCAAGAGAAGAAAAAGGCAAAGAAAGATGATCGATGCAACTTTTACAAAAAGTCTGGACACTTTCAGAAGGATTGTCATAAAAGAAAAAAATGGTTCGAAAAGGAAGGTAACCTTATGGGTTCAGTAAGCTTTTTCGAAACTAATCTTACTCATGTTTCTTCTAATACTTGGTGGATTAATAACGGTAATAACGTACATGTAACCAATTCTTTGCATAGATTCTTTATGACCCAGATTATAAATCTAAGTGAAAACTACTTATGTATGGGAAAGCGAGACAAAATGCCAGTTGAAATTATTGGCACTAATAGTCTCACTATGGATAATGGATTTAGTTTGGATTTATTTCAGACTCTTTATGTTCCATCTATCTCCCGTAATTTAGTTTCAGAAAGCAAACTTGATTTGGCTGGTTTCTTGTAACCCTGCAAGCTAAACGAGGACTTAAGCGTAAAACATGTGCAGATGAATCGTATTTTTTGTGGCATAAAAGACTAGGACACATTTCTAGTGAAAAAAATTTAAAAGGTTGGTAAAAGATGGAGTCATTCCGAATCTTGATTTTACTAATTATAAAGAGTGTATAGATTGCATTAAGGGTAAGCAAACTAAACACACTAAAAGAGGAGCCACAAGAAGTACACAGCTTCTTGAAATCATACATACAGATATTTGTGGACCTTTTGACGTTCCAACTTTTGGAGGTGAAAAGTACTTCATTACCTTTATTGATGATTATTCACGTTATTGTTATCTCTATCTATTGCATGCAAAGTCTCAATCTGGGGATGCTGTCCAAGCATTCATTACTGAAGCAGAGAGACAATTAGATAGAAAGGTGAAAATCATTCGGTCAGATAGAGGTGGTGAATTTTATGGCAGGTATGATGAAACAGGACAACATCCTGGACCTTTTGCCAAACTTCTCCAGAAATTAGGAATCGTAGCTCAATACACAACGCTTGGTTCTCCATGGCAGAATGGTGTAGCTGAAAGGCGTAATCGAACGTATATGGGAATGGTTAGATCCATGATGAGTCATGCTAACTTACCTATATCCTTGTGGATGGATGCATTACGTACTGTAGTCTATATCTTGAACAGGGTTCCTAGCAAAGCAGTTCCTAAGACTCCTTTTGAAATGTGGAAAGGTTGGAAACCTAGTATGTCACATCTCCAAGTTTGGGGTTGTCCAGCTGAAGCAAGAATATATAACCCACATGAAAAGAAATTAGATTTCAGAACGATCAGTGGTTTCTTTATCGGTTACCCTGAGAAGTCTAAAGGATATAGATTTTATTGTCCAACCCATACTACGAGAATAGTAGAAACCAGTAATGCCAGATTCTATGAGAATGGTGAGATCAGTGGGAGTGATAAAGTTCAAGATGTGGACATTCATGAAATAAGGGTTGATGTTCTCTTACCTTTGATTCTGAATGTTACTGGAGATCCTCCTGTTGTTGAATTGTTAGACAACGAGGAAAATCCAGATAATGATCATCCATTCCACAATGATAATATCGCCACTAATGATGATGAACCTGTAGTTCAAGAGGAACCAGCATTAAGAAGATCTACTCGAGAGAGAAAATCTGCTGTTTTCGATGACTACTTGGTTTATTTATTAGAATCTAGAGAAGGAAATATTAGAGATCCGGTTTCTTATTCACAAGCCATGAAAGATGTTAATTCTAATAAATGGAAAGATGCATCAAAGGATGAAAGGGAATCGATGGCTAAGAATGAAGTTTGGGACATTGTTCCATTGCCTGAAAGACACAAAGCAGTCGGGAGTAAGTGGATCTTTAAGACCAAACTCGACTGTACTGGCAATGTTGAACGATATAAAGCTAGACTTGTAGCCAAAGGTTTTAATCTGAAAGAAGGCATCGATTACAGTGAGACTTTCTCACCTGTGTCTAGGAAAGACTCACTCAGAATTATCTTGGCATTAGTAGCTCAGTATGATCTCGAGTTACATGAAATGAATGTGAAAACTGCCTTTCTTAATGGAGATTTAGAAGAAGTCTATATGCGTCAACCTGAAGGCTTCATTATCGAAGGTCAGGAAGACATGGTTTGCAAACTTAAGAAATCAATATATGGACTAAAATAAGCTTCGAGGCAATGATATCTAAAGTTTTATGAAACCGTTACGAAATTTGGTTTCAAAGAAAACATTATAGATCCATGCATATACCTCAAGATCAGTGAGAGTAAGTTCATATTTTGGTGGTGTATGTTGATGATAACTTATTGGTTAGTAGTGATCTTGGTCTATTACATGAGACTAAGAACTAGCTCTTTGACAACTTTGACATGAAGATATGAATGAGACACTTTATGTGATAAGGATATTAATATTCCATGATTGATCACTAACATTTTAAGATAGTCTCAGAATGCACATATCATTAAAGAGTTCATGACAAAGTTGGCATGATGATGTGTTCTTCTAGTATTGGTAGTATGGATAAGTTCCTAATAAGAGTATGAGATACCTAAGGAAAACAATATATGTTCGCATAGTGGAAATCAACACATCCACAGATGGTTGAATTTTCTAACTCATATTTAGTGGAGATTATGATTATAGACACTACATTTATGGCTATGTCTATCTCATTAGCAGAGATGCCATATTATGGAAGAGTTTGAAGTAGTTGATTTATACATCCACTAATAAGGTTGAGTATGTGATATTTTATGAGGCTTCCATTATGAAAATATGATTGTAGAATTGTCTTTGAGTTTGAGGTTGTAAGTCTTCAACTCTTTATGTGACAATAAAAAATACAATCTTTTCTTTAAAGGAAGACATGATATCTAAAGGATCCAAGTATATGGACATTAAGCTTAAATATATGTCGATAAAGCAAAGGTGTCAAAAGAGAAAAGTTTGTCATATAATACATAGGCACTAATGTTGATGTTGCAGAAATATTTACGAAAGATTTACCTCCTAAGACTTTCCATTAGCATGCTGAAAGTATGGGTCTTGAGGATAGCTCTTAATTACGTTGTCTAATTTTATTTAGCCTATTTTGACATTTATTTGAGATCTTTTATGACTTTTACATCAATGTGCACACACATTATTGGTTGTTGGATTTATGATAACATAATATGTCTTTATTTAAAGACATTAAAGGGACCATTACGATAACTCCTACTTATGTTTATGGTCTAGCTATGATGGTAGTCAATGCAGTAGTACATGGAAGGGATCATGTTGCAGACTGATATGCGACCGCCATGACTCCCATTGATTACTAGATTAGTGAAGACACTTATGATGACCAAAATGAAATACAGTGAATAACATATTATGCCGGCCTTATGATTCTTATTAGAAAACATTAATGGATCTTATTAACGACCAAGTGGGAGACTGTAAGGAATATATTATAATATTTCCTTTTCCAATTATGTGGTCTTATAGTTTCCGTTTTCTATTAGAATAATGTTATTCCATAATATATTTGGTAACCAGATAAATGGAAATAATGGAGTTAATTCCTAATTAATCCTACTTTGATGGACGGTTGAGATTAACTTAAAAGAAACCCTAATGAGGAATTAGGTCCTCTCTCCGCCTATAAATATATGCCTTTAGTCCATCATAAAGGCATCCCAATTCACAACACCTAAAAGAAGTTTATAGGCAAGGGGAGAGAAACCTAACTCCTATCTCAGAGATCAGGCTTTTCGTCATCCTCTACAATGGCTGGAGGTAATCCGATAAACCTCCTCATAGATTCTATTATGTGATTAACCTAGATGTTTAAAGATGTTTAAAGATCTTAGGGTTCATGTAAAATTATGCTTACACTTATAGGAAATGATTTTATATCAATAAGAGTTTTAATGTATTACAAATTATTTGAATAATATCTAACTACAATTTGATTTTATTTTAATACATGAAAATACTATTCAACGATTTAGGCATCATTAGACTCTTGCAAAATTTGAGAATCAATTATATGAAAAAAATCTTATTGAAATTTGTAATTTTAGTTTGCAACTATAAATATGAGTTTCAATTCGTTAAGATTTTGAAAAAATATATGAGTGAGTAGCTACATAATAAAAATAAACATAGTTCAATAAGTACGTAATAAGGAAAAAACTAATTATTTAGAAATATGTGTAAATTTTAATTCAAAACAAATAATATAGAAAAGAGTCAAAGTAATTTAATCAGTGGTTTTTCACATTTCGTGTTTTGTATTTTTTACAGGTTATAAAACTGAAAAATTCAAATAAGATTATAAGACAGTAATTCAATAAAATTTTGAAAAATTAGAGTAATGGTGAAGATTAATTTACTTCAAACATGAATAGAAAAAACGTAATTATAATATGTGATCAAATTTAATTAGAAATCAAAATAGACAAAAAAAAAATCAAGACAAAAATGTAAGTGTTAAATTTATTTAATATCAAGTTTTTTGATTTTGTTTATTTTCGTGAGTGATTATTTTTCCGTGCAAAATATTTTTTTCCAAAAACCCGCATATATGCGGGTCCTTCACCTAGTATTTCATAAAATTAGATAATATATCATGCATTGTTACTTGTTATACAAGTAAATGCAAAGTTTTTTTTGTTGTTACTTAAAACAAAATTTAAAGTTTTTCTTTTCTAGATTCCGGATATATTTGATAATGAAACCCAATGTATATCAAATTATAGAGGAGGTATATTTATAAACTATGAATTACTTAATAAAACCTAGAGCTATAAATCTTATGAGAAAACTTACCATATTCATGATGTTCTTGATTAGCTTTATATCGTCAAGGCTTACAGTACGATGAACCATACGCAGCCGTTTACTATGCGGTGACCGAAAATCACCTTTGATGGGCGTCTCAGTGTCCTTAAAGAACAAAGTCGTAACAATAAACTCCAAACCATCACAAACCGTGTTTAAAGCCAAGATAACCGCGGTCCAAATAAACTTAACCAACCACCAGAACCGGGAATTACTCCTTGAACCGGTCCGAGATGATCCAGACCGGTTCTGGTACGGGAGCCTGGGGTGGTCATCGAGGTTGGATGTTTTACGCATGCAAGCGAGGATGAGAGACATGATTGACATGCCATCACCTACGGAGTGATGGATCTTCCAAACGACAACGTTTTCAGCATCCGAGGTTTTCAAGTCGAGTAGGTGAAGCTCCCATAACGGCCTCGAGGTGTCCAAAGGGATCTTCATGAGGTTTTCAAGTCGAGTAGGTGAAGCTCCCATAACGGCCTCGAGATGCGGGTAGAAAATATGTGCCTTTCTACTGAGCTCAGGGAAAGTCAATTGAGGATCGGTCAATTAGAGAAGATGGTTAACGATTTCATGAAGACCAACTATCCCTCAACCAAGTCCACTGAGCTGGAACCAAATGCCAAATCCACAACTCCCTCTCCGGAAGGTCAATAAACTTGACAGTGTTAGCTCTGATTCTCTCTCGAACTCTCTAAGTCTCTATGTCTCAAATTCTCTCTTGAACAAACTTTAAATGTTTCAATCCTTTTGTACTTTTGTATAATTATCTTTTGTACTCCCAACACTTTTTTGTCAAGCTAAATGCTTGAAAACTTATGCTTTTTATAATTTACAAGAATTTTAGCTATGATTTTGATTTAGGCTTTTCAAAACACCCAAATCAAAATAGTGTCCGCATCAAATTAGTTGCAAATTTGTAACTGATAAATGACCAAAAATTTTACAAGCGTCGCTAAGTAGTGGCTTATTAGTGACACTTCTGAGACTAATTTGTGACTACTGTGACCTTTAGGCGCTACAAAGATTGTCACTAATCAGTCGTTTATTTGTGACTACACAAATCGTCACTAATCAGTCGTAAATTACCGATTGACAAGTATAGTCACACAGTAGTCACAAATACGAGGCGTCGCTACTTAGTTGTGTTTTTCCCACTAAAAAATGTTGTCACACAATTGTCGGCAATTTGCAACGACCGAGACATTGTCACAATATTGTCGCTAATTTGCTACGATGTAGTGTTGTCACAAATTAGTCGCCAATTTGCGACGTCCTAAATAGCGTAACAATGTAGTCGCTATTTGCGACTACTTTTTGACTGCATAAATTAGCGACGACATTTTTGCGACGTCCATTTTTCGTCACTAAGTAGTTGCAAATGGGTCATTTATGACGATTTTGTGACGAAGTAGGGAGTCACAAAGTATTTGTTCTCTTGTAGTCCGGAATGAACCAGTGGATGACCGCTTCAGGTATGGTAGGCTCGGGAGCTCATCGAGATTCAATGTTTTACGAGTACACGCGACACCGTCTTTAACCGAGTAATGGATTTTTAAAACGACGACGTTTTCAGCTTCTGAGGTTTTCAAGTCGAGTAAGTGAAATTCCCATAATGGCTTCGAGGTGTCTAACGGGATCGCCGTGCGGTCGGAGAGATAGTTCTCTAAAAACGTGTTTGCGTTGTCTATGTTTTCGGTTTCGATTTTGGGAATGATGACATGATCCTCGACTACCATGTTTGTCCGAACCCATTTTGGTTCTTCTCTGATGTTCACCTTCAATATATTATTTATAGGAATAAAATGTTTAAAAGTTTTACCTTTGTTTTTTTTTTGTAACAAGAAAAAATAAAATTCTTATAACGAAAAATAAATTAACAAAAATTCTTTAATTATACAAGAAAAACTAAAACTGAGACAATTTTGAAACATAAAAAATACATCGATGATTTTCTTACCGCCATTTAATTGGTGGAATAATTGTTTAATTTATTGAGAAAATTTAAGAAATAGGTTAAAAGACTATCAAAATTAAGAAAATAAACCACATTTTTAAAAATTAAAAAAATAGGTTAATATGAACATTTTTATCCCTTTCAACACTCAATCACCTAAAATTGTAGGTGACATATTCATAATATAACTTTCATACATGAAAAGTTTATCAAACAATCTAACATCACAATCTATTTAATAAATATCCAAAACTAATCCTTCTAAGCAACTTTTAAATAATTCTGTATAAAAACCTCACCAAACAATATTTACAAATCTGAAAATTGCTACGGTAAATGAAAAACTCCAAGTTAATATTATGACAAGCTGCAAGTTGATCTAATTATGAAAAAACTTGTTTTTAATATGAAAATTTACCAACGACACATGCTGTGAGTTACTCTTCATGAATTATACTCTTTTACAACACTCACGTTCAGAATTTGGATTTCTCTGATGCCATTAAAATGTACTTGAAGTTATCAGTTTCCTCGTCCTCTTCGATGTATTTTCAACCGTTGTAGAACTTTGTTTTCCTCACCGCAATTTCTGAAAATCATGACAATCCAAGTATCAGTCATTATGGTGACAAATGTACCAAAGAAGAGGGTAAAAACAAAAAAAAAGTTCATTAAAATTACCATTAGTATACGAAGTGATGGAATTACCATCTCTTCAAAATTAATCGATGGATGTAAGCAACCAAGATTAGTTATTATAAGTAGTCTATTATTATTATCTACTATTAACAATTATATATATCAAATTATAAATAAAAAAAATTAAAGAAAGGATAAAAATGTCCATGATAGTCTATTTTTAGAATTTTTAAAAATATAGTCTATTTCCTTAATTTTGATAGTTTTTTGGCTTATTTTCTTAATTTTACCTAATTAAAATAAGGAGCTAGCAAATCAAACTACTAAAAAAAAAAAGAATCTTCCGCTAGTATTTTTCCTTCTAATGACAAAAATCTTTTGTTTTTTTATTCCTAATGACTTCCCCATTTGTATATGTTTTTGATAAATAACAGTAGCATTTAAAAAAAAAAAAAAAAGTTAAAAACACATTTATATACCAACAAACATGTATATGTAAGTGTGGGATTAACCAATTTTCTGGAGAAACGAGGATGTCTGATCAAAGTTTGGTTTATTCCTTCAATTATCACATCTGGATCGATCTTCCTCCGTAAACCAATCACCGATATGATGTTGCAGTTAAACTCCGGCGAATTGAACAGACGAGCCGCCGGACTAAGCGGTTGCTCGTCCTCTGATATGTGTCGTCTTGTGTTAATCTCCATAATTATTGTTTCCATCTCTCTCGAATATCTAAAGCCTCCCTTTTAATAGCTTCAACGTACGGTTGTGCAGTACCATTTCTTTGTGTGTATAGTATTAATTACGGAAATTTTAAATCTACTCTATTGTTTCTGTTTTTTTTTTTTTTGATACTTAATTATTTCTGTTTTCATAGCATAGAAAATGCATGTTACACTATGATCAAACGAATGCAAAGAAAATTGCACAAGTAGTTGATCGAAAAGTCAAATATGAAAATATGTGACAATGTGTATTTGATCGAATAGCATGTGGCAAATGGGGTAAGTGCTTACCTAAGCAACAACAGCTATTTTGTGGTTGTGTTTTGGTTTAATATACAGATACATGTATGATGTATCTCCTTATCTTTTTAGTAACATGGATTTTATCATCATCTTCACATATGTTTTCGGTTGAAAGAAGAGCAAGGCTTCTTGCACTTTCATCTAAGCTCATGTTTTAATCTTGTGTCTTGATCTCCATTTCGTAACTCTTTAGGGATCCAATAAGCTCTTCAAGCTTCATCGTTATGACATCAATTGGCTCAGTCATTCCTGTCTTTAATTTCTGTGAGAAAACTTGGAGGGAAGAGATATCAAAACTTTCATGACCATATCCAAATTTAAATATGTTTTTTCAAAAGCATAAGAATCGTTAGCAACCTCTCTTAACTCTCTGTGAAAGTATGTTGTGTTGTTGTCAAGTTGCATCAACAAAGTACCAAAACTAGATTGCAAAATAATAAGCTATGTTTGTTTTTCCTTGGAAGATTTTTCAAAAGTAGTTTCTAGAGCTTTTCAATCCAAACTTTTTGGTCGTTGTGTATGATAACATCATTTTAAACTCGCACGGATCAATCAAGTGGTATAAAGCATTCAACACCTTAGAATCTATAATGGTCTTAATTTTCTCTACCACCCACTTTTTATAAAGCCGGGTTTAAACACATTTGTTTGAAACAATAATCCTCAAAACTGTGGAACCCTAGTTAAACAAAAAAAAAAGAGTAGAGAGCCAACAAAACATTGTGTTAGGAAGGGAAAAAAATGAGTTTATGTTTTAATTATGCGGTTTTATATTTATTTAATTTATTTCGTAATTAAAAATATTTTAGATAGATTTTAATTATTAATTTTCATTTAAATTTAGAAAAATTAAGAATTCGTCAGAAAATTTAGATGAATGTGAAAATATTTGACGAGCAATTTCCATCAGCCTTTTTTTATTATTCTAAACTAATTATTTCCAACGGATTTAAATTAAGACTAAACATCGGAAGTAACATTTTTCTTAGTGCATCGTTAAATTAAAATATAGTCCTTAGAATTAAAAATAAAATAGAAAAGAAGATCTAGCTCAATCTACAGAGCGGAGCCTCTTTCTTGGACAGCAGTTTTGATGGTTCTTAGAGATTCTTCCCAATCATCGCATAGGCAATGAGGATCACTTATGACCGTTGGATCTACGGTCAGAGAAATCGTCATCTTGTTCATGTAACTTTGGAAATGCATCGTCAAGGCCTATTATTCAAAGACAAATGAGATCGTCAAAATCTTATTCACTAATAAGAATATAAAGTTAACAATATAATTTGTTAAATAAAGACTTGCATGAGAATGGCCATAAACACTTGGGGCAATGTAAGTGATGGGGTGTCCATAGAAGCTAATTTCTTCGAGGGGACCAATCAAATTCGAAAACGACATCGTTGTGTTTGACAATGCTCTGTTTACTATATTAGCTGTAACCTGCACTCATTATTCATAAGAATTTAGATTAATGACCAACTAACAAAAATAAATGGTGTGATATGTTTTGGTTTGATGGTATCAAATGTGCTATTTTTATTATTCAAACTAACCTCAACTCCAAACAATTTCATAATGAAATTACCAAAGATGAACGTTAACGCGGCTCCAAACGAGTTCTTCTTTCGATCAACGATCCATTTGGCTTTTCGGAGATGTTCCAACGGATCATCGCGTAATGCGATAGAAAGCGGAAAGACTATGTAGCCGATCCAATTTCCCCATTTGCACTTAGATCCTTTAGCCATCATATTAGCAAGATCCTGTTTCAAAAAAAAAAAAGAGGTATATTTTTTACAAAAATAATAACAAATAAGTTTATTTTCTGATCAGTCAATAAAAATAAAACAAAGTGATAAGTGAGTTTTTATGTGAACCTGGATTCCAGTGGTGGGTCTTAAGTTTACTAGTAAAGTTGATCTTAGCCTGATTCTTTTAGGTAGATTGTTTAAATTCCTTTTAGATTCTACTTCTTCTTCTCCCACTTTCTTCTTCTTCCCTCCTATAATATTATTAGAATTCACTGGTTAATAATGTCGATACTCTAAACATGTAACATGTCAGAAAGTATATATATATTTACCATATCTTCTCTCCAAGTATTGCGAGAGACAAGCCTGACTTACTCCAAGTACTACATCGTTGACCGTCTACTAAACCAGAAAGATAACATGTTAAATAACATTAGATCTTTAATATAATAATAAACACAAAATATAGAAAAATCTTACCATCTTCATGGTATTCTTGATTAGCTTTATGTCGTCTAAGCTTACGGTACGATGTACCAAACACATCCGTTTACACTTACTTAACTGGTAATTCCCTTTGATCGGTGTTTCAGTGTCCTTGAGGAACAAGATTGTAGCAATAAACTCCAAACCATCAGAAACCGTATTCAAAACCAACATAATCGCCGACCATGTAATCATAACCAGCCATAAGAACCGGTATCCACATGTTGAACCGGCCGGTAATCCAGACGACGGCCGGTTCTGATAAGGTAGAGTCGGGAGCTCGTCGGGGTTTGATGTTTTACGCATACATGCAAAGACAAGGGACATGAGAGACATACCGTCTCCCAAAGAGTGATGAAACTTCAAAACGGCTACGTTTTCAGCATCAGAGGTTTTCAAATCGAGTAGGTGAAGCTCCCATAATGGCTTCGAGGTGTCTAATGAGACCGTGGTGAGGTCAGAGAGATAACTCTCAAGAAACGCGTCTGCGTTCTCTATGTTGTGCGTTTGGATTTCGGGTACAATGACGTGATCGTCGATGACCACGTTTGTCCGAACCCATCTTTGTTTCTGTCTATTCTTGTTCCCACTGTTCACCTTCAAGTATAATTACTTGTTTAAATACACTACTGGTTTTTGGCTCAAACGTTTCAGTTGTATCATGTATGTAAAAGTAGTGTTAGGACTGACCAATTTACTGGAGAAGCGAGGATGTCTGATCAAAGATTGCTTAAATCCTTCCATAACTGCATATGGCTCGATCTTCTTCTTGACTCCCAACACAGCGATGACGTAGCAGTTTAATTTTGGCGCGTTGAACACACGCGCGGCCGGACTAAGCGGTATATCCTTCTCCACCTGCTTGCTCGCGGTTGTGTCTGATATGTCTACTTGTATCTTAATCTCCATAGTTTTCTCTTCCATCTTTCTCACCCTCTCTCTCACACAACTTTAGTGTGCTCTCTCTTATTGTAGCCTCCAGTTGTGCTATATATATGCATGCTACTTATTTTCTTCACGTAATTTTTGCAGATTTTTTTTTATTTTCTGACCGAACAAATTCAGTAATTTAGACCCACAATCTTATTGTGTGATACCCAACTTTAATGATTGGTTGCACTATTTAGGGTGGTTGTAATTCAACCGCTTCGTTAGTTACCCAATGAATGAAATAGGTGGTTGAAATGGGCAGATGGAATGAATTATAGGCCGGTTTAATACTCTAGGCTCTAGAAAGTAATGATATATTGACAAAATCCATTTTATAAGCAAAAATTATTCTATATATTGTACATTACAATTGTTCATATTGGGAAGTCGTAAAGCCCTTTAATCTCTTTGTATGGTTTCTGTATCCCCCTTTCAAGTTTTAATATCTTTTCTTTGTATAAAAAGAAGAAAAATAAAGATTCAGCTCGATCTACCTACTGACCGGACCGGAGCCTCTTTCTTGGACAGCAACTTTGATGGTTCTTAAAGATTCTTCCCAATCATCACATAGTCGATGAGGATCAGATATGACCGTTGGATCTACGGTTAAAGAAATCGTCATCTTGTCCATGTAACTTTGAAAATGCATTGTCAACGCCTAATCAAAGATCAATATTGAGAGCATCGTCAAATCATATTCACTAATTAAAAGATAAAGTTATAATAATATAGCTTGTTAAAAAAAGGACTTACATGAGGATGGCCATAAACACTTGGGGCAATGTAAGTGATGGGATGTCCATAGAAGCTAATTTCTTCGATGGGACCAATTAAGTTCGAAAACGACATAGTTGTGTTTGACAATGCTCTGTTTATTATATTAGCTGCCACCTACAATCATAAGAATAGGATTAGTGATCAATTAACAAAATAAAATGGTGGGTTAGCTTTATATTTAACGACATTGAATGATCTAATTGTAATTCTAACTAACCTGAACTCCAAACGAATTGACAATGAATTTACCAAGGATGAACGTTAGTGCTGCTTCGAACGAGTTCTTCTTCCGGTCGATGATCGACTTGGCTCTTCGGAGATGTTCCAACGGGTCAACGCGTAATCCGATAGAAAATGGAAAGACTATGTAGCCGATCCAGTTTCCCCATCTACACTTCGACTTTTTGGCCATCATATCGGCTAGATCCTGTTTCATTTTAAAATTTCTACAATTTAGTACATACTATATGATCGTCAATCGAAAAAAAAAAACGAAGAAATAATTAAGTGGGCTTATGTGAGATTGCCTGGATTCCTGTGGTGGGTCTTAAGTTTACAAGTAGAGCTGATCTTAGCCTTATTCTCTTAGGCATAACATTTAAATTCCTTTTAGATTCTTCTTCTCCTCCTTTCTTCTTCTCTTCTATTAATTTATCATACGATTATTAAAATTCACTTAACAATAACATGCCATATATTAACATTTATATGTCATAAAGTACATATCTGTATTATTACCGTATCTTCTCTTCAAATACTGCGAGAGGCCAGCCTGAGTTACTCCAAGTACTACATCGTTGACGGTCTACTATACCGGGAAAATAAATAAATAGATGTTTTGTTTATAAAACTTAAATAAACCTTTAATATAGAGGATAAATCTTACCATCTTCATGGTACTCTTGATTAGCTTTATGTCATCTAAGCTTACTGTGCGATGTACCAAACACATCCGTTTACTCTTTCTTAACCGGAAATCACCTTTGATCGGTGTTTCCGTGTCCTTAAAGAACATTGCCGTAGCAATAAACTCCAAAGCATCACAAACCGTATTCAAAACCAAACCAATCGCCGACCATAGAACCATAACCAACCACAAGAACCGGGAATCACCCCTTGAACCGGCTGATAACCGAGATGACCTGGACGAAGACCGGTTTTGGTATGGTAGAGTCGGTAGCTCGTCGGGGTTTGATGTTTTACGCATACAAGCGAGGACAAGGGCCATAAGAGACATACCATCTCCCAAAGAGTGATGAAACTTTAAAACGGCGACGTTTTCAGCGTCGGAGGTTTCCAAATCGAGTAGGTGAAGCTCCCATAATGGCTTTGAGGTGTCTAGTGATACCGTCGTGAGGTTGGAGACATAGCTCTCTAGAAACGCGTCTGCGTTTTCTTTGTTTTGCGGTTCGATGTTGGGCACAATGATATGATCCTCAACGACCACGTTTGTCCGAACCCATCTTTGTGTTTGTCTGTCCTTGCTCCCATTGTTCACCTTCAATTAATTTATTATTTAAGTAAAAGCTGCAAATTAATGGTAAAAAACTCAAAACTAATAAATACAGCGATAGGGAGCAGAAAGAAAAATGGTCGGTTTGAATATATTTGTGTAATAGTTAAAGGAGATGAATAATTGTAAATGTGTCGACAAAAGAATATTGTAAATATTTTTATTTTTTTCAAATATAGATGGTTCAATTTGTAGAAAAATGAGTTTGGAAAAAAAAATTATAGTGAATCTTTCAACAATTTGACCACCACTACTTAGTTTGTTTTTTTTTTTTTTTTGCTAAAATCACCGCTACTTTAGTTTACTAAGATTTCTTAAGAAAATAATTTTATAATAGTTTTCAGATGAAAATATCCGTTTTTAAAAAATAGTTTAAAAAAAATATCATTTGGGTATATTGCTTTTCCCACTATTTATATGCATTTCTTATAGATTAAAATTTGTAACCCAAATGAAATAAATCCTCCCATTTTGGAATACAATCTTAGAATGCATGAATATTTCATTGACCAAAAATATATTTGCAGAAGTTACCATTCTAAGCCAAAATGTATTACAAAGAATCATAAATATCTGGTCAATAAGCAAAAATATCCTTTATACATCTAAAAATCATGTTTAATATTTCTATATATATATATATATATATCCAAAACAAACTTTTTTTAATCTAAAAGTAGAAAACTATATATACAGTTAGGTGGCTATTTGGCAAATTGACCCTATAAACTTTCACAATGTTTCAAAACTGAAGGTTTGAGATTTCCAGTGAGAATTGTGGAGATAGAAAAATCCAAAACCAATATTAGAAAAACAACCGCCCGTTGCAAAAAGAAATAAAGGGGAAAAAAAAACAACAGCCCTACGAAAGATTATTGGTCAAGAAACACTATCCAAACTCGACGATCAGGCAAACACTAGGAGAAAAGTCAATGATAAAACATTGCCATCATAGACTTGGACATTTTCAGAGATCTACAATATTCTTTTCCCATATAAAGTTACGAGTTAAATAGTTTGTTAGATAAGTTTATCTTTACCATAAAACTAAAGTTACAATTTATAAGTATATGAATATGTAAGTTTGGGACTAACCAATTTGCTGGAGAAACGAGGATGTCTGACCAAAGTTTGGTTTAGTCCTTCGATAATAACATCTGGCTCGATCTTCCTCTTGATTCCAATCACCGTGATGACGTAGCAGTTAAACTCCGGTGCGTGAAATACACGCGCAGCCGGACTAAGCGGTTGATCCTCCTCTTCTTCTTTGTGTTCCTCTTCCCTCACGGTTGGCTCTGATGTGCCTGGTCGTGTCTTGATCTCCATGGTCTGCTGTTTAATATCTCTCTCTCCCTCTCTCGCTTTCTTTTATAATAGCCTCCAATTGTGCTAGGCCACTTTTCTCTTTATACGATTTTTGGACTTAATTATTTCTTAACCCAATAATTTAATAACTTGGACCCACAACTTTAAGAATCTGTATCTCCTTTATTATAAAAAGGTAATTTGTTATTTATAACAGTAAAAACAAAATAAATAATTGGGGTTATATACGATACGAAATTTCAGTGGGGTTTTAGTATTATATAGATGATGGTTTAATATTGTTTCCGGATAATACATTTTATAAGCCTTTTATTAACGGTAAGGAATTTCGTGGGCTAGTTGTTGCCTTGCTTTTTAGGTAATAGGGGTTTACATTTTTATTTTTTTGTATAACTTGTCAAAAAAATTAGATTTTTGATTCATAAATTTTGTATCCGAAATCGGTGTTAATGATGGTGATAAATCATTTTTAAATGGTGATAAATAATGACATTAAATACTAACTTTAAAACCATAAAACCACGCAGAGGATTGATCATGATATCATGATAAATTGATGAAAGTGTTTCGCAGGAAAAGATTCATTTCTAAATAACTATTAGAGACATGATTCGACATAGTAAACAAATACGTAAATACCGCATATAACATAATTAGTGGATGTTTCCGAGTACTCTATGACGCTCGAGTTAGAATAAAAGACAAAGACAATAGAATAGATAGTGGAGAATTTATAACTTCGTAAAAACTATATGAATATGAAGTTTATTATCGAGGTTCAAATACCGAATACCATGTTCCATATCCCACCTGACTTTGCATGCCACTTGTCTAACTGCTCCATCTGCTATTCTATGCTTTCACTCCTCGTACGGTTGGCAGTGTCCTAGTTTCGCGTCGAGATGTTTCACAAGATCAACTTTAACACACTTTAATTGATATCCATGGCATGTATTTTCTGTTTTTACCCTATCATGTGTCCGGTAAAAAACGGTTTTCACCCGTTGATTGAGAATTCAACATCAGAAGAGAGGTAAAGAGAGTTTAGTTGTGATAAAGTGATGTTTTTTTACCTACATGGTTCCCCAGTAAGAAAGCTCGGCCTATACACATATCTTCGGAGTACTGATACTTTGTAATGATCTTCTTACTTATCCTAAGGACTTTTACCTGTGGATAGCGAACTACCAGAGCTCTATTAGGCCCGAGTTTCGTTTTCCAAGGACTTGAGTTATTGTAGAGTCTGATCCAAACCGGTGTGGGCCATTGTAGAGACAGGTTCATACCTGCTGAAGATTGTTATATGGATAACAAGCTCCACCCGAGGAGTAAATAATCCCACCAGACCACGTGGTTAAAAGTGATTCGTCCATTTCAAAAAAATTATTTCATACTAAAAAAAAGTAGAAACATAAAATTATTTGGAAAAAATTATAATATATTTGTAACAATAAAATAACAAATCACGTAGATTTAGAATGAAATTAAACTTTTTTTTATCAAACATTATTAAAATATGTTGCCATAATTGGTAATTCAAATAGACGGGAAAATGTTTATAATAGAATTTTTTACAAATCTAGAACATGCTTAAACCTAATTTTCTAAACTAAGATAAATATAAATACTGTAAATGAAAAGATAAATATCAATATAAATGATATCTTAATAGAAAAGCAAATTTCATAAACTTAGATATTAACAATTTTAGAAGTTTTTTATATTTTCATAATATTGGTTAGTTATCTGGATTGTTCTATCTTGACCTCTCAATTTCTCAGTATTTGTTTAAATTATAGTTCTTCATATTAGTTGATTTGTGATTTTTGTAGGCTGACTCAAACTAAATTATATATGAATTGAAATATGAAAATTCAAAAATCCCCGAATTGAATTGGACTAGTATTATATACGACATTCTGTTTTCTGACAGATATTATAAGACATTCGTATATTAACATCAATAGTTAGAAAACACACAAAATTGACCATGTCGATAACATCTTGTTTTCTGTTTTAATTTTTTTAATAGATTTCGAGTGACTAATAAAATATATACACGCATAACAATATATGGGCAAGTGTCTAGACCTATGTTGCATGGAATCGGAAACGGGTACGTGGAAGCGAAACGTTCGGAAACGCGGAAGCGATTTTTTTGAAAAATTTAGGAAGCGGGTACGTTTTGGAAGCGTAGAACTAAATCAAATATATATATATATATATATAAATACTTTTTAACATTCAAAACTAAACCAAATTGAAAAACTTCGTTTACAAATTGGATCATAAATCTAATACATAAAAATATTAAGTAACTTAACTAAAATAAACAACCCATAGTACTAAAATCAAAGATTTAGACTATCATATTCATGTTGGTTTTCATTTACTCCATCAAATAAAATTGCTTCTTAACTCTGGTTTGTCGAGGGAAAGATCTTTAAACTCATATCTTTCAAGAATAGTTTCATTACATATACTATGAAATATATTATGTTCTTCTACAAGATTGCCGAGAGATACATTGGAAGCTTAAAGAGTCATTCTACAGAGATTGTGAGCAAAATCTTAATCGTTCTTACTTCTTAGTGACTAGGGATGTGATAATTCATATTTTTAGGGGTTTTTCTCTCTAAGTTGTAAAAATATCTAACTTTTTTTAAGTTTTCTAATATTTAATTTTTATCATCCAAAATGAAAAGAAGTTTCCATCGCGATTCCAAAATGGAATCAGACGCTTCCAATGCGCTTCCAAATTGGAATCAGACGCTTCCAAGGCGCTTCCAAAATGGTAATTTTTAGAATCGCGATTCCACGACGATTCCAAGAGATTCCAAGAGATTCCGATTCCGATTCCGATTCCGAAGCGTAAACGTCATAAAATGGAGTTTCCATGCAACCTAGGTCTAGACATAATAATAGTAGTTTAAAATTCATGGTCTAACACGGCACGATGCCTAGTGACGACGAAACAATCCATTGAAACCATCCGTATATATCATCGGTCATATTCATATTAACGACTTCATGGTCCACCCACAATACCGCCTTTATACTTCACAACCATATACCTTTAATTGGTTTACATTTTTTTTTTGCTAAAAATAATTGGTTTACATTTATTTATAGCTTTATCTAGGTTATATACTTATAACAATATAGCTATATACAGTACTAATTAATCCCTTAAAGGTGAGACCATGATCTACGTTGTTAATAAGAACATAATCTTTGTCATAGTGATCTATCTTTTTAAAAAGGTAGGTGGCGGAGAGCCATTTTGGTACCTATTTAAAAAATTTGCATGTATTATATTTCGGAATTCTGTCTAATGGTAAAGTTTTATTGCTATGAAAGTTGATTTAGGTTCCACTATTATGTTTTTCAGAGGATATTATCACCTCTGATTAATTACTAGAGAAGTTTGATAACCTTTTTGTGGGGTTCGTGCTCTTCTTCTCCAGAATCATTTATTCTAGTAATTGGAATTGATTTTATTTTGGCAAAATCCACTTTTAAACTCGGGGAATTTGCAAAATTATGCCACATTAAAAAATTTTTTTGTCACAATACACCTTTAAAGTATTTTGTCATTTTTGACCAAAATTACCCTTAAAGAAAATATAAAATATTAGAAATACATTTTTTAAAATTTTTTAAAAATCTGAAAATTAAAAATACATCATTAGTAGTCATCTCTATATATATAAAAAAAACAACTTTAAAACTTTGGTTAAAATTAATGATATAATTTTCGTCTACGGCTTCCAAAATCGACATTCTACGGCTATTTTTTACGGTCGGGTAAAAGAATTTACATTCTGCTAGATTGTCTATCTTCTGCATTGATGTAGAATATGTCTTCTTCTAATTGTACTTCGATTTACGAATTTTAGAACACACATTCTAACACTTCTTATGTCGTCTACGAATGACTGAAGATAATTTGTTCCATTTTTTCTACAGTATACTACTACCGTAGAATATGTTTTCTGGAAATCAGTTCTAATAAGATGATAAAGATGAAGAGGGTTATTTGGAGTTGTTCTTGTACCAGTCTGAAGTATTACAAGAAATGCAAAACCAAGATAAGTTGATCGTTTGATGAAGAGGAACAAGAGTATTTACGTGGATTGGATTAGGAAATGGAAAATGATATATACTTAGAGGCAAAGGAAAATATTTTTGAAGAATATATTCAAGAAAAGAATAAGGAAAATTGTCATTATCGATAAAGGAATGTTGTGTAGGGTTAAGTAGGTGTTCTCTATTAGTATATATAGAAAGAGGAATGTGGATGCAGTTTTTCACGCCTCATATATGAGAAAACCGCAGAGAGATTGATCGAGAAAAAGAGGTGTCTTTGGTGTTTTTTTTTATGTTGTAGCTATTGTGGTTGTTGTCGTCTGAAGCAGTTCGTGGTGTTCTTGTCTCTGTTGTTCGTTTGAAAATAGTTTGTGGTGTGTTGCCGCTATTCGTCTGAAGCTGTTCGTGGTGTATTACTGATGTTCATCTGAAGCAGTTTGTGGTTGTGTGCTGTTGCCAATAGTTGTTATTGGTGTTGTGGAGATTCCACAAAACTCAAGTCTAGGCTCAGGGCGGGATCTCGATAGAGATTTAGTCTTGTTTCGAGTAGATCAGAAGTGAGAAAGTGTTACAGGAAAGGTAGTTCAGGATCTGAGACAGAAAGTGCTACATAACTGGAAATTGGGTCCGATGGATTCTCGTGCAGAAGGTATGTCTATGACAAGACCACCACATCTTGATTCTGCTAATTATGGATATTGGAAGGTGCATATGGAAGCTTTTATTAGTGGTCTTGCTGAAGATTTTCCGTATGCAATTGAAGTTGGTTGGAGTCTTCATGTAGTAACTGATGATAAGGGAGTTGAAAGTCTTAAGACAAGAGACAAGTGGACTGCTCTTGAGAAAAAGCAAGCTAGTTATAACTCAAAGGTAAAGACTGTGCTTTACAACACGATTGATTCGAGCCACTTCAAACTGATATCTCAACGTGCTTCAGCGCAAAAGACTTGGAAGACATTGGAGAATATGTTTGAGGGAACTAATAATGTGAAGAGAACCAAACTTGATATGTTGGCTTCAAAGTTTGAGAATCTGAGGATGGAAGAAAATGAATTTGTGGCTGAATTTAGTGCTAAGTTGTGTGACATTTTGAATGAATCGTTTGCTCTTGGAAAGCAGTATAAGGATAAGAAGTTGGTGAAGAAGTTGAAGAGGTCGCTGCCTTCGAAGTTTGAGTCAAATACCTTTCGATGAGTTTTTTGGAATTATGAAGGCTTTTGAGTTGAACAAGGCATATGAAGATAAAGAAAGACAGAAGGTTAATGACACTGGAGCTGTACAAAGGGTGTATATGCTGATGATTCGTTGGCCTTGTTGACAAAACAATTTTCTAAGTATCTGAAGAACCAACATAATAAGAAAGATAATAGAAGCATGGAAGATGGTGGTAATTCATCGAAGAACATTCAATGCTTCGAGTGCAAGGGCTTTGGGCATGTCCGTTCTGAATGTGAAGAAGTAGAAGAAGCAGGCACTAACCAGCATTGAGAGTGTTTCAGACACTGATTCAGATGATGAGATGGACTTGAAGAACTTTGTGGCTCTTACAACGTTTATCTCCAGTCCTGTAACGGAATCTGCAGAAGGACCTGCAGCAGAATCTGCAAAATGACTAACAAATTTTGCAGCAAACATTGGCTCAATTTTGTTCGAACATATCAGATGTTGAACGAACATTGGCTCAATTTTGTGAAGAACTATCAGATGTTGAACGAACATTGGCTAAATTTTGTTGAAGAAAATTCGTTGTTAACTAAAGAAAAAGTCAAAATAGAGGCTCAAGTTGTTGAAACACAAAAGTATGCTGCTGAGAAAGAAGAAAAAGCAACACAAGCTAGAGTTCAGCTTGAAGAGACACAAAAGCAATTGAGGATGCTTAATAACGGTACAGATCAGCTGAATCATCTTTTGAATATTGGGAAAAGTCCTATAGAGCGACATGTTCTTGGATTTACTGGGAATTCTTCATAAACAGGTTGTGTTTTTGTGTCAGGAGGAATTAGAGAGACTGCAGCTAGTTCCGCTACAGAGCCATCGACCATAATTACTGCAAAGGCTGCAACTACTTTGAAACATGTAAGTGCTACAGGAACTGCAACAAGAAAGCTAAACTTGCTGAATGAACATGGACAAATCTTTCGACATGTTTGTCATCATTGTGAAGTTTTTGGGCATATTAGGCCAATATGTTTTAGATTATTGAGGGAGAATAATTGAAGGGAGCAAGCTTATGTTGAAAGATTTCATGGTCCAACATGTTATCAATGTGGAGTTCAAGGACATGTTCAACGTCATTGTTTCAGATTTAATTGAAGGTTCGGTCATGAAGGTCAAAGGTTCAAGAACATTTGGGTTAGGAAAGATAACCATTATGGAGCTGGTGCATTGGGATTTCATCCTCTATTTGAACGGGGACGAGCATTAAATTAGTTTTTGACCATGATGTGACTCAAGTAAGGGGAGTTTGGTGTTAATGGTGTTCAAGTGTTATTGGTGATGATGTCATTGAAGTTATAAGAGTTGGGTTCACATACATAGTCAAAAAGAGGGAGAATGAAGAGGAGTTATTTGGAGTTGTTCATGTATCAGTCTGAAGTACTAAAGGAAGTGCGGAATCAAGATGAGTTTCATTTGATGAAGAGGAGCAAGAGTATATACGTGGATTGGGTTAAGAAATGGAAAATGATATTTACTTGGAGGCAAAGGAAAATATTTTTGAAGAATATATTCAAAAGAAGAATATGGAAAGTTGTCATTATCGATAAAGGAATGTTGTATAGGGTTAAGGAGGTGTTCTCTATTAGTATATATAGAGAGGAACGTTGCTGCAGCTTTTCACGCCTCATATAAGAGAAAAACGCATAGAGATTGATGGTGAAAAAGAGGTGTCTTTGGTGTTTGTTTTTGTTGTTGTTGTAGCTATTGTGGTTGTCGTCTGAAGCAGTTCGTGGTGTTGTTGTCTCTGTTGTCTCTGTTGTTCGTTTGAAGCAGTTTGTGGTGTGTTGCTGCTATTCGTCTGAAGCAGTTCGTGGTGTGTTGCTGCTATTCGTCTGAAGCAGTTCGTGGTGTGTTGCTGATGTTCGTCTGACAATTTGTGGTTGTGTGTTGTTGTCAATAGTTGTTGTTGGTGTTGTGGAGATTCCACAAAACTCAAGTCTAGACTCAGGGGGAGTTTAGCTCAGGGTTGGGTTATTCTGAAGAATTCATGCTATTGAATAAAGAGGTCAATTTAGAAGTTGTACTTGATTTATGCGTTTGCAATTGTATTGCTTTCTTATTCTAGTGGATTTGAATCTGGACTTGGTCCCGGGAAGTAGGAAACAAACCTCGTTTCGTTAAAAATTATCTTGTGTCATTTATTTCCTATACTACATACTGCCTCATATGCATTAACAAAGGAAACAAAACAATATATAAGATTATTGTTATAGGGATAATCATCTAAAAATTAAAATACCCTTTAATAAATTATGGACTCAGTTTTTTTTTTTTTTTGTCATTTACTAAATCAGCTGAGTTTGTGATATACCCAAAATGAACTTCTCCTAAACAAAACAAACGTTTGAAGCTGTAAATCTTGTCATAATTTCATTTATCATTCGACACAAGCAAATGTTTAACTTTCGATTGTTCAACATTTATAATAAAATGAATCTTATTTAAACTAATATAAAAATACATAATTTCGATAGTTCAACATATATATTAAAGATAATTTAAGCAATATATTGACGAAAACTAATAATTATTAATTATACCCCTATCAATGAACAATAAAATTTGGAAGAAATTAGGAATCAATCTCTCTTTTTCTTTTGTGCTTTTTAGGAACTCGTCCTGTTTTCATCTCACTTTTAGAACACAGAAAAAAATGACCGTTAAACGAATATACTTTTATGCGAGCCATACCCGATGTTCAAAGATAAAAGAAAGAAAAGAATATAATTTTTACCCTTGTTTCAAAAAAAAAAAAATAGTTTTTGAAAGAAAAAGAATTGGAGAATCCACTATTCAGAAAAATGATATATTCTAAAAGATCACAATTAAAGTTTAAACCCATTTCAGAGGTTACCATTCAAGAAAACATTTTCTATATATTAAAGTATAATCATTTTGAGCTTATGTGTCAAGCGCTCTTTTTTTCTAACATTTTTGAATTAATTAAGGGATTGTTTCAAAACTAACCTACAATTTGTGGTCAAATGCAAATGTAACTCACTTTTCCCTCCATCTCATATTTAGCCACTTTCTCATAATAATATCTCTAACCACATTACTTAATCACGAAAATGTCATTATCTTTTATTTATTTTTATTTTCTTTTCAAAATTCTGAGTTTTTAAAAATACTCAAACACCAAACATATCAAGTTATTTACCAAAATACCATCTTCTTCAATTTTTCCAACCACCATCAACAACACAATTTGAGCTCTAAATGCTTCCTTACCCGGTTTTTATGCTCTAAATGCTTCATCTTCAAGCTCCTAATCACTGTATTTTCATTACCCTCATCCCATTCATCCAAAAAACTATCTAATTTTTGTTTTACAAATTTCTTCTCCCACAATATCTTGTTTTCTTGTAATTCTTACATATATAACGGTTGAGTTTCTTTGCTATCATTGCAATTCAAAGTTTATGGTGCTTTCCGAGCTTAAAAACAAGTTTAACGGCGAAAACACTCGATTTTTCCAAATCTCAAATCTGTTACGCAGTTGTAGACTTTCGAAGAAGTCTACAAGTCAACGGAAATGTTAGATTTAGAATTGACCATTCTTGAAAATATATGAAGTAGACTTCCCGAGAAGTCTACATGTTCGCCTTTGAAAATAATAAAAAGGACATGTAGACTTCATCTGAAGTCTAAGTAAAAAAGAGGCTAGTTTTGCATTTGACCATAACTTTGACTTTATAGAGTAGACATCGTGTGAAGTCTACGAACTATAGACTTCAGGCGAAATCTACTTTGTAAAAAAAGGGTCAATTTTGCATTTGACCGTAATTTTGACTTTTTAGTGTAGAGCAGCAGAAGTCTACTTTGTACGAACGGGTTCGTTTTGCATTTGACCAAAATTTTGAATATTTTACCAGAGTAAACTTTAATTTGTAGACTAGTAAAGCAGTCTACTATTTATTTAATTAAATAGTAGACTTCTACGGAAGTCTACATATTATTTAATTCAAAATTTTGGTCAAACACAAATTAACTTCTTTTTACGAGTAAACTTCTCTATAGCTCTACATCCTAAAGTAGACCGTAAATGAAGTCTACTCCTAAAAGTCAAAATTTGGTCAATTGCAAATCTAACCTTCTCCTTTTGGTGTAGATTTCATGTGTAATCTACATTCGGATGTAGACTTCTAATGAAGTCTACGATATTTTGACGGGTTTCCGCGTATATTTGTAGACTTCTCTTGAAATCTACTTTAAAAAGTCAAACTTTGGTCAATTGCAAAACTAACCCTCCTTATTTTGTAGACTTCTCTAGAAATCTACACCTAAAAAGTCAAACTTGTGGTCAAATACAAAAGTAACCTGTACTTTTATGAGTAGCCTTCGCGAGAAGTCTACAAACCAGTGTAGACTTCAGGTGAAGTCTACTTCGTGATATGTCATAATTGCAAAAGTAACCTGAACTTTTAGACTTCTGCTGACGCCTACAATGATGACTTCGGCAAAGGTCTACATTTTGAAATTCATTAAAAATGCTTTTAAATCTTATCTTTAATGAATTTTCAGATTTTTTTGTTGAAACATGTGGGTTAGTTAGTGTTTTTACTTATATGTCAGTTGGACATGTTTAGTTTTAATATTTATTGGATTAATCCATTTTCATGTTTGGTTAGTACATAACTCAGTTGTGTAGACGTCATACAAAGTCTACATTTTGAAATTCATTAAAAATGCATTTAAATCCTATTTATAAAGAATTTTTCAGATTTTTTTGTTCACAAATGTGTGGTAGTTACTGTTTTTATTTCAAAATGAGTTGGACATGTTTAAGTGTAATATTTATGGGATAAATCAATTTTTTTGTTTGGTTAATACTTATCTTATTTGTGGAGACTTCCTATGAAATCTACTTTTGTTGTGCAGGCTTCGGTTGAAGTATATATCTCAATTACATGTTGTCTATATTGGGACTGGGTTGTGAAAGACAAGTTATGGAATTTTGAAGTAGGTAGTCATAAAAGAGGAGAACTTCAAATCTTTTTCAAATCCTTTTCTCAAAGAATTCTCAAAATCTTGAACACGTAAAAAGATCCTGAAATTTTAACATTTGCAATTTTAACTCTAGTGTGTGTTTTGTGTAATCATAAATCAAGTCAAAGTTCATATCATTATCTCACTTGGTGAATTGTAATTCAAGAAGTAAAGAGGTTTTCATATATTGTTAAGAACTTAAAATTAAGAACTAATCTTTTCTTTAGTTCAAAATGATAAAGATTTAACATACAATGAATGGTTTTACAATTGTATATGCCAATGAATGAATCACATAAACAGAACTTTTAGCTTTCTTTGATGGTTGTTGATTCTCTTTAGAAGGTCTTGCTCTCTTATGCTTTGGCTTTGCCATTTGTGTTGGTACTTCCTCTGCGCCTCCACTTTGAACAATTGGCTTTGAAGTTATCTTGGATAATGTATGTTCACTCTAAACAGAGACAAAGGAATTGATGAAACCTTCAACCATAGTTTCTGCCTCAGAGACATTAGATTGTGGTGTAAGCAGTATGAAGTCGTCATTCATAATAGCGTCAATCTGACAAGGAAACATAAGATCCAAAAATTAGGCTATCGCTCCAATATATTCATTTACAGAGTCAAATGAAGCATTATTACTCAAATACTTAATCATTAAAATGGCATCAATAATAACAATGTGATTTCAGCAGACTTTAAAAAACGTTCATGAAGAAAATCAAGCTAGAGTAACTTATCAGAGCCTCCATGTGAAACAAGCACAAGTTTCATGACCTCACTTAGTTTTTCAATCAAGCCCTAATATTAATCCTCATAAACAAATTCTCAAAACCCACAAACAACAAAGATAAATGGCTATACCTAGCAAAAATCCTATGATAACATATTCGAAGAGCTAATAAATGGCTATAACTAAAGTGACAATGATGGCAAATTACCATGTGATTATGTGCCTGTGAGACTCATAATAGAGTGGCTGATTGCAATAGTTCAGCTTCCAATAGTTTCCATTGACCTAGAAAATGAGAAGTAAGAGCAGAACATTGCAAAGTGCTTTAGTTACAGAGCAAAATAAGCTTGACATAGGGAAATATATGTGGGACAAAAGGCAGATAAAAAATGTCAGAACAAACATAAGTTATATACAAACTATGGTATATAATCTCACACCTCATATCATCACGACTATGAGCATAACAAATGCTTTGAACGATTTATACTTTTGGCAAGAAGACATTTAAAATCACATATTCAACTTTCTGCTAACTTAGAAAGATACTCAAAGAGTCAAAGAGGGGAAGAGTATACATACATTGGTATCATGATCCTTGTACAGATCCTTATGAAGGATCTTTACAGATGCCTTATCCCCATTCGATTAAGCCACTTGATATATTCCTTCGTAAGTCAAAAAGCAATGTAGTATTTTGTTAAAAAACGTTAACTTGACTACTAAAGAATTCATTATGAGAAAGTGAAGCAAAACGCTATTGCCTTTGAGTTACCATCAGCCTTCCGGACTTGAAGTTCTTGTGGATTTACAAGACCTTCACGAGGATTCGCCACAACCATCAGTGTCCTAATGGTTCTCTAAAATCAAGAAGAAACAATTGTAACTAAACAACAAAATGTGACATGAAAAGGAGGAGAGCTTGATTCATCAAAAAGCATACCAGCATCGACCTGCTTCGAGGGGGCGTGAGCTCTGTCTAGAAAGCTATCTTGTCTCTGAAATCTATCAACTTCCTAACACAAACACATGCTAAATAATATTATATTACAATGGAAGATACAATGACTAAAAGAGAGAAAATGAATCAGGTTTTGTCTCCTTAGACTCGTACATGAGCAATATATACAGGTTTTCACCGTGGCTGATGACGGAAGCTTCGTTGCTGAGACCTCTGGTTTTGATAAAACGGAGGAGGAGGAGAAGGACAAGCGGCATAGTTTTGATTTGACGGCGACTGAATAACTTGATTATATCGTTGTTGCGGTGGAGGCTAAAAATTATTATTCCGGTTGAACGGTTGTTGCTGACCATGGCTGAATACGAGTCTGGCGTCATGGACTGACTGAAAATGCGAGCCACAGACAGATCTGGAAGAAAGAAAGAGAGCCATGAACAGATCTGGAAAAGAGAGATGCTTGAGAGCGATAGAGAGAGGGATGTTTGAGAGAGAGCGCCGTTTAACAAATAACAAAAAAACTAGGGTTACGTAGTAAAATTCATTTATATATGTAGGCAAAAATATTCGGTTATGTTAAAATTTTGGTTTAGTAGACATCAAAAAAAGTCTATGAAACCCTAAACTCTGAATGAAACCCTAAACGCTATGTAGACTTCAAAAGAAGTCTGCAAATTGAAATAGACTTTAATAGAAGTCTTCTCTCTAAAAGTCTAAATTGATTGTTTTCAAAAATGATTCAATATCCTAAATAAAAACTTGTTTTAAACATTCAAAATATTTGACATATTCGTTATTTCACATTCTTACACCAAATTGAGCATTTTAAATATAAAAATTATACACCCTAAATCTAACCATAAATATAAAAACGTGTTTCCGACTTCTAATGTCAAACCGTTATCTATCTTTTGGACTCGTAACTCAGAGACATACGCCAAATAACATACATAAGTCAAAATAAAACATCACTTTATAGTTAACATAACTTTATAATATGAACTCTAAACTATAATGTCTACTAAGTTGTTTACTCTAAACCCTAAATCATATATAAGAATCCTTAAACTTAATCTATTACAACCATAAACTCATGAAACCTATAAATATCAAACAACAATAAGTAGCAACATGTGACCACATCAATAACTAAACACAGGCTTATGGACAAGATTAATTGGTATGTCATGTATTGATTTAGTATAGTATGTATTTGTATTTCATTTACTACCCCATTTTTCTTTGTTGGTTTAATTTGTTTCAATTTTGTGAAATATTATTTTTTAAAGTCACATATTTTTATAGTTTGGTTATGAATATACCTTTTTTATCAAATTATTTTTTGTTGATTTATAAATTTAAAATAACTAAATTATTATGGAGTAGACTTCTTTTGAAGTCTTCACCATGTATTATGTAGACTTCTCCGAATGTTTACATTGTAGACTTCTCTAGAGCGTTGTAGACTTTTTGAGGGCTAAAACAGTAATTTTACAACCCATTTTTTTGTTTGGTCATGAAGGCTGTATTTGTAATTTTTCTACCCTCTTGGGTTAGTTTTGCCAAACATGACATAAGGGGTCTACATTTGCATTTAAAATCAATTTGTGAGTCATTTTTAGCAATTTTTCCATTAATTAATTAAATAACTAACTCCTACTATACTCATATCCAAACACTAGAAAAATAATTTAATCTCCATACCCAAACAAACTATAATTATCATTAACTACTACAGTATAACCTTTATAAATTAATACTCTATATATTAATAATCACCATAAATTAATAAAATCTTCCGGTCCTGAGTCGGGCCAATGTAAAAATTAGCGAAATTCGAGAAAATGCTAAGATAATAATTTTTTTAAAATTCCTATGTAAAATATGGTCCCAGTAATAGTATAAATTAACAACCATATAAAATTATGCATATATATATATATAGAACTATGATAATATACTAAAACATGGTTTTAATGATTTTTGTTTTGACTTAAAATTAAAAATATCACTATATCTTATCTTTAACTTTACTTATTTGCATAAAAAAAATTATGATTATTTTCTCATTTTGTAACATAAACTTGTGAAAATTTATAAACAAAATAATTGATTCTTTATACCTAATCTCTTTTCTGGGATTGGATGGTATGCCTTTGAGACGGACGATATGGCGTTCATGATGGGTGCTTGCAATGCAAGACGGAGTATCTCCCCATTATATTCGGAGGTCGACGCTTTAATATGGACCATGCAATGCATGCTCCATACGCAGAAGACGGAGGTTGCTTTCGCAACAGCCTGTTCTGATTTGGTGAAGATGGTGTCTACACCGATGGAGTGGCCGGCATTTGGCGTACAACTCGAAGCCCTGACGAACCTAAAAGAGAAGTTTACTTATTTCTCGTTCTCGCTCATTCCGCGCACACAAAACTTCAGAGCCGACAGGCTAGCGAAGGGTGCACGCAGTTTTAATTACGAAATTTCTTTTGTAAGCTCGTCACCACCAGCTTGGATACCCAACTGGTCGTGATTAAGTTTATAAAGCTGTTGAAGAAAGAAAAAAAAAAACTCTTTCTAAATGTATTCATCGACATTAGGGATAATAACATCGACATTACAGATAATAACCATGATTTCTTCTAAATTTTATACATAATATATCATTTTAATTTAATCGTCTATTATGATAATAGCATCATTCTATTGTGATAATCAAAAAAATTAATCACAATTTCATGTCATTTTTGCAAATGGATTCATTTAATTTTATAATATAATCATTCGAATTTTTTTTTAACAAAATGATTACCTTAAATGGATTTTCCTCTATAAATTAATAAATATTAATTTATCGATAAATTAATATCTCTCTAAATTAATAAATTTTCAAAGTCCCAACATTATTAATTTATAGAGGTTTTACTGTACTATATTCATATCCAAACATTCCAAATACATTAATCTCGATATTCAAATACAAATTAAATAAGTTTACTCATCTAATTAACGTAACTAATATTATTAAAATTAATACATATAAAATCTCATTACAAAAAAACTATTTTAACACACAATATTAATTTGGCTATTATAATGCATATTACCAAACAATTTTGAAACATGAATTAACAACTAAATAAATACTAAAATAATAATTAATTTTAAGATCGGAAATAGGTGACAAGTTTTTGGTTATATACGCAATCTTCCGTTTTTGTATCTTAGAATCATATACCGTATCTTTAAAAAATATGTTATGTTGGTTTCAATTATTTCACGGGTGGAACATATTTTGTAAAACATATTATAAATTTCACTAAAAAATTATAATGATATAGCCACAATTATTTTCGTAGCTATGTCTACGTATTTGTAGCAAATTTGATGTTTGCCACGAATTGCTACAAATTTAGTCTGCTGAGTAATCAGCCGTCGGTAATTCCGGTTTCGTAGCAAATTGTCGCAAATTTGCTACAAACTGCAACAGAATTACGTTGTTGCAAATTATTCAAATTAGCAACAGATTTAAGCGTAGCAAATTTGTTATAAATGATTTGTGATAATGTGTTACAAAATCAACCAATTTGCAACAAACATTTATTTGCTAGTTATCACAAATGATTTCAAACGTTTTGAATCAAGTTTGCTACAATTCGTTACGAGACCAATGTAATTAATACAAAAATAAGAATTATATTATTAATCTGACATAATAAAATTAATACAATCGTATTTAAAAACTAAAATGTAATCTAATTTGCAATTTCAAAACCCAATTACAAATCCATGAATAGCAAATCCATGAATTATCACATAGAAAGAGAGAGTCGAAGGTTCTTTCGCAATAGCACCAAATTTTAAGGCTTTTGAGATTACTCCTTGAGCCTTTTATTCATGTTTCAAGGGACCAAGAGAAGTATTACTTTGATGGCTATTGTAATAACTTAGACCATAACTCGGTTGCTGAAAAATAGTACCAATGGCGACAAAGGAATGTGCGAGATGTTGTGAACATTATGGAGAGATAAGATACTCTGAATATGAAAACAAAAAGTGTGGGAGATAACAAGAAAACTAGGTAACTAAAACAGGAAGCATTATACCGGAACATAGCAAAATCGAGATAGCTTTGCTTTTACATTCTCATCGTGTACCTAATATGAAATTACGAAAGGAAAAGAGTTTGAGGTTTATATTATAGAACAAGAGAAGAAGACACCAAGACGAGCAAGTATATTAACCTTTGTGTTTCCGACAAGATATAGCATTAGGTGTCAATCCCAAGCCTCGTAGATCTCGAATGCTACGCTGTGTTGGTTTTGTTTTATGAAAATAAGAGACCAAAACAAATTAAGTTTCCCAAGATAGTACTTGCATTTCTAGAAATATATATATGATATATACAAACATATTTCCGCTATCACTACCTTTCAAGGCGTGAAGCTCATCAGCAATGACATCACTAAGCTTGCCTATAAACCAAAACCATTGTTACATCAGAACAATAATGAAAAAACAGAACCAAAGAAGTCAAACTAATGCTCTACATATTGATCCAGTGGAGCCTATTAGGTTGTTATGATAAGTGGTTAGATGATAAGTAGAGTTGATATTAGGTTATAAGTCTCCTTTAGCTTATCTTCTCCTTTGACTCTCAAGTGTATATATAATGTATGTTGTACATTTCATTTGAGTTTAATGAGAAATTAATCTGTTTTACAACAGAGTTAATATGGTATCAGCAGCGATAATACGATTTCTCATTCTTTCTCTCTAAAAACAGTTTCCAACTGATTCTAACAAGATTTTTCAGCTCCATCATCGATTCTTTTCTTCCATTTCTTTGTTTCTTCTCAACGAAATCATCAAATTCATTGTTTTCATCATCTTCTTTTCCATTTTCTTCACAATTTGAGCTCCAATTTCAAAAAAATCGAGTTCAATGAGTGTTCCGATTCATCAAATTTCCATTGTCTTCTTCGCATATTTCTTCTCCATCATTCACCAGCTGTTCTTGTTAGAATTGAGGTTTTTCTTAAGCTTATGGCGTTTTTCTCCGCTTGATTCTTGCTCTATCTCTTATTCGTTGAAGAATCCGACTTGTTCCGATGTCGTCAACGATTCCGCCTTCGAATTCTTCTTCTTCGAGTCCCGATATCATCAGGAATCATACATCTATTGATCAGTATGATAATCCTTACTTCCTTCATAGCTCTGATCATGCTGGCTTGATTCTTGTCTTGGATCGACTTAGTACATGAGCTGATTTTCATTCTTGGAGACGCTCAGTGCGTATGGCGTTGAACGTTCGCAACAAATTGGGATTTATCGATGGTAATGTTCTTAAACCTTCTCCTGATCATCGTGACTATGGATCTTGGTCACGTTGCAATGACATGGTTGCAACATGGCTCATGAATTCAATATCGAAGAAAATTGGTCAAAGTTTACTGTTTATTTCAACTGCTAAGGGAATTTGGAAGAGTCTTTTGTGTCGATTTAAGCAGGACGATGCTCCTCGCGTTTATGAAATTGAACAAAGACTAGGTTGTATTCAACAAGGAGCAATGGATGTAAGTGCTTACTATACTGAACTAGTGACTCTATGGGAAGAATATAAGAACTATGTAGAGTTGCCTTTGTGTACATGTGGGAAGTGTGAGTGTAATGCAGAAACTTTGTGGGAACAGCTGCAACAGAGGAGTAGAGTTACAAAGTTTCTTATGGGGTTAAATGATTCATTTGAGTCTACTCGTCGCCATATCTTAATGTTGAAGCCAATACCTTCTATTGATGATGTCTTTAATATGGTAGCTCAGGATGAGAGACAGAAGAACATTAAACCTTCACCTAGAGTTGATAATGTGGCTTTTCATACATCTGATTCTTCACAAGGTTATGCTATAACGGATTCTCAAGGTCCCTTGGAGACTGTTGCTTATGCCAATACTCAAGGCCATTTCAAGCCTAGATCATCTAGACCGGTTTGTACGCACTGCGGTCAGATGGGTCATGTGATCCAAAAATGTTTTAAGAAACATTGCTATCCTCCAGGTTATATACCAGGATACAAGAGTAATTCTGGTTCTCAAGCTTCACAGAGAGGACAATCTTTTCCTCAAGGAGCTTCATCTCAAAATCATGCAGTAGCAAATGTGGTGACAGAATCATCTCTTGTACCTCCTTCTCTGAATCTTGATGTTAGCAAGATGGATCAGTCTCAACTTCAGTCACTCATTCAGCACTTAACAGCCCATGTTCGAGTTTCTCCAGAGCCTCATGTTCCTTCCCCTGTATCCTCATCTCCATCTATAACAGATCATGGAGTTATGGCCATTCAATCTTCGGCTGGTAACTCCTCCTTTCCTACTGTTTTTCCTTTTCCATATTCTTCTCTTCGTTTTGAAAATAATGTTTTAACTTTTCAACACCAATGTCTCTCTTCTCTTCATACTGCCCTTCCTCATGGTAGTTGGATAATTGACACAGGTGCTACTAGTCATGTTTGTTCTGACATGGCATTCTTTAGTGATGTTGCTAGTGTTTCAGGGGTGACAGTCTCTTTGCCTAATGATACTAGAGTTGGTATTAATCACTGTGGCACTGTCACTTTATCTTCATATCGCATCTTGAATAATGTGTTGCATGTTCCATCATTCAAGTTCAGTCTTATCTCTGTGAGCAGTTTACTCAAACATAATCAATATTCAACTCATTTTTTCCCTGATTTTTGCTATATTCAGGAGTCTATTCAGGACTTGATGATTGGTAGAGGCATTCTTCTACATAATCTCTACATTTTACAGCTAGATCTCCCTTCTCATGCTCAGCATTTCTCTGGATCCTTGATGGTTGATGGACATCTCTGGCATCAACGCCTTGGACATCCATCTACTGACAAGTTAAAGATTCTCACGGGTACTTTACCTATGTCTAAGTCTACTGTAGATTCTTCTCTTTGTTTAGTTTGTCCATTAGCAAAACAAAAAAGATTAGCTTTCCCTTCTCAGAATAATAGGAGTACTCAGCCTTTTGAACTTGTTCATTAAGATGTTTGGGGTCCTTTCTCTACTGAGTCTATAGAAGGATATAAACACTTCCTTACCATTGTTGATGATCACACTCGTGTAACATGGTTTTATATGATGAGATATAAAAGTGAAGTTTCTATACATTTTCCTGCCTTTATTAAGTATGTTCATACTCAATATGGTTTTGCAATTAAAGGAATTCGAACTGGTAATGCTCTTGAACTTGCTTTTACTGCTTTAGTAAAAGAGCATGGCATGTATCACCAATTTTCTTGTACCTATACCCCTCAACAGAACTCGGTTGTAGAAAGAAAACATCAGCACTTACTGAATGTTGCTCGTGCTCTTCTTTTTCAGTCTAAGGTTCCTCTTTGTTATTGGAGTGATTGTGTTCTTACTGCGGTTTTTCTCATTAATCGCTTACCATCTCTTGTTTTAGGCAACATGACACCTTATGAATTACTTACTAAGAAAAAACCTGTATATTCTTTTCTACGTGTTTTTGGTTGTCTCTGCTTTGTTTCTACCTTGCTTAAAGATAGGAATAAATTTAGTCCAAGAGCAGATAGATGTGTCTTTCTTGGTTACGCTTCTGGTATTAAAGGATATAAAGTTCTTCATTTAGATACTAACCTTGTTACTGTCTCTAGGGATATTGTTTTTTGTGAGAATGAGTTTCCTTTCCATACTATTGATTCTTCTAGTGCATCTGATGACGTTCTAAGTCATCATATCTTACCTCTTTCAACACCTGTTGCACTAGATCATATAGCTTTTAATGATGCTCCTATCAGTGCATCTTCATCTCATTCATCGCATCCAATTATTCATGACATGCATCCTGCATCATCTAGTATCCCATCTCGTGATGTTGAGACTGACCCCACTGAGACACAGCAATAATCAGTACTGGATGCTAGGCCAAAACGAAAGACTAAGGTACCTGTTCACTTAGCTGATTATCTTTGTTCTTTTCTCAAAACTTCAGCTCTTCTTCCTTCTCCTTCTAAACTAAAAACATATCCTTATCCTTTATCTTCAGTTCTCTCTTATTCAGCTTTTAATATTCCCTATCAGTCTTTTGTTTTCTCTATCTCACTGGAAACAGAACCTAAAACTTTTAAACAAGCCATTCTTTCTGTTAAATGGACTGTGGTTATGGGTTTAGAACTTTCGGCTATGGAGGATACGAAGACATGGAGTATTGTTACTTTACCTCCTGGTAAGAATGTGATTAGCTGCAAGTGGATCTACACCATCAAGTACCTTGCTGATGGTTCAGTAGAAAGATATAAGGCTCCCTTAGTGGCATAGGGGTTCACACAACAAGAAGGTGTGGACTATTTTGACACTTATTCTCTTGTTGCTAAATTGGCTAGTGTGAAGCTTTTGTTGGGTTTGGCAGCTAAGATGGGTTGGAGTTTGACTCAAATGGATATCACCAATGCGTTTTTACATAGTGATTTGGATGAAGAAATATACATGAGCTTGCCTTTAGGTTATACACCTGCAGATGGAGTTTCATTACCACCTAATCCGGTGTGTAAACTACATAAATCAATCTATGGTCTTAAACAAGCTTCAAGATAATGGTATAAATGTTTGTCTCAAGCCATGATTGATGATGGTTTTCTCCAATCAGAATCAGATCATACATTGTTTATCAAAAGGCGAGGTACATCTTTCATTGCTCTTTTGATCTATGTTGATCATATTCTGATTGCCAGCAATGATAATGATGTTGTTAAGTCTGTTCAAGCTACTCTGGCCTGTAATTTCAAAACAAAGGAACTTGGCCAGGCAAAAAATTTCTTAGGTCTTGAGATTCCTAGAAATTTCTGATGGTATCTCGGTTTGTCAACGCAAATATTGCCTAGACTTGCTTACTGATTCAGGTCTTAGTGATTGCAAACCCAAATCAGTGCCTATGGATCCCAAAATTCCTTTGAGCAAGGAGACAGGAACATTATTGGTGAATGGCACTCCTTATAGAGCTCTTATTGGACGTTTACTCTACTTGTGCATCGCAAGACCAGATATTACTTTTGCAGTTCACAGGCTCAGTCAATTTCTCTCTTGTCCAACGGATGTTCATCTTCAAGCTGCTTATCATATCTTGAAGTAATTGAAGACAAACCCCGGACAAGGCCTGTTTTACCCTGCTTCAAATACAGTTTGAAACGACCCAACCCGTTTTTTTTTTAAACATACAAACCTTTGTCTCGGACTAGAATTCCCATAAATGCTATCCTCAACAACGAAGCAAACCAACACAGACAACACAACAGCGGATAACTAAGCAATTTAAACCAACCAAATAACTAATTCCATTAACTAAACCGGTTCAACAATATCAATTCCAAAACAACATATTCAACAATCCAGCAACCTAACAGCCGTTCTAAAACGATAAAAGAAAACATCACGAAACACGAAACTCGAGACCCTAGATCATCTCCCTCTTCGTAGCCGTGATTCCACGATCATAATGTACCTTTACCTGCATCACATGGAAAAAAGAGATGCGTGAGTATTATCATAAATACTCAGTGAGACGGTCATCCCATCTACGACTGCACACTCAAGCACGATGGACCGCTCAGGCAAACATATAACAAAAACAGCATACAAACACATAGGCTCAACCACCGCCAATGAGACAGGCTCTCGATCGACACTACCACAAGGTGTCGATCGACACCTTATGTACATGCATGTCGATCGACACTACCACTAGGTGCCGATCGATAGCTTATCGTTTGGTTGTCGTTCGACACACCTTACGTGTGTCGTTCGACAGCCTCCGTGCTGGTCTGTCGTTCGACACACCTCGTGTGTATCGATCGACAGGCCTGCATAGAATCCTAGGAAATCGATGATAATCCTCTCGGAACGATTCCTCCTCTGCGTCAACACGAAACCTGCACGAAAACAACAATCCACACACAACAAGCAATAATCCACAGCCACAATCAATCAACACAAAATCAATACATACGTTCCAAACCTATCACCAATCAACCCTAACGAATCCACCGGCCCAGAAGCCATGGTCAGGCACTCACCTTGGATTTTCGATAGAATTTGATGGGAATTGAGGCTAGAAACAAAATCAGCTGCAACCACCACGAAATTCCACTCCAAAACGATCAAGAACGAAACCCAACTCACAAACCTATCAGAAACAAGAGGACTCCTCACAAACTCTTTTTCTGCTGATTTTGAGACTTGGTTTCGCTCAGAATGCGGCCAAAAACCTTATAAACGGAACCCTAAGTTTCCCCCAAACCGGCCCGGTCCACCTGAACGACTAAAATTAAACCAGAAAACCGACCAATTAAGGGCCCTATCGATCGACACACATTATGGGTGTCAAACCCCTTAAGGACCCTGTCGATCAACATACACCACGTGTGTCGATCGACAGCCCCCTCCATTTCCTCAAAAATGGTTCACGGGCGTCACAATTCTCTCCCACTAAAACTGGATTCGTCCTTGAATCCTCAAATACAGCCCACAAGGCTAACCACCTGGCCAACCTGCCAGTAACATTGGAGACTACATCTCCCAGACCCTCTCGAGGCTCACATCCGTCCTATGCATATAGACCCGTCTCAGACATTGATTGCTCATAGCTCATAACTCATAACCACCATGTAGCTCTCGGGATCGTCACCCCTCAGCTCTCGGTGCCTAGTATCAACCCACCTCAGTCCACGCAGTCCTAACGGTGTTTGATACCAACATCTCCACACCCCTCAAACCATCATGACACACAATCCGTCAAGCTCTCGGTATACAGGGAACTCACTATCCCTTGGAGAGACGCATCTCTCAAAGATCTGCTCGAGGTCGCAACCTCCCAAACTATCTCTGTACCCTCACATCCTCAGTCCTCGCAGTCCTGACGAACGATCGGTATGCAGGGAACCAACTATCCCCCGGATAGACGCATCTCTCAAGATCTGCCGGAGACTCATCTCCAAGAAAGAACCAATGTCCAACTCTGAGCTACGCAATCAATTCCTAACGTCTATAATGCACCTCTGACCGAAACTACATCCCAAGGTCTCACCATGATATTCCCCATCCGGAATACCATCACAACCATGATCATCACAGATCATCTAGACCATCCATCACACTGGATGTCCCTGCAGAGTCTCCCCGGAACTAGATAGTTCTAACCACCGTAAAACTTCTATTTCGAGACTCTCTCGTACATATACACACAAACCTGTTAGAGTTCCCACCGAAACTGACAAGTTTTATTCACATTAAAACTTCCATTTCGAGGTTCTCCAACCGCCACCACATGACTATCAAAATCAAAAACATAAGAAATCCTCATCTTATTAAACTGGAAAATGTCATAATCATTACAACTCAATGAAAATACATAATCCATAACCAAAAACCTCACCACACCCGGTGACTACAACACAAAACTGAAACTGGAAAACCACAAAGAAAAACGAATTCACTCTTCGGTTTGCTTCTCGAACCACTTCTTGAACTTCGTCTTCATCTTTGCCTCTGCTTCCCAAGTCTCCTCTTGAATACCATCACAGTCCCACAAGACTCTCAACAACGGCACTCTCTTCTGGCGCAGAACCTTGATACTTCTCTCAAGAATCCTAACCGGCCTCATCCCAACAGTCAGATTTGGCTGAACATCTGCAGGAATCGTCACTGCTACCTCCTCAGAAGCATGCAAGCATCTCCTGAGTTTCGAAACATGAAACACATCATGGAATTTCTCCATAATCGGAGGCAGCTCCAACCAATAAGCAACTGGTCTCACACGTTCCACAACCCGGAACGGACCCATGTACCTCGTACTCAGCTTATCCTCGGATATGGACCTGTTTAGACCCCGCATCATAGCCATCTTGAGATACACTCGATCTCCGACTGCAAACTCCAACTCTTTCCTTCTCCTATCGGCATAACTCTTCTGCCGATCCTGAGACTCTTTCATGTTCAGCTTCACAACACGGATCTTCTCCGTCGTCTCCCGAACAAAATCAGCCCCATAAATACTCCGCTCTCCCATTTGGGTAAAACATAGCGATGTACGACATGGCCTCCCATACAACGCCTCAAAAGATTCATTCCAATACTCGCCTGAAAATTGTTGTTATATGCGATCTCCACCAAACTCAAGTGATCCGCCCAATGACCACCCCAATCTAGCACACACATCCTCAATAGATCCTCAAGTGTCTGAATCGTCCTTTCGGACTGCCCATCCGTCTGAGGATGATTAGCTGTACTCATGTGCACCTTAGTGCCCATCTCAGCCTGAAAAGCTCTCCAGAACACTGAAGCAAACCTCGGATCTCTATCCGACACAATGCTCGCTGGCACACCATGCAACCTCACAATTTCCTTCACATACTTCTTAGCCAAGACCTCAGCTCCATCTGTCTTCTTAATGGCCAGAAAATGTGCTGACTTAGTTAGTCAATCCACAATCACCCAAATCGCGTCATAGGTCCGAGAAACCGGTAACCCTACTATGAAATCCATGGTAATCATGTCCCACTTCCACTCTGGAATGGGTAAACTCTGCAATAAGCCACTAGGAACCTGATGCTCAGCTTTCACCAGCTGACACACATTGCAAGCTGCAACCCAATATGCCACATCTCTCTTCATCCCAACCCAATGATAATACCGTTTCAGATCCCGATATATCTTAGTCGCTCCTATATGAATCGAAAACTTACTCACATGAGCCTCTCTCAGAATCTCCTGCCTCAAGTCCTTATCCTTAGGCACACAAACTCGTCCATGCACCAAGATAGTCCCGTTAGCAGATACCTAATACTCAGAACCAGCAGCCTTAGAGAGATCAATAAACACCTGATCCTTCTCCTGAGCTACTCGGATCCTGCTCAAAAGATCCGCCTGATCAGTTGCCACTAACCCCAACGGCTCCTCTGAAGTAACACACAAACTCAAAGTACTAAGCATGCTCACAAGAGTCTCCACATCCCGCTCATGAGTTGAATCATATCGCCCCCGACTAAGAGCATCGGCCACAGTGTTAGCTTTACCTGGATGGTAAACAATATCCAAGTCATAATCAGCCAACAATTCTGACCATCGCCTCTGTCGTACATTCAAATTCTACTGAGTAAAAATGTACTTCAGATTATGATGATCAGTGAACACCTGAACCCTGCCACCATATAGATAAGACCTCCAAATCTTCAACGCAAAGATCACTGTAGCCAACTCCAAGTCTTGAACCGGATAATTGCCCTCGTGCTTCCTCAACTGCCTCGAAGCATACGCAATCACCTTACCCTGCTGCATCAACACACAACCCAAACCAACTCCCGAAGCATCTGTATACACCACATAAGGCTCAACCGACTCAGGCAACGCCAATACTGGTGTACTAGTCAACATCGTCTTCAGCTTCGCGAAACTCAGCTCACAATCAGCAGACCACACGAAAGGAACATCCTTCCCTGTCAGATTCGTCATAGACTGAGACATACTCGCAAAACCTTTGACGAATCTTCGATAATAGTCTGCCAACCCAAGAAAACTTCTGATCTAAGTAGCATTCATCAGTCTAGGCCAATCTCGGATAGACTGAATCTTCGCCGGATCCACAGAAACTCCTTCTGCAAAAACGATGTGACCCAGAATCCCATATCTCTCTGCCAGAAACTACACTTACTTAACTTCGCAAACAGATTATGTTCCTGCAACTTCTCAAGAACTTTCCTCAGATGAACCTCATGCTCCTCAAGACTCTTCGAATACACCAAAATGTCATCGATGAAGATAAACACGAACTCATCCAGATACTCCTGGAAACTCCGTTTATCAACCTCATAAATGCCGCCGGTGCATTCGTCAACCTGAATGGCATAACAACAAACTCAAAATACCGATACCGAGTCCTGAAAGCCGTCTTCCTGACATATGATTCGTCGATAGGAATCTGGTGGTAACCAGATGCCAAGCCAATCATGGAGAACCAAGTAGCCCCTCTCAACTGATCCAACAACTCATCAATTCTCGGAAGAGGATACTTGTTCTTCACAGTGACTCGGTTAAGCCATCGATAATCGATGCACAACTAGAAACTACCATCTTTCCTCTTCACAAACAACACCGGTGCTCCCCATGGTGAAGTACTCGGCCGAATAAAACCCTTCTGCAACAAATCCTCCAACTGCTTTTTCAATTCTGCCAACTTTGTTGGAGCCATTTTATAAGGTGCCTTAGACAACGGCGTCGTTCCAGGCTCTAACTCAATCGTGAAAGGATCAGACCGAGACGGCGGTAATCCCTGCAACGACTGAAAGATATCCTCGAAATCCTGAGCAACCCGAATATCTCTCACAGAAACCCCACCAACAGCCTCCGGCATTACAATCGTGGCCAAGTAAGCCTCGCAACCTCTCTCAATCATCGCTTCAGCCTGGACAAGAGAGATCACGAGACTACCCGAAGTCGGTCTCATTCCCTGATAAACCAACCTACCACCTTCACGTTCAAATACCACTTCACCCCGATGACAATCCAGATGAACTCTGTACCGATTCAGCCAATCCATACCCAGGATAACATCGTACAACTCCACCGGACTAATCACCAAGTCTGCTGGCATCAACTCGCCCGCTACCAGAATATCCACATCTTCCGCCCGACCATGTGCAGCTAGAAATTCTCCTCCAGCAACCATAATTGGTCCAGTCCGCTCACCAGCATCACTCCGAATACCACTTCTCTCAGCATGATCCGGAGTAATGAAGCAATTCGATGCTCCAGAATCAAACAACACGTGAGACTCACACCCACCCACAAACAAGGTCCCTAATCAAATCTCATGTGCTAAGAAAACCTAACAAGCTCCCCAACTATGACCCATGCTTCCACACCCAAAGCATCCTCAACCACTCTAACTCAACCCGGAAGTATCCTCCCACTTCTTCTTTTGTCCCTGCGCAGGCTTGCAGCCATGCCAGGTATCATCTGCTGCCGAGACTTAATAGACGGAACAGCTGGGCTAACCACCACAGCCTGCTCTATCGAGTCCTCGACAACGCCTCCAGCCGTCTCAACCGACTATGCTCTCCTAGCATACCTGGACACTCCGCACCGTGTCCTCAATCTGATCGAAGTCCTCTCAAGAACCTCCTATCCTGGGCCTCCTCGCCCTCCATGCTCCTACCAGCATGAACAAGCATAAACCATGAGTTTATTAAACTCCAAATCAGACCCACGAACTGATCTCTCTCACAGATCCAGTTCCAAGAACCTCGTCTCCAAACGCTCCGCAGCCTCTCGAGAAAAGAACTTGGCATCACACTCTGAGCAAAAATCTGCCCAGGCCAACACTGCCTGAACCCTCCTAGCTGCAACACCCCACTCGCAAAAAATCCTATACCAATCCTCTGCACGTGTTCCCTTATCCGTGGTGAGACGGAACCTTACCAACAACCGCAGCCCTCAGCCGCACCTCTGCCACTCGTGGCATCACCGGAGCCTAACTGGCACCGCATTCGGTAGCCGCTTCCCTACTGCTAAAGCCAATCCACCAGACGATCATCTCGACCCTGAACCCCACCCGCGGGCGCACCCGCACTACCAAGCTTACGAGGACCCATACTGGCCCCCGGTAGCCAACCTGGGACCACACTATCCCCACAAGCCCTCACATTGGCGCTCACACTTGGCTGCACGCTGGCAGTCTCAATGCGTTCAAGCCGTCTCGAAGCGTCTTTGGATCACTCTCAGCCACATGCGCAGCAATCTGAGCCGCACTCCCGGCCAACTCACTCACTAGTGCTCGCCATAACCACTACTGCAACAGCTCTGTCAAACGATCATCTCGTCACCTAGACTCCTCCTACGGGCGCACCCGAACAGCAAGCCAATCCAGCACCAGCTCGAGTACTAGCCCTGGCCCCACAGCCCTCACACCGGCTCTCACACAGGCACTCCCACTGGCACTCGCACTAATACACAGACCCTCCTGATACGTCTAGGGATCTGTCACAGTCTCAAACGTGGAACCCTGAGCCGCATCCCTAAACAACTCACTCACTAGTCCCCGACCACAATCCTGACCTCCGCGGTCACCCGGCCACCAAGGCCACATTTTCTAGTGCTTTTAGCCACATACTGTACTACCAAAGCACACGCTAAGCACTAAAGAACAACAAACAAAACACACTTACCGTGGAATCTCTTTGAAGGCTCGAAAGAAGATGATCTAGAACCCTCAAACCCACAGAATTGCAAATTTACCAATTTCAATCCTAGCAGTTCTAGTCCGTCCTAAAACCGTATCGCTCTGATACCAAACTGAAACGACCCAACCCGTTTTTTTTTTTTAACATACAAACCTTTGTCTCGGACTAGCATTCCCATAAATGTTATCCTCAACAACCAAGCAAACCAACACAGACAATACAACAGCGGATAACTAAGCAATTTAAACCAACCAAATAACTAATTCCATTAACTAAACCGGTTCAACAATATCAATTAAAAAACAACAGATTCCACAATCCAGCAACCTAACAGCCGTTCTAAAACGATAAAAGAAAACATCACGAAACTCGAGACCCTAGATCATCTCCCTCTTCGTAGCCGTGATTCCACGATCACAATTTGCCTTTACCTGCATCACATGGAAAAAAGAGATGCGTGAGTATTATCATAAATACTCAGTGAGACGGTCATCTCATCTACGACTGCGCACTCAGGCACGATGGACCACTCAGGCAAACATACAACAAAAACAACACACAAACACATAGGCTCAACCACCGCCAACGAGACAGGCTGTCGATCGACACTACCACTAGGTGTAGAGCGACACCTTCTGTACATGCCTGTCGATCGACACTACCACTAGGTGTCAATCGACAGCCTCCGTGCTGGTCTGTCGTTCGACATACCTCGTGTGTGTCGATCGACAGGCCTGCGCAGAATCATGGGAAATCGATCATAATCCTCTCGAATCGATTCCTCCTCTGCGTCAACACGAAACCTGCACGAAAACAACAATTCACACACAACAAGCAACAATCCACAGCCACAATCAATCAACACAAAATCAATACACACGTTCCAAACCTATCACCAATCAACCCTAACGAATCCACCGGCCCAGAAGCCATGGTCACGCACTCATCTTGGATTTTCGATAGAATTTGATGGGAATTGAGGCTAGAAACGAAATCAGCTGCAACAACCACGAAATTCCACTCCAAAACGATCAAGAACAAAACCCTAACTCACAAACCTATCGGAAACAAGAGGACTCCTCACAAACTCTTTTTCTGCTGATTTTGAGACTTGGTTTCGCTCAGAATGCGGCCAAAAACCTTATAAACGGAACCCTAAGTTTTCCCCAAACCGGCCCGGTCCACATGAACGACTAAAATCGAACCAGAAAACTGACCAATTAAGGGTCATGTCGATCGACACACACTATGGGTGTCGAACGACAGCCCCTTAAGGACCTTGTCGATCGACATACACCACGTGTGTCGATCGACAGCCCCCTCCATTTCCTCAAAAATGGTTCACGGGCGTCACATAGTTTGTTTGAATGGATTTTCTGATGCTGATTGGGGTACTTGTTCAGATACAAGATTATCAGTTTCTGGTGTTTGTGTTTTCCTTGGCTCTACTTTAGTCACTTGGAAATCCATGAAGCAGGACATAGTGAGTGATAGTAGCACAGAAGCTGAATATCAAAGTATGGCAGAATGCACTAAAGAGCTTATTTGGTGGAATCAGATGTTATGTGATCTTGGTATGCACGTGGAGTCTCCGGCGAAGTTGTATTGTGATAGTAAATCGGCTCTCAATATAGCCAACAATCCTATTTTTCATGAAAGAACTAAACACGTGGAACTTGATTGTCACACTACACGGAATCAGTTCAAGAAAGGATTTCTGAAGCTTTTTCATGCATCTACAGGAAATCAACTAGCGGATATCTTGACTAAACCATTACATCCGGGTCCTTGACTCTATTCTTGGACGTCTATCAATTTTAAGCCTCTTTCTTCCCAATGGCAAAGAAGATTCGGCTTGAGGAGGGTGTATTAGGTTGTTATGATAAGTGGTTAGATGATAAGTAGAGTTGATATTAGTTGATAAGTCTCCTTTAGCTTATCTTCTCCTTTGACTCTCAAGTGTATATATAATGTATGTTGTACATTTCATTTGAGTTTAATGAGAAATTAATCTGTTTTACAACAGAGTTAATAGAGCCAATGGTGGGTTTATTCCTCTTGTTACAGGAGCATCCATAAACTCTACACAAACTAACCTTATGAGCACAACACTTGAGTCTAACCATTATGCAAACAGAGAATAGAAACACAAGTGTAGCAGCTTCTATGTAATCCTACATACATACAATTGTAATCACTATCAAGAACAAAAATTAACCAAATAGATGCATTAAACCTCTCCTAGAGATCATCCAATCATCCAAAAAAAAACTCAAATTATTGATCTTCTTACCAGCAAGTAGAGTAAGAGCGTTGTTGTCGAGCTTAAATCAAATGCTTCACCAACAAATTTGTAAACCCTAATTTGGTTCCTGATTTAAGCCTAAACTCAATCTCTCGCAGGCTACCAAGCATAACCTCCAATCTATCTAGATTGCAAAAGATCTGAAGGAATTCAAAATCGGTAACTGAAAAATTGTTAGATCGAAGAACCCAAAGCGTGGTTTCGAAACTTACCGGAGATACCACCGAGAGCTCCTTGGATTCCGAATGAAGCACAAATGTACGGTGTCCTCTTCAGACCCATCGACTTCGGCTCTCTAGAAAGACCACCGGGCTAGAAAAATGGCGCAGCGGTGGCCCCTTGCAGTCCTTGTCCGATGTTCCGATTGGTGGATTCTTTGCCTTTCATCTCTGATTTTTCTCTCTCTCTAAAGAGTTTTCTCTGTGTTGAGATCGGCTGCTTCTTTAGGTCAGCAGAATAAAAGAAGATATGATATAAGTGTTCTTAGTCATTTTAGTTACACTTTGGTTTATTGTATCTAAAATGGTATCATTCTCCACAGACATTTTGAAGCAGTTAAAGTTTTTGTTATAGCATAATTTACACCAAATCACCTTTTACATTATATTTAGTGTAAATCCTTCTCCAATCTAACACTATTTCTTACACTAAAATAGTGTAATACTATTTTTTACACTATATTTGGTGTAAAAATGAGTTTACACTATTTTTAGTGTTGAACTTTTTTATTTACAAAATGTCCCTCAAATATCAAATTGTTTTCAAATTGATCATTATAAAAATAAAAACAATTTTTAAATATATAAAATTTATGTACAAAGATATAAATTATATACACTTTTAAAATTCTGAAATTTAAATTGAAAAAAAACATAAATTTTATATAAAGCATGATATTTAACGTTTAAGTTGTGAAATGAAACAAATTTCATAGAAAATATAGTAACATAAATTGATAATAAATTTGAAAAAATACATAAAGTGCTTAAATCAAAGATAAACAACATCAAATAAATTATGACAACTATTTTGAAAATTATGTTGTGCTAATTAGTAATTAACAAAGAATTGTGTGTACTAATTAGCAATTAACAAATAATTTATAAAAGAGAATATGCTTAGAATATTCTATTTTGGTGTAAAAATTAGTGTAGTACATTGGAGTAAAACCCAACACTATTTTAGTGTTACATTATTTTAGTGTAAAAAAAATATAATCTCATTGGAGATGCTCTTACACGTTTCTACAAATGTATTTATAACAATATTGCTCACAATGATATCGTATCAATCTGAAACAAATTTGTTACTATTTTAATTTCGTGACAAATTTGTAACAAATTACTCACTCATTGTTACTAATTTGCTACGTTTGACTTCCTTTTTAAATTAGTAACAAAATTGTATCAATTTGTACCTAATATTTACTACAAATTATTGTTGTAACAAAATTTGTGCCTATATCATTAAATTCTTGTAGTGAATTTAAATATGTTACATTGATTTTAAGTTCCGTATAATAAATGTACCAATAACTATAATTGATTATGTAATTAAGATTTACTTAATAAATATTTTACCCCGCGTAAAACGCGGGTACTATTCTAGTTTGATTTAAACGTTAAAAAGAAGCGATATAACGAAATGAAGACAACACAATTAGATGAGTAAAATGATGGTGCATAGGCATAGCCACCTTAAAAAAAAAAAAAAAAATCAAGGAGTTGGGATGATTCATGAAAATTGCTTTGATGGTATTAGATTGAAGAATGTGGGTCTTATAAAAAAAAGCAATCAAACTATAGTAAAAGCTCTATAAAGTAATTCTCGATAAAGTAATAAATTTTGCCGGTCCCGAGTCGGGCCAGTACAAAATTTAACACAAATCGATAAATTGATAAGATAATAAGATAATATTTTTTTCAAAAATCCTATACAAATATATGGCCCCATTAATATCATAAAATAATAATTGCTATATGTTTTTTTCATTTCATAGTAAGTGATGTTGTAAAATAAACATTTTTTTTCAAAATATGTTATATTTTTAACTATTAGTATATAATTAATTAATTTTTTATTGTTTTTAACCATTTATATTTAATAAATTGTTTTATTAGTAGTTAAATTATATTTTATTATTAATGTATCATAAATTTATTTTTAAAATTTATTTTAAGTATTACTTATAAAGTAATAAATTTTGGTGTTCCCAACATTATTACTTTATAGAGTTTTTAGTGTATAGCGGTTATTCAAATTAAGAGAAAATATGGTGTTTTTGTAATGCTTGGTAATTGGAGTTGGACCCATTTCAAATTCTAGCCCATATCCTTGTGGAGAGTGATTCTAAGCCCACTCTATATCCCATTCTAAATCAGACTTTTATTGATAAAAATATCACTAACTTTATCTTCACATAAATTATCTGTCTTTTGAGAAATAAAATAGAGAAAATTTAAAACTGAGATCTAATTAATAAAATATGTTTTTAATCAGTCACTGAAATGCACACATGTATTATGTATAGTGCCTACTGTTGACCTAAACAAAATACTAAACTAGTTATACTAATACGGTAATACCACTAAACTATCACGATAAATGGTTTTTTTCTTTTAGGAAACAAAACCTTTTCAAGTCCCGCATCTTTGGTCGGGATATTTGTTGTTTGAGGTTTTGGAGTAACAGTTCTTTAGGCGTGATCCTTCTTTCTTTTCCCAATCCTCGTCTCTTGCTTCCGGAGCTCCAGGATACTCTTCATGTCCCATCTTCATACTGGTCCTGCTTCTTAAGTTACTGATGAAGTCAATTATGCGTTATTCCAGGATGTGTGTATTGATTGGTGGTCATGTTAGGGTCAGTTTAATTCACGAGGTGTGTCTATCTCTACAATACATCTCTTGGAGTGTTTGGTGTCGTCTCCAGGCATTTATCTTGCTCGTTTTTCTAGTTGTGTTGTGGTTCTGCTTTTGTCAGTAAATGGAATTCAAGCTTGAGGTTTAAGTTGGGTAATGGTTAAGCAAGTTAATCTTATTGTTTTCGTTGATGTTGCTTACTTGCTTTAGGTTGTTCACGCTGCGGTTATGCTCTAGTGTTGCTTTATTTGATTGTGTTTATTGTGTGTGGAGGACTTGTTGATTTGCTAGGCAAAGTTAGGTCTCCTTGTTTGTTTTGAGTGTTTAATTTCGTCAAGTCTCTCTTTTGGCTGCCATTACTTGTTGTGAAGCTTCATGCTATCTTTGTTGGTTAAATGATGCAACCTAGCTACGGACTTGGTGATATACTAAACGACGCAACCCGGTTAAACGAAGCTTCCTTATTGGAAAATAGTAGTCTTCTAGTTTCTACCTACCTCTATTGTTGTTCTTTTCTATTTTACCATGTTGTAACATTTCTTTATTCTTTTAATAGAAAATCCTTTATAACCAAAAAAATAATATATTCCAATATCATTCAAATAAGTATCTTTTAATAAAATTTGACACATGAATAAATATTTTTTTATGCTAAAAGTCTTTAGTTGATTAGTATAAAAATAGACAATTAAGCCATTGAAGTTTTTTTTTTGTTAAAAAATACAATACTAACATATTTCTAATGAGCTATGCTGTATATTTTATTACTTTATAATTTATCATATCTATCTTTGTTTGTTTAGAATTGTGAAAATTCCTCACTATGGGCATGCTTTTGACACCGTTTACTGACCCCTCCAAATGAATAAATAAACATGTACTAAAAAGATGATAAATTTTGTGAAATGTCATTTTTCAAAAATATTATTTTTTGTAAATCTTTTTAAAATTCCACTAAAATTATATAATTTATTCAAAATATCATTAATGTTTGGGATAACTATTTTATATTAGAGTTCAGTTTTTAGGGTTTAGAGTTTGTCCGGGGTCAAAACCTTTTTTGAAGTGATATTTTTATAAAATAGACAACTCATCTTTGCAATTTTTAAAATTGACACACCAAACATAACATTTTGAAAATCCTCTCAAAAAAGAATGGGCCGTGGTTATAAGAGAGACCATTTGTGTTACTTCCGATGAACGTTTTTAGCATTCAAGTTGGAGTTTAATTTTAGTAGAAAGAGAAAACGGCCGAGTAAAACTAGTGAATTATTAGTATTACTTTCTCTTTGGATAAATTTAGGTTTGGTTGTATTCTGTCATGTTTTATGAAGTGTGAAAAATTATATATATAGTGTTTTACCTTAAACGAGTTTTGATATTGCGTCATCCGTTTCTTGGATAAATAGATTAACCACTTGTCAATCTTTTGCAGCAGTTACATAGCTTGTATATGTTTGGTACAGCTACCGCTCCTGAAATACGCTATCAAAACAAGTGCATTGGATTGGTCGCAATAATTATTATGATTTAATTTGTACCATCTCCAGTACCTATCAGTTTCTTGCGAGATAACGGATTTCACTTGTTCCTTTGCTAGTTTTGAAGCCTTTCGGAAATGATTGATGAGGAGAATCATTCTTCGTGAATTCCTTATGGGCTTAACACCCACATGTCAAAATTCTTCGTGGATATAGTTTCCCTAGTTTTTCTCTGATAACACATAATCAGAAGATTGTTTTGTAGATCATAAATATATAAAGTTTATTTTGTTTGTAGATCATGGTTTAATGTATAAAGGATATTTTGTTTGTAGATCCTGCTTTAGTGTATAGGGGCTATCGATTTCATACTACTTTTAGTAAAAGAATCACAAAATTACTGAGTGAGCTCATTTTGTAAAGTACTATTTTTGTCTTTATGTGTGTTTTTCTTTTTCTTTTTTGACATTTTGTCTTTGTGTGTTACAAGTTGTGAGATATAGGTTGTTATGTTTTCATATCGTCACAACCAAATCACATGCCATGTCTTTCTATCATCATTATTACTATCATTATTTTCGCCATCATTATCATTGTTTTGCTAAATAACGTCTTTACACTATACATTTGCTTCGTTGTTGATATTATGTTACCAAAAATATAAAAATGTTATGTATTACTATTATATAACACTAGATTAGGACCCGCATAATATGCGGATATTAAATATTAAAATTAATAATTTGTGTAGTTATACATGTATAGTTATATTCTAAATTAAAACCCCGTTAATATAGTAATAAATTACGTTTTGTTAACCGTGAATACGATAATTAATAATGAGTTTAAATCTTCAAAAACTATAGAAATAATTCAACTAAATGAATGATAAAGTTTTAAATAATATTCGAAATCTTATATACTTTGAAATTGAATCTATTTTTATAAAGAAACATCAATTATTTTTTTTAAACTAATTCTATAAATGAATTTCCTTACAAATTTGATAACTTTTAAATAAAGATATAGTTAAGAAAAATTTAAACTCTAATCTTTACATTATAACATGAATTTCAGAAAATACAATTACATACATTAACAAAATATTGTGAAAATAATTTCTAACCTCCCACTTTCGAAGGATTCATAAAATAGTTCGAAATTAATCACAATTTCAAAAATTAAATAGTTTTGACTGATTTGTAGGACGATAGTATTTATGAGTTGCAAAGAAAACTAAGGATTTGGGGTGTACATTAAATTGTGGGAGGTGTGTGTTATTATATAGTTTTTGGATTTGCGTTTTCTGAAATAATAATATTTTTGGAAAGTTGAACGTATGTTTACTTTTCTTTTTAAAATAATTTATGGTTTAACATTTATTTTGCTTTTATATATAAAATTTCATTTTTGTGATGTAACATTTATTTTGTTTAACATAATGGTATTTAGATTTTGCTCTTTTTTTAACGACTTATATAAGATTTGGTTTGGCTTTTAAAAATATGTTAATGAAACAATAAGAAAAATGTTAATCTGTCTTTATTTTATTGGTGTAACATAATTATATTTTTATTTTTCTAATTGCTTGATTTTAAATAAAGTATTTTAACATATGTCATCATCTCGATCGATAATAGACACATGTCACAATCCCGTGAGTTACAATTTTGACAAACTCTACTTTATATAATAAGATGACATAATTTAAGGATTAGAACGAAACCTATATATGAAATATAGCTGGATATTATTAAGAAGCATCCCTTTGATATGTATATATATATATATATATATATATGCATGCATATATAACTATAGTAAAAGTGACCTTAATGAAAGTTTGATTTATTCGGTCTATCAGTTCTACCGAATATATTGTATTCGATTCTATGAATCATTTACAACTGTATTTTTAAAAGCATCTACTTTATGTTTTCGCAAAAGTTGCCGAATGACTACTTTTCGTTTGCTTAACACCGAATCGTAAGTTATATAAGTAGCACGTACGTATAAGAAATAAAAATAAAATACAATTACATTCATTGTACTATATTCATTTTTACGAAAACCATGGACTAACAAAAAAAACACACACACACATATATATAGGATTAATTAATTAACATGTCCATGCATGTCAATTATTATATAACATGACATAATATAAGGATTAGAACGAAACCTATATATAATATAGCTGGAAAAGTTATAGTCGAAAAAAGCAAGTTCAGATCAATAAAAAGTATCATGATTCTATGGAAGGATTATTAACTAATCACTAATATATGTAATATAATTGAATTCTAAGAGAGTATGATATTAGGTCGCTATAGAGGGAGGAGCCAAAAAATGAAACACCCAAATTTGGTTGATGACAAAGCATCAACTTCTTATGTACTAAATTATCATATAAGCACAAAAACAGTATCACATATAGGCCTGCGATTTCGGATGAACAGATCGGATTCGGATGAAATCCGATCGGATTCGGATTGTCGGATATGGGGGGTTTTGTATCCATAAGGTTACCGAAATAATACCGAATTGGATGCGGATCGGTATTGGTCGGTATCGGATCGGATTGGTTATTCATTTGATTTATCCGAAATATATCGGATTGACGTTGTTTCGGATTGGTTCGGATATTCTACAACCGAAATCAAACAAAACTATCCGAAAACACAAACTATCTGAAGCTTTAACAAAACCTGAAATGTTTGAACTTGCAAAAGTAACAAAAACATAAAAGAAAGAAGTTTGAACTTGCAAAAGTAACAAAAACACAAAAACAAAAGTCACTAAACACAACAAGTCTTTAAAGATATGAAATAGATAGATAAAGAAAGAAGATTTGTGGAAACGTAAGAGAATCAATGCTAGACATAGATCTCTACTTGTCTCAAACACAATGGCTCCTCCATAGAAGACAACGGACACTTCGGCTTCATCCCATTCCCATACAGTACCTACTGCTCCATCCCATTTGTAGTTCCATATTAAGTAACAAGGTATATGAAAAGAAAAGCTTAGTATTGAAATAAAACAAGTTCATCATAATTGTCATAAATCAAACAAGTTCAGTTTCAAATTGGAATACAATTACCTCATTCTTGAATTAAACAAGTTCAGTTTCACATTCATACTCTGAAACACAATCGAAAGAAATGAGATTAGTAGATTACATAACAAAACAAAAAACAATATAAAGGAGAAATGAAAGATACATACCTCTCTGAAGTTCATCTTGCATTTCAATATCAGCAAGCATTTGTTGAATAGTTATAGCTCCTCTTTCATTTATATGTATCTCAGATTTCAACCATTGCTCAAAGCACATCAACACTTCAATAGTGTAATGTGTTAGGCAGCTCCTATACGGATCTAAGATGCGACCACTTGTGCTAAAAGCAGACTCCGATGCGACTGAACTCACTTGCATTGCAAGAATATCCTTGGCTATTGCAGCCATAACTGGATATTTGCAAGCGTTAACCTTCCACCAAGACAACACATCAAACTCAGTGCCACAAATCATATTGAGATTCACCACAGGTTCGTTCAAATACAACTCTAGTTCACTCATGGCTTCTTTAGTTCCTGGCTAACCAATTTTTGCATTGTATATATTCTCGATGCAATTAGAAACACCACTATCAAAGCCTTCTCCTACATTTTGATCTTGACACTGAGACCTCTCAGATGTTCCTTGAGACTGAGAAGAAGAAGCAACACCACTACTACTACTTGGTGGGCTCTGAACACTACTATACGCCTCAAACAATGCCTTCAATATATCATCTATGACCTACTTAAGATGCGTACACTCTGCACTGTCTTTACCGTACAATGTTTCAAAACACGTCTCTGGAAACTGCATTTTGTTCCTCGGATCAAAAACAGTTGCAACAATCAACAGCTTATTCATTTCCCCAAATGGATTCCAATACTTATCGAACTTCGCAATCATAGCAAAAGCTTTTTCTTGCAAATCCATATCAGTGCTTACACTCAGAGGCTGCAGCTTCATTTGGATGTTTACAATCTCATTGTAACATCTGTAGGACCTAACACGAGTTGATGCAGACATTCTCATTGTTGAATTGTAAAAGATTTGAAGAAATTGTTCTAACCTTTGTATTTCATCCCAATCTGATTTGCTTGGTGGCCCAATCTTCTTTTTCCCTCCAATGACTTCTGCAAAGTAATCAGTGTACAACTTGTCCTCTGCCTCCATCTTCTCAAACGCAATCCTGAATCTCAAATCTCTATTCAACATGAGATAAGTTGAATTCCACCTAGTATTACAGTCTGAAGGCAGACTGCCCCTAGAGATCTTACCTGTGTCAACCCGAAGTTCGAATGATTTTTGCCTATTTCCAGAAGATCTAACATAGTGCACACCATTCCTAACTGCACAGACACTCTTGTCAATCTCATGTAACCCATCCCTGACAACCAGATTTAGAATGTGAGTAGCACACCTCAAATGCAGATGCGCTCCAGCCAAGACTAGTGAATCCTCTGCGATTAAGCTAAATTTATCCTTAAATAGCTTCATTGCATTATTGTTTGCTGTTGCATTATCCACTGTGATTGTGAAGACCTTCTTAATGCCCCAATCAGCTAAACACTCAGTCAAAACATCACAAATAGTTTCACCTTTGTGATCACTCACATTCTTAATACCAAGAATTAGCTTCTGCAACTTCCAAGAACTATCTACAAAGTGAGCTGTGATTACCATGTAGCTAGCTGAAGTGGTAGGAGCAACCCAAATGTCTGTGGTCAAAGACAATCTCTGCTGTTCTGGTGAATAGTCTTCTTCATAGCTATCTTCTTCTCTACATACATCTTCACGATGTCTGTTGTCGCTGTTTTCCGACAATGAGGCTGATACTGCTTAGTTTCATAGCAAAAGAAATTCCACGCCAGACTCTCAACGAATGCAAATGGTAGCTCAGCTAAGACAATCATCTTGTTTGTAGCTTCCCTGTAAATAGCTTCAGACACCCTACTTAACTTAACAGAACCAGTTGTACCTTGAACATCACAAAGACACAAACATTGTAACAGTTATTAGTAAACATGTAATAAGTTAAACATAAGTTAAGACTATCTCAAATCATATTTCAAGTGTTTCTATGTGGAAATCCGGAAGCCAAGGCTAATTTGAACTTCCTAGCTTATCAATCACATACAACAATAACTTATCATCTCATACATCAATCGAAAAATACTTCTTGGGGGACAAAAGGTTTCTACAAAACATATAGTTATTTCTGTTACCTTCTTGGTTTAGCACATGCTGAGCTTCTGACCTAGTCTCAAGATACGTTAGGTAGCCATTGCACTTCTCAAGATGTTTATTCAGATTTGTGGTGCCTTTAATTGATGCACAAGCATAGCCTTTTCCACAGTAGTTACAATGACACTGGTTATAATCATCTTTCTCTCTGGTGTAGTGATCCCAACAAGGAGCTCTACATTTCTTCCTCTTCTTAGCTGAAGGATCAGATTCAGATGCATTAGTCGCTTTGCCCTTGCCCTTGCTTTTTTCAGTATCAGGAATAGGGTCAGCTTCATCTTCTTCCATTGTATCATGAAGATCAATGTCCTCTTCTTCTTTAAATGGTTGATTGTTATTTGAATCCATCTGAACAAAAAGCACAAAAAATCACACAAAATCAATCTCAGTCTCAGACACAGACATAAACGTTTTTACCAGAGATTGTTTTTCACGAATGATACAAATTCATGAATGTATAAATGATACAGAAACATCATGTATAAAAATCAATGTGTAATCAGTCTTATTAGCTAACTATTCGAATCGTTTTTATTCTTCGAATCGAATGTATGAACTATAAAATTTACACAAGAACACAAAACCAATATGTATGATTACGAATTTGAATCAAATAGTACTACAGAATAAGAGAAAAGAACACAGAAGTAATAACAAACAACAAAACTAATCGAAAGAAAATGAGAATTGAGAATTCAAAACAATGTGAAACTCAATCAGAGAGGAGATAAGTAGTCGGAGACAAGCAAATAGATTCATAGTTTCATACCTCCGATCGATTTCTCGATGATGCAGATGGTGGTGATGATACAGAAATTTGATGTGGTTCCAGATTGAAATTTGGATAGGAACTGAAGGATGATGATATAAAAACAAATTTGGATAGCTCGATTTGTTTTTGAAATTCAAATTTAGAAGAGACAGAGTTTCTCTCGTCAGTTTGTCTTGGAAAAATGCAAGCCACCTCTCAACATTGATTACACTTAAATCCTAACGGGTATATAGTACTAGTATATATATATTCGGATTATCGGATTATCCGAATGGTTTTCGGATATAATCCGATCCGATCCGATATCCACGGATGTACCTAAAGCTAATCCAACGGATAACTACGTCGGATATATAGCCGATCCAACCCAGTTTTTTCGGATCGGTATTGGATCGGATTCTCGAAACTGGATAAAATTCCCAGGCCTAATCACATATATTGGAAACTCTATTCTCTATACTCCAATTTTTTTTGCTGTCAATTAATAGTTGTAAATTTAGAATGGTCGTGAGAGAACATGTTTCTGGTTACTAAACAAATCGCAAAAACCAGTCAATTAAATGTGTATATGTAAACGTCATGCTAATGGACGTTAAAATCAAAACAAAAAACTGTTTATGCAAATTTCAACAATACGGTTAAAATAATCGAACATTTTTACCATTCTTCCATTAACGATGTGGCCTATATCACTATGAGATGGATTATACATTGATACAATTTTAAAGCAAATAAAAAATGGGTTTTGCGGGTAAGCTTATAACGGACAACGGACAACGGACAGATAAATAATGATATTTATTATTGATTTTGATAATAGAGGTTGGAGTATATTTTTAAATAACTATGTAAAAAGTTTGAAGAAATTTTCTATGGGAAGAATTAACAAACAAAAATAAAAGTTAGGGCGAACTAACCCACAAAATCCAAAGTTGTAGAATAATGTAAGTTGATTCTCTAAATCACGGTTTTAAGAACATTTTCAATGTATTACATCATTTTGGTGTAATTATAAAATGGTGTTAATGTATAACATTATTTTTATACATAGAAAGAAAATACTCTAAATATATTTTATTTTTTTAGGTTCATTATTAATTGTTAATAATATACGAATTGACCCCTACTGCTATTTTAACTTCCATAAAATATTATATTACTTAAATAATATTTATTATATAAAGAAAAATATATTACACCATAATACAAAACATATTACGTTTTAGTTTAATCACCACTATATGATTGTAACGCTCGTGAACCAAAAATTTAGAGAAGGGAATTGAATTGGACCGAATGGTTTAATTTTAATTGATCGGTTTGGCTGGTTTGGGTTAAGGAAACCCTATGGCTCGTTTATAAGAGGGAGTAGCCTCCCTTTTGTGCAGAAAATCGTGATAGAGGCTGAAAAATTGGAAGAGAAGAGAAGAGGATTCGTTTTGGTGTTTGTATAAAAAAATGAGATGAAGACAGTTCTGACGCATTTTAGAAGAGTTGAGAAACGGACTGTCTAATCTGTTCAGATTAGAGTAAAACTTTCAGAGTAAGTTTTCCACTCTTATATCTAGCTTTAGGCGAAATCGGATTGTCTTTTGGATGAGTATTCTGAGATTTATTGTTGTTTTCCCGAGAGAGGTTCCTGCAAAATTGGATATGCGATCAGTCCACTTCGTTGGTGTTTTCCTGTCGAACCAGAAGGAGTTAGGAGACGATCTGCATATCGTTGGAAAAGTCTCGGTCTCACGATCCCAGATCAGGTTTCCGATCATGATTTCGAGGTAATTTCAGTTCTCAGTGTACTTTCAAAGTCGGCGTGTTGTCTCTGTTTTTAGAAAAACCCTAATCCGGTTTAGGAGAACCTCCAATTGATTTGGTTTAGTTAACCAGATTGGTTTGGTTTGGTTTAGTTAATCGGTTTGGTTTATTTTGGTTTGGTTTAGTTATCCGGGTTGGTTTGGTTTGGTTTGGTTTGGTTTAGTTAACCAGATTGGTTTAGTTAACCGGATTGGTTTGGTTGGTTGGTTTAACCAACTATTTCTGTTTGGGTTAACCGACTTGTTTGGTTTGCCTTGTTCATCAGGGAAAGGAGGAGAGTTGCTAGAGGTTGAGGTCTGAGGCAACTAATAGGCTAAGGTGAGTGCGTGACCATTGTCCCAAGTGGATGGAACATTAGGATTCCTGGTGTTAGGTTGATTGATGGTTGGATTATTGGTTGATTGAGATGTTTGTGTGGTGCAATCGTTTCTGTGTGTTTGTTGACATTTTATTGCAGGTGATCGTGTTTCCGCAGGCTTGGAATCGAGCCAGAGAGGAGATGGCTCGATCCTAGCGTCACTGCGAGGTGGTGTCAATCGACACTTATGTGATTTTGTTTTGCTTGTTGTTTGTTGTGTTGTGTGTTTGTCTGGTGTTTCATTTACCTTGGTAATTGGCCGAGTAGATGGGATGACCGCCTCACTGAGTATTTGTGATAATACTCACGCATCTCTTTTTCCCATGTGATGCAGGTAAAGGCAAAGTGTGATCGTGGAATCACGGCTACGAAGAGGGAGATGATATGGGATCTCGGTTGTGTGGTTTTTGTTATTTGCTGTTTAGAACTGCCATAGGTTGTTGGTATAGTTCTGGAATTGTTTGAATTTGTGATTGTCGAAGTGAATTATCTGGTTAGTGGAATGTTTGGTTTAATTGATTATGTTGTTATCCGCTGTTTCTTGTGTCGTTTGCTTGGTTATTGAGGATAGCATTTATGAGAATGGTAGTCCGAGACCAAGGTTGTATGTTAAAAAAAAAACGGGTCGGATCGTTTCAATGTATATATTTCTATAAATGATCAATTAACGCATTTTAAAGTGAAAAATGAGTTTTCTAAAACAATAAGAAATTTTGGTAACCAGAATTATCATCTTCGCCTATTTCAACCTCCTAAGTTTTCGTCCTAATTCAACTAATACATCGAGATCTCGCTCATCTTTGATTATCATGTTATGTAAAATTACACATATAATTATGCCATGTAATTTATTTATTTCCCAAAGCAAATCTGTTCTTTCACAATAGCAAAACAAAGATAGAGTTCAAACACACGTTTTAAATCTTTTTTAACATCCTTCTTGTCGCGAAGTAAAATATGTATACTTAAGTTTATTATCAATTTTATGTCGTTATATTTTCTAGTAGATATATGTTATTTGTATTTTTATATTTATTCTTTACAACAACAAATATTATTTTATTAAAATGCGAAATAAGAGGAAATATTGACTTAAGCTATCTCTTTATACATCTAAAATTTTCTAATATTTTTGAAATTTTTTAAAATTTTAGGGACTTTTTAAATAAAAACTTTTACATCAAAATAGTGTAAAAAAATAAGATTACTTCACATTTGATGTAAAAAATGAGTTTACATCATTTTGATTTTGATGTTAAAACTAGTGTCGGATTGGAAAAGATTTTACCCCAAAATAAAATTAGTGTAGTATTTGGTGTTAGGTTGAAGATGTTTTTAGCGAATTGGTACACCACAATTTTTTTTTTTAAAATCAACTCACCCTGAAACAGATAAAATAAGACATGCTAGAAAGATTTGAATCCCCGTAGTATTCATTGTTAAATAAAGAAGAAGTTTAAGCATGGTCTATTCTAGAAGACTTTTGACTAATACTTTGTTTTGTTAATGGTTGCTTTAAATTTAGAGAAGATCATTTTGGTAGGTCTTTATTCGAGAAGATTATTTTTCTCTTTTGGGCTATAAAAATAACATCCTTTTTTGGCATTCATGTATAATCCCTACAACATGAGTATTTGGTTTTGAGCTAATATTTAATAAATCTTCAAAAAAAAGTTTACATAAATTATAATTTTCTTAATTATAGAGGCAAGTCCGTAGGCATGTCTTTTTTTAACACTAGAATATCAACAATTACAAGTTACGAAAATAATTACATGGCATTTAAAATTTATCTATACGCAAAAATTATTTTTATACTAAAATATTTATCTTTCTTTTAACTAGATGTAAAAACGTAATTAATATATTTTTTAGTGTAAAACAATTTTTTGCTTGTATAGATGTTTGTTTATTATATCAATGCAATTAATAAAGTATATGATTTTTCTCCAATTTTAATTAAATTAATTTAATAAAATAAAAAAATTCCTTTTTTATATTTCCATTAAAATAACTTTCCATTTATAATTTCCGAAATTATTTACAAAATCAGATTTCCTTATTTTGCCTAAAATAGTTTTTAATATACAAACTAAGTACTCCCTCCGTCCCATTTTAGATGATCGTTAAGGTTTTTACACACAAATTAAGAAACAATTTAATTGTTCATCTTTTCAATGTAGAACATCAATTCCATAATGATTTAACCAATGAAAAATTAATCTGCAGAATTCAAACAACTAAAAACAACAGAAACACAATAAATGTTGCATAGAAAATTGAAAAAATCAACTAATTTGGGACAATTTTTTTCTCCTAGAAGATCACCTAAAATGGGACAGAGAGAGTATATTATTAAACCAAAATTAAGGGTAATTTTGGGTGTAAAATAATCTAAAACATAATTGAACAAAGTCAAACATTTAAAGATACAATGTGACAAAAACTATTTCAATGTGTCTTGATTTTACAATTATCTCGATTTCGAATTTGGTGTTAAATAATGTTTGTAAATTAAAAGTTTCAATTTTCTTATTAATGTTTAAAATTCTTTGTAAATGTAACTAGAATACATAGTAAAGTAGTTTGGGAAGATATTGTCCATCTAAATTCAAATCTGCATCCTTTACATTATTGACAAAAAAGCCTCAACAAATATTTTTTGTCTAACCATTATATTAAACATATTGATATGTCCGGTCATGAATCTTCTTATCACGAAACATATGTTTTTCTCCCAAGTGAAAATCGATAATGTTTAAAGACGCATAATTTTTAAATGATCCGAAAATTTGTCACCAATATCACTAACCATAAACTTTTGCACCGTAAACTATAAACACTAAACTATATTAATATGGAATCGAAAGTTAGAAATTAGACAGATCTTATGAATCTTTCCATTGAAGCAACGGACTTTAGCTATGTTAGCTTTTCATTATATCTTTTGAATCGACCTTTTCCAATAAGGCAATAACTATTTAATTTCTTGAGAGCATTCCTAAGAATTTTGTTTAAAATTCTAAGTTTTCATCATCTATTCGCGATTTCTCTATGTTTAACAAATGCTTATTAGTTGATAAAAAGAAAAACGTGTTACATTCTTTGCTCATAGTAATACCATTTTTATAGGATCTTGTAAAATACTATGATATATAATTAGAAAACATTAATATTGTAGAAATTTATTACTGTGGCATATGAAATCAATCTAAAGTATATAAATTTGCTGATACAATCACTTGTTACGTGGATTTTAAAATCGATATACTGTAGTAGTTTTTTGGAGTCTTCATATAAAATTGAGATTTGAACTGATATATATATATATACATATAACTTACTCCTTAAGTTAGCAACTTTTAAAATTAAAAGAGAAAAGAGAAACAGAACTTTCCAAACATTATTGAACATGTTCTGACACTTCACTAAATATATTGAAAAAGATGGCATAATCACTTTAATTATATAACACACACATCTTATCTATAAATATCATATATTTTTTTCATTTTTAGCGTATGTATTATATATTTTACAAATGTATATGCTAAATGCGAGCTTGTGTACGTCACCAGTCTCACTGCATAAAAAAAACTCTAAGAAAACAAATGTTTAAGTCCCAGAATCGCTCTCTTAGGAGCCTTTTTTATTGCTCAAAGTGTTACCCTTCAGAATCGCTCTTAATCTTATGTTGCTCAGGGATATCCATCTTGGTTATCTCAGCTTTTTGATTGCGAGTTATCGATTCGAAGATCTGAAAGATCATTTTTTGGGAGGAAATTTTTTGGTTCTCTGTATTACTTCTTGTATAGGCCTTTCTGTTTGTAGTAATTTCAAAGTGTAAAAATTATTATTCAGCTTGAAGTAATGTTTAATCAGATGGAAAAAAAAAAAAAAAGTCCCACACACGATATATCATTATAAAAGAAAAATAATTTAAGTTCGATCAATTACGTGTTATCATATCACAAAGTTAATTAAGAAATCGAAACAATCGAACTGATTTGCCATTCATGGAAATGTAGGTACATCTATTAGAATAACTTAACTAGACTTAATTTACATCTCTCGATTTAAAATTATGTCAAAATTTGACAACATAAAAAGAACAACGTGAGATGTCTATGCAATCAGAAACAATGGGGGTCTTTTCTAGTCGCATTCTGGCATTAGTTGATTATTTTATTCTTCTTGTTAGGTTGATGTTGAAACATTATATAGATTTAATTAAGTCTGTTAACTGTTTAAGTGTTTATAACTGTTTCGAAATAGTCTTAAAATAAAAATCTTAGAAATACTGAGACTAGTTTATAGTTTCGATATCATCAAGTTTAACATTTGGTTGGTAGGTTCCAGTTCATGCCAATTAATAGGCACATTGGACACATATAATACATCGATTTCAAGATTTATATGTAAATGCTTCAAAATGTACTATAGGTTTCTTGCCGAAATAATTTAGCGGACTATTCATAACCAATTAACTCCTATCAACATTGTTTTTCTTTTAATATATTGTAATGTTATTTGTAAATTAAGTGCTGAAATATTATGGCACAATTACTTGTGTTAAAAGATACTACATTTTAGATTGATATTTTAAAAAAAAATCATGTCGACGAATAACAAAAGCTCAATAACAAACGACGAATAACAAAAGAAGGTCTGGACATGAGAGCACCGTTAATAACATTCTAAAAAAACATTGATAGAATTTGTATGTTTTGAAATTTTTTTTTAAAGTTCATGTCGACGAAAAACAAAAAGCTCACTAACAAACGATGACTAACACAAGCAATTAAAACTAGAACACACAAGCAAACGAAATAAAGTAATTTTATTCTCATGCCAAATAATTTTATCAATGACGCGTGTCCCACCAATAATCACCACCACTCTCTTAACAATACTTCACAAAGACTCTCTCTCACTCACTCATATATATACACTTACACATTATTTGGAATGTAAAATCAAAACTAAAGAGAACAACAACAATAACAATAACAAAAATGGGATACGAAAGACTCGAACCATCCAAGCCAAGAGGTTCGGTCACAACCACCACTACATCTCCTCCTGCTCCGAACCAGCACCAAGAAACTACTAATCGGACAAGAAAGAAGCTACTTGTCTCTTCCATCATCCTAGCCTTCACACTAATCATCGCCGCCGCGATCTTCGCCGGAATCCGAACACAAGTCAAGTCAAGCCAACACGTACCAGGCCTAGCTCGTAAACCAAGCCAAGCAATCTCTAAAACTTGCAAGTTAACTCGTTTCCCTGAGCTATGCGTTGACTCACTCATGAACTTCCCTGGCTCACTAGCCGCTTCCTCCTCTAAAGATCTGATCCACGTAACAGTAAACATGACGCTACACCACTTCAGCCACGCTCTATACTCATCTTCCGCCTTCTCTTACCTCGACATGCCTCCACGTGTACGCTCCGCATACGACTCTTGTCTCGAACTTCTAGACGATTCCGTCGACGCGCTTTCACGCGCTCTCTCCTCCGTCGTCACATCCGGTACTCAAGCTAAGCCACAAGACGTAACCACGTGGCTTAGCACGGCTTTAACGAACCATGACACGTGTGAGGAAGGATTCGACGGTGTAGACGACGGTGGAGTAAAGAATCAAATGACTGCTGCGTTAAAGAATCTTTCTGAGCTTGTAAGTAACTGTCTTGCGATATTTGCGGCTAACGGTGACGGAGACGGTAACGATTTCGCCGGAGTACCGATACAGAACCGGAGGCTTTTAGAAGTTAAAGAAGAAGACAAGTTTCCGAGATGGGTAGAGGAGAGAAGAGAGCGTGAGTTACTTGAAATGCCGGTTTCGCAGATACAAGCTGATATTATTGTATCGAAAGACGGTAACGGAACGTGTAAAACGATATCGGAAGCTATCAAAAAAGCTCCGGAGCATAGTACTCGCCGGACTATTATCTACGTTAAGGCCGGGAGGTAAATTTACTGTTTTACCCTTTTTAGATTTTTGGTATTTACTTACATGTTCAACTTATGTCCGTGAATGATGAAAGTAGCATTTTTGTACGGAAAAGGGTTAATTATTGCGTCAGTGAAAATCTTATACCTGTGTGGTATTTTGGAAGGTACGAAGAGAACATCCTCAAGGTCGGTAGAAAAAAAATTAACTTGATGTTTGTTGGAGATGGGAAGGGTAAAACGGTCATTTCAGGAGGAAAAAGCATTTTTGACAACATTACTACTTTCCACACGGCCACGTTTGGTAAGGTTTTCTTTCACTTTTACCATTCCTTTTTCACTTTACGAACCTTTTTCAAATAATCCAACAATAATGATGCATAGTTAGAAAGTAAAACATGTAGAAACAGCAGTATTATGCTATTAAACAAAAATAAGATCCTTATATTTGGGAGTTGAAAATCAAAAGATCTTTTAGTGCCATAATAGACAAATTAAAAAGATCATTTTTAGGTAATTACAGAATAAAATCATGAAAAGAGCTTAACGGCGGTCAACATTTATGATATAATATATATTTTTACCTTTTTATATATAAAAATAAATATTTTTTGGATGGAAGATAGGTATATAAATAAATTACAATGGAAAAGAAAAAAATATAATTTGAGGAAAGTTCTTGGAATCAGATACGTGAAGGGGGCCATGAGCTAGCTGTATAGATTTCGGATTTAAAGTGTCCGATTGATTCTCTTAAAGTCAGAACCATTTACAAAATATTAGTTGTCTTTTACCACTTGTGTTTATTCTTCATATGGATAATGGACCACTCAAGAAAGCTAGATTTAAGCAAACTGTAAATAGTAATATGTACTCGGACCAGTAAATAAAAGTTAATATTATGGACCACTGAATTTCGTAATCCTTTTTCTGTTTAACCATTTTTGAACACAAAGAGATTTTAAAAATAACGTCATTCACCCATTTTCTGATTTCTACCACTTCGGCTCAAACCTCCATAACACTAATTTTGTTTCACTACCAATTTTTTTTTCTCACTCATGGTAGTTGATACCTAATTTGTAGTTCTTAGGTAGATTTACTTATTTAATATGTGTAGGCCTGGTTATGTGGTAGAGAAAACGAGGATCTTTTTATGATTCTAGTTTTAGTTGGGTTTTGGTTTGTGATTTCATTCTTCCGTATTTGTTTTGAAAACTTGTTTTTTCACAGAAACTTAAATGTGATCTGATCTTTTTTAGTGATTTATAGTTTGTTACTGTTTTAAAACAAAACCGCCTACCTCAAATAAGTTTATTTTTTATTCTTTGGATTGACTTTTCAGTATGTTAAGATTGAATTTGGTTAGGTGACACACTACACTGAATTGGACATCCTATGTGATGCTGCCGCTTATCCAACCAAACTCACATGCATATTGTTGTAGTTCTTAATGTACATTAAATGCCATTCTACTCAAATCAAATCAAGTAATAAAACATTCTTTTGATAAACAAAGTTTAAATACATTACATTCATCTAATATTATTCCTAAATACCCACTTCGAAGTACGTACATCAGTAAATGCATTTTCAACAAATATACATAGACACTTCGAATTTGAAATTACATTTATATGCATACACATCTAGAACATCCACATGGAACGTATTTTTCAAGTTTGGAGGTAGGCCGCGCAATTACTGACCCACATATTTGTATATATATATACATGCATGATGGGAGACAGAGGAGAGTTGCATTTATTTATACATATAGTTGGAGGTGGGTCATAGCTCATTTTGTGGTTGGATGCGTTAGAGACCACTTGTTGCGTATAACCTTTCTAGGTGAAGACATTTCTCAATATACTAGTATTTTGTTTTTAAATATATATAATTACAACTTATGCATTGTTTGACTGCATTTGACCCATCTATATTTAACATAACACACATATTTATACCAATCAAATTTTTACTTGGTGAAGAGACAAACCACAAAAAGAAAAGCAAAGAATAACTGAATAAATAGTTTATCATCGGCAAAAAACTTAACAAATTAACATGTAATGGATGTTGTCGGTCATAGTTTCATTAGTATCCATATATGTGTATAATTTGATATTGCTGCATTTGATGATGAATTGATTATATTGGTTTCTTATGTTTTTTTAAAAAAATATAGAGATTGTAAATATAAAACGTGATTGTGTTTTTTCTCGTTTTGTTCTTTTCCCAGCCGCGACAGGAGCCGGTTTTATTGCAAGAGACATTACATTCCAAAATTGGGCTGGTCCAGAGAAGCACCAGGCAGTTGCTCTTCGTATCGGGGCTGACCACGCGGTGATCTACAGGTGCAATATAATAGGTTACCAAGACACACTCTACGTCCACTCAAACCGCCAATTCTTTCGCGAATGCGACATTTATGGTACAGTCGATTTTATCTTCGGCAATGCAGCCGTTGTGCTACAAAACTGTAGCATATACGCACGTAAACCCATGGCATTTCAGAAAAACACAATCACGGCTCAAAACAGAAAAGATCCGAACCAAAACACCGGAATATCTATACATGCGTCTAGGGTTTTGGCTGCAGGCGATCTCCAAACGTATCTAGCGACAAACAATACTAACGGTACTGTCCAGACGTATCTAGGTCGACCGTGGAAGCTATTCTCTAGGACGGTTTATATGTTATCGTATATCGGTAACCATGTACACACTAGAGGATGGCTCGAGTGGAACACAACATTTGCTCTAGATACTTTATATTACGGAGAGTATTTGAACACTGGACCCGGGTCGGCTCTTGTGCAACGTGTGAATTGGCCGGGGTATCGGGTCATCAATTCGACAGCCGAGGCAAATCGGTTTACGGTGGCGGAATTTATATATGGTTCGTCGTGGTTGCCTTCGACCGGGGTTTCGTTCTTGGCCGGATTAAACATTTAGGTAGAGGAAAAGAAAATAAATGCATTTGTTTCCGATGAATTGTTTCATTCTTACGTCCTTATATTAATGGACATATATATGATTAATCCTATATATATTTTTAACTTTTTAATTGTATGATCTCCGGAGATATTATTCAATAAGATTGTGACTCGAGGATGATTTCACTTTTTTTTTTTTTTTGATAATACATATGATTGTATTCGGTGCGAATTCGTAATCGATGAATCATGTGTATGTATATACAAAACCAGTTTAAGTTTACATGAAATTTTGAACAGAAATATACAAAACTGCAACAGAGATATAAGTTTACTTTGCTGTTTAAAAAGAAATACTATAGACTTTAATGTTAGGACGAAAAGTCCAGCGACATTAATTTTTGAACCGATTGAATGTTTTGAATAGTAAGTACTCTATTAAAACGTTTTTTTCGGTTTTATATTCTCACTAAAGAAAACTGAATAGGATGTGTCGGTGACAGCTGAGAGCCTGAGAGACTGAGACGAACCAATGTGACTGAAGTCAATAGGCTACGGCCCACGACCGACACTGACTCTGGGGTCCACGGTTTTGGGAACTTTGGTTCCAATAATTCCATGTTCGGCTCATTACTCGACAATAATACCAAACACAAAACTGTTCTCTTACGTTATGCATTATCGTTCATTTTAATTTTCATCATTCTAGTTTTTGTTGAGAAAATAATTAACATAACAACATGATGACCTAAGATTAGCTTTAAGTTGAGTAAAGAAAATATAGCTATAAGTTATTTAACGTACTGTAATATTTGCTTCACGTTAAGAATTTGAATCAAGTAATAACCGTGAAATGATAACCCAATTACTTTGGAGAGAGAACGTATTCGTCAAAAATCCATGGTGGCCCTCGATTCCAACATTATAAAGATAAAATTTTATTTTTATTTTTGGGTGAATGAAAATGTCGATGATTTTCTTTTCATGTGTCTTTATAATATTCACACCTTATTATTTATTAGGATCATCATTCAAATTTTATTTTAATTTATTTCGCTGGTTTCACACCATTTCTTCCATCAATTTTACAGTACTATATATGTTCTGCATGGTCCATTTATTCAAAGGTACTACTTTACAATCATTTATTCAAGATCTGAATAATGATTTTGTAACAGATTCTAGCAAACTAGTAGTTTTCAAAATTCTATAATTTATCAATCAACATAACCATCACTCTTTAAGTTCTCTAGATAAGAGTTTAGATTTTCAAGATATTGAGACGAATTATTCAGATAACATTATTCAGTTTCAGAATAGGGTTTGCCCTTTCCTTTTTTAGAGAAATTTGGTGAGTTTTGTATTAAGCTCTCTAGCTTTTCTCTTACTTTGACTTCACTGTGTTTAAATTTGAAAACCGACTAATTGACGCGATCATCTGATTTTAGATATATTTTTTTGTTGTAAAATAATAGTACTGTTCTAAATTAGTTAACCAAAGAATTTTGTTTTATTTGAATTTATATTTTTCTTTGTAAAATAATAGTACTGTTCTAAATTAGTTAACCAATGAGGATTATTTACAATCGGACACACTTTTTTACAAAGTTATAACACTTTGACACACTTTTTTATAAAGTTATAACACTTTGGGACACTTTAATTATTGGACACACTTTATGAGTATTTTCCATGGTTTTTGCTATTTTTCAGACGAAAATACCCTTAAATCCAAAGCTTAAATATTTCTGTTTTTACTTTTAATCTTGGCCATTAATTTCAAATGTAAGGCTCAGATTGGTCTACAAAAATGAGTACAAAGTTGTTTACAGCTGGATTTCCACTAAAACACCACCTGTCGGATTCAATAGTGGTTCCATCAACGTTTTCACCCTCCTCTCATTGTATAGATCAAAATTCGGATCAAGAACTTCTACCATCCACATTTTGAGGTTAATCGCTAAGCCAACCCAATGCTTATCTTCCAGATTCATTGGCACATAAATATAGTGTGGATCTCGTCAAGCCATTCTGCACCCACAACCGTCACAACTCTTATCAGATGTTCGTCCCATCCTAACAGCGTCTTGTCCAATGCAGCAACAAATTGACGCTTCTTCCCAAGTATGTGATCTACTAGCCATGGGGAAGCAAAAATGGCACGCTCAACACGCAGTGCGTCCTCATGTTGAAAGCCAACCAGAGCCAGTAAGATCTCCATGTGCTGTTACAAAGTAAATGTTACAACACGTTCGCAGGATCTTGGAAGGAAGTGCATATGAGTTACAAAATGTTAACGAAACATACCACTGAAGAAACCCATTGCTTACGAGTAGCGAGTTTCAGCAAGAATTCGTTGTTGATGGAATGATGGCTACTAATGGAGTGCATCCTGTGTTTTCAAATTGTTAGTCCTAACACGCATAAAAAGAGTTAGAACTTTAAATGTATGAAACTAAGACAACTTACACTTTCGCGTTTTGGACAATGTTTTCATTAACACAGCATAATCAGTCTTGTTAGGCGGATGCAACAACTCGGCATGACTGCATTTTGGTTTGTAGAAGAGAAGAGCAAACAGTTATCGATCCTCTGCTGAGGGTATGTAGTCATCTAGCCCCTCCTCTGGAGATGAGACTTTCAAACAATTCTGCTCCGTAGACCCCTCTATTCCTGGCTGCTACAAACATACAAAAATGTTGACGGGATGTTCAAGTGTTTTTTTCTACAACAAACGGTAAGTCTTACGTACCTTGATATAGGTGTCAACTACACCCTCAATGGCTACGTCGATATGAGTATCCACAACAACTTCCTCAACAACACATGACTTAACTTATGCCGTGACCGGTTTAACGGTCTCTATGTCAGGCACATCACGATGTTCGACATTGCCATCAAAGTCAGCGGCAACAAGATTAGACACACAATCGGGGCCAACGCTATCCACAAGTTTGTCTTCACCAATACTCCTACCAACTAACATAACACTAGATGATTCTTAAACAATTGAAAACAAACCTTCAACCAAACTCTTAATTTAACATAACTAAAATGAGTTGTTTTCAAACTCGGTCGAGCAAACCTGCACACTAGTTTCCACGAAAGTCCGTCCACGATCACCAAAATCAACTGGTGGGGTTTCACTCGCATTAGTGTTGGGGTCGAATTTCACCCGCTGAGCCTCGACCTCCAAAGTTATGATGAGCAACGCGCATGTTTCAAGCAAGCAAGAGGTAATATAACCCCTAGGTCATTTCACCCACAGAAGAAGGTGAAGACCTCCTGAAAACCCCTAAATCCTTTGAACCTTCTACCTGTTGAAGGAACCTTCGAAGTGGTCTTCATCTCGGGAGGAGCCATGATGCAGCGTCGGAGAGGTCACAGAGCCAGCAGAAGGCGCTGCAGAGACGAAGACTGCCTGGCACCGATGTCACTGAGCAGTGACACCGATGACAGGCAGTGGTGCCGACGTCACTGCCCAGTGACGCCGATGTGCCTGGCCTCATCGGCATCCAGGCAGTTGACATCGGCGCCTGAGCCTTTCCATCGGCTTCAGGTCCTTCAACGCCCGTCAGAACTTCAGCAAGGGTTCCAGAAGGTTCAGCATGTCAAAGCCCAGCAGCGAAGCCCACGTAGGCTCGACCGACATAGGCGAAAAAGGCAATCCCTAAGGGTTTAGGAAAAAGGCTTAGCCGACTTAGGGGGTTATATATAGGAATGCAGAAACACTTGTAAAGATTCATTCACACTTTTTATCACACAAGCAATACAAAGCAATTACAAACCCTAATTTCTCTCTGCTCATCATTGTTCTTCATAGCTTATCTTCAGAAATCTCTGCTTCCTTTCGAAACCCTTACAAATCTAATTGTGCGAATTCCGGCTTCCACAATTTGGCGCCGACTAAGGGGATTTAGAGAATTTCTTACACCAAAAAGCTACGTAACAACTCAAAGATGGTGAGTGGCGAAGAGAACACGTCCCGCAGAGACAACCGGGAAAGAGAACCTCCGATCGAGGCTACCGCTGCAAAGACCCCTGCTCGTGATGACCTAACCGAGGTGAAGAAGATGCTAGAAGACTTCTTCACTGAGCAGAAGAAGCAAGCCAAGATGATCGAAGAGAACTCGAAGGAACTGAAAGCTCTTTCGCGAAGAAAACGCGAAAGACCTAACACGACGAGACTCAGAGCGCGCGTCGACCCTCAACGCCTCGACTTCTCAGCGCCTCGCACTACTCGGGGGAACCCAGAGGATTTACCACCACCACCTCCGCGTCGAGAAACGGACAAGTCCCCCGAACGCGTCGTAGACGTCTCCGACGGAGTAGAACCAGCTCCCGCAAAGCGTACACGGGCGGAAAGTCCAGAAGGAAACCGACAGGAACCATGCGCCCCTGACACTAAAAGCACGTCAAGTTCTTCCAAGACAGAGATTGTGGGGGACACCGCGGAATACTCCAACTACTCTAGCGAAGAGAGGTACAAGAAGGAGCAGGAGCGCAGAGCATTCAAACGCTCTTACGCTGCAGAGCTTGCTGCAGTTAAAGCTCAGATGGATCGGGTGACCTCAGACCTAAAGTACACCCAATCGCAGATGCATCAGGGAACGGGAAAGGCTCCTGCCATCGCCCAGGTTCTAGAAAAGGCGAGGAATACACCCTTCGACGAACGAATCGCGAAGACAAAAATCTCCGATCCCGGGAGGATCAAGTTACCCATCTACGAAGGAACCACTGACCCTTCGGATCATCTAATGGAATTCGAAGTTTCCTTGGGGAGAGCGAACTTCAAGGAAACGGAAAAAGACATCGTCTACTGCAAGCTGTTTGTGGAAAGTCTCAAGGGGCCTGCGCTACAATGGTTCTACAAGCTGGAGAAGAACTCAGTTCACACCTTTCTTCAGCTTTCTGAGTTATTCGTGCAACATTACAACATCTTCATGGAACGGAAGATCTACGACTCGGAACTATGGAATAACAAACAAGGCGAGACCGAGAGTCTTCGGTCTTTCATGACAAGGTTCAAGAACACGCTGTCAAAGGTCGAAGGTATCAGCAACAAGTCAGCATTGGAAGCTTTGCGAGGAGCACTTCAGTGTCCATCTCCATTCTGGCAAGAGATGAGCCTCAACACGCCAACAACAATCCAAGACGCCCTCCACCGTGCTGCTGACTTCGCTCGAACAGAGGAAGAAGTCCAAGCCAGGAAGGGCGGAAAGAAAAAACAGGCAATTGAGCCAGCTCACGCTTCGAATCACGTCTACATCCAATACGAAGGAGGATCCAGAGGGGTCCATAACTACCAAGTGGAGTCATTGGGTTACGAAGGACCAAAGGAGTACGACGAGGAGTTATATTGCGACTTCCACAAGGCAAATGGACACTCAACTGCAAAGTGTTGGGAGTTGGGGCAGCAGCTCATAGCCAAACTGACTGAAGGCACTTTGAAAGGCAACGTCAGCCTGTCAGACTTCAAACCCGAGGAGAAAGCTCCTGCCAACACCGAATAACAAGTGGATACTCCCAGGGGCCAACGTCGCGATTATGGCATGGAAAACGAGGACCAGCACGAAGTTATCAACATGATAATGGGAGGCTCGCAGTACTGTGCTGACAATGAGACTGCGATCGAAGCTTACCAACGCCGCGCTGACGTCTGCGCGAACATATTAGCACCTGCAAAGCCAAGGCTTTCAAGCGACCCTATTACCTTCGACGAGCAAGACACTGAGGGTCTCGATCAACCACACAATGATCCTCTGGTAATCAACTTGACCGTTTACGACTTCAACGTCGCTCGCGTTCTCATTGATACACGAAGCTCGATGGATGTCATCTTCAAAAAGACGCTGGAGCGAATGAAGATTGATTTGTCCATAATCAAAGGGCAGCCTAAGCTTATAATAGGTTTCTCCGGAGAGATAATCGTGACGATGGGAACGGTTCGCCTACCCGTCCAAGCTGGCAACGTTAAAAAGATGGTCGATTTTACAGTCTCGGATCACCCAGCCATCTACAACATGATCATGGGAACTCCCTGGCTCAACCAGATGCGAGCGGTGCCTTCAACATACCATTTATGCCTCAAGTTTCCTACACCCATCGGCGTAAAAACGATATGGGGCAACCAGAAGGAGTCTCGTATGTGTTTCATGGCAGAGCACAAGCTGAGGAACACCGAGAAAAAGAAGGAGGAATCTTCACCTCAAGAATCACGAAAGAGGAGAAGGACCAGTTCCGAACATGTCAATGATTTGACCGACCTTCTATAGCAGTTACAGCTCGCAGAAGCTACTGAAAACGCAGAGCCAACGCGTCTGCAAGTAGCAAGGTCTGCAGCATGTCACCACCGCGAGCCTACGTCACCGAAAAACCTCCCACACCACTCCCTAGTGGTTTGCAAGGCACTCGAAAGGTACTGCCACTAGTTCCTCTTGAGGCCTCTGGAACGAACTACGAGGCGACTTGATCCCTGCAAAAGGGTACGTAGGCAGCTTGTCTCCGGACGAGTTCAGTTGCCCTCCTCCGTAAAAGGAGGGGGGAATGGGGTACATATACTCGTATATTCCCATCCTTTACTTCCACCATGCTGAAAACATCAAACATCCTTTTCTGGATTTATTAGACAAGTCTCGAGCACTTCGTCTACGTCCTTCTCAGGATTCACTTGACACAAGTCTCATAGACTTCATCACTTACATCCTCTATGGATTATTCAAAGCCTTTTTCAAGCAATTTCATCAGCTACATCCTCTATGGATTATTCAAAGCCTTTTTCAAGCAAGTTCAATCCACTGTCGTTGCTGTTGGCCACAGCAACAATGTGTGAACCTGAACACATTAACATCCATCATCGGATCCTAAGCGCGCTATATAAGTTATAACGATCAGTTTCTGGGCTTTTGACCCCGGCTGATTCTAATGTTCAGATCCTGGGCTGTTGACCCTGGACGTTCATTCAAAAACCCAACAACAGCGTTGGTAAAAACCAGCTGCCAATGATTACTTAGGTTTATACACCGAATAATCATTCAGAAAACCCAACAACACGTTGGTCAAGTCAAAAGGTGTGATCGCTTCTGAACAGACGTGTTCGGAAAGCACCGCCATTCTACAAAACCCAACAACAACGTTGGTAAAAATGGAAACCCAACAACAAGCGTTGGTAGGAAAGGACCACAAGCGCACTTGCGATTTTGCTACTCTACAATCAAAAACCCAACAACGACGTTGGTACAAACAGCCAAAGGCGTTTCAAGTGTAAACGACCATCAACTCATACTAAAAGCTTGGTCAGCAAAACAATTACCATTACTCTTATGATCTATCAAAGACAAAACAAAAAAGGCATAAAACGAGAAAGTCAATCAGTCATCGATTTCCTCGTCACCATCCTCATCGTCGTCTGCCTCGACGTCGTCTTTGTCTGTCTCAACGTCGTCGTCTGCCTCGACGTCGTCTTCGTCTGTCTTGACGTCGTCGTCGTCTTCCTCGACGTCGTCGTCGTCCGCCTCGACATCGTCGTCTTCCTCGACGTCGTCGTCGTCCGCCTCGACATCGTCGTCGTCGTCGTCTGCCTTGACGCAGTCGTTGTCTGCCTCGACGTCGTCGTCGTCTGCCTCGATGTTGTCGTCGTCTGCCTCGACGTCGTCGTCTGCCTCGACGTCGTCGCCTGCCTCGACGTCTTCGTCTGTCTCGACGTCATCGTCGTCTTCGTCTGTCTCGACGTCATCGTCGTCTTCCACGACGTCGTCGTCGTCTTCCTCGACGTCATCTTCCTTGACGTCGTCGTCGTCTTCCTCGACGTCATCGTCGTCTTCCTCGACGTCGTCTTCCTCGACATCGTCGTCTGCCTCAACATCTTCGTCTGTCTCGACGACGTCGTCGTTTTCCTCGACATCGTCGTCGTCTGCCTCGATGTTGTCGTCGTCTGCCTCGACGTCGTCGCCTGCCTCGACGTCTTCGTCTGTCTCGACGTCATCGTCATCTTCCACGACGTCGTCGTCGTCTTCCTCGACGTCGTCGTCGTCGTCGTCTTCCTCGACGTCGTCGTCGTCGTCGTCTTCCTCGACGTCGTCGTCGTCGTCGTCTTCCTCGACGTCGTCGTCGTCGTCGTCTGCCTCGACGTCGTCTTCGTCTGCCTCGACGTCGTCGTCGTCTGCCTCGACGTTGTCGTCGTCGTCTGCCTCGATGTTGTCGTCGTCTGCCTCGACGTCGTCGCCTGCTTCGACGTCTTCGTCTGTCTCGACGTCATCGTCGTCTTCCACGACGTCGTCGTCGTCTTCCTCGATGTCATCTTTCTTGACGTCGTCGTCGTCTTCCTCGACGTCGTCGTCGTCTTCCTCGACATCGTCGTCTGCCTCGACATCTTCGTCTGTCTCGACGTCGTCGTCGTCTTCCTCGACGTCGTCGTCGTCTTCCTCGACGTCGTCGTCGTCTTCCTCGACGTCGTCGTCGTCTGCCTCGACGTCGTCGTCGTCTGCCTCGACGTCGTCGTCGTCGTCGTCGTCTGCCTCGACGTCGTCGTCGTCGTCGTCGTCTGCCTCGACGTCGTCGTCGTCGTCGTCATCTGCCTCGACGTCGTCGTCGTCTGCCTCGACGTCGTCGTCTGCCTCGACGTCGTCGTCGTCTGTCTCGACGTCGTCGTCGTCTTCCTCGACGTCGTCGTCGTCGTCGTCTTCCTCGACGTCGTCGTCGTCGTCGTCTTCCTCGACGTCGTCGTCGTCGTGCCTCGACGTCGTCTTCGTCTGCCTCGACGTCGTCTTCGTCTGCCTCGACGTCGTCTTCGTCTGCCTCGACGTCGTCTTCGTCTGCCTCGACGTCGTCGTCGTCTGCCTCGACGTCGTCTGCCTCGACGTCGTCGTCGTCTTCCTCGACGACGTCTTTCTCGACGTCGTCGTCGTCTTCCTCGACGTCGTCGTCGTCTTCCTCGACGTCGTCTTCCTCGACGTCGTCGTCGTCTTCCTCGACGTCGTCGTCGTCTTCCTCGACGTCGTCGTCGTCTTCCTCGACGTCGTCGTCGTCTTCCTCGACGTCGTCGTCGTCGTCTTCCTCGACGTCGTCGTCGTCGTCTTCCTCGACGTCGTCGTCGTCGTCGTCTTCCTCGACGTCATCTTTCTCGACGTCGTCGTCTGCCTCGACATCTTCGTCTGCCTCGACGTCGTCGTCGTCTTCCTCGACGTCGTCGTCGTCTTCCTCGACGTCGTCATCGTCTGCCTCGACGTCGAAAAAAAAAAAAAAAAAAAAAAAACGGGTAAAGGCTTCTCTTTCCCTCAGCGGATACCAAAAATCTTCAGAGAAAATTTTCATTCTCGGAATTCATCTGTCTCGTTGCGAAAAACATCGTTGACGTCAGCAAACGCAACACGGAGTCTTAAAATCTCCGGAAAGAAAAAAAAAAAAACTTAAGTACGAATGTCATTGACGACAGTAGACGCTATCAGCTCTCGCAAGCAGAGCACGAAGTCTTAAAATCTTTAAAAAACGGAAAACAACGTTTACAGTGTTATCAACACTAACGACTCAAGCCTACGACATCATAACTTTGAACAGCTAAACTCGACACCCAATGGTCCTTAAACTCGACACTGTTATCATTAACACTACCGAGCTGGGGGGCTAACTGTTGGGGTCGGATTTCACCCGCTGAGCCTCGACCTCCAAAGTTATGATGAGCAACGCGCATGTTTCAAGCAAGCAAGAGGTAATATAACCCCTAGGTCATTTCACCCACAGAAGAAGGTGAAGACCTCCTGAAAACCCCTAAATCCTTTGAACCTTCTACCTGTTGAAGGAACCTTCGAAGTGGTCTTCGTCTCGGGAGGAGCCATGATGCAGCGTCGGAGAGGTCACAGAGCCAGCAGAAGGCGCTGCAGAGACGAAGACTGCCTGGCACCAATGTCACTGAGCAGTGACACCGATGACAGGCAGTGGTGCCGACGTCACTGCCCAGTGACGCCGATGTGCCTGGCCTCATCGGCATCCAGGCAGTTGACATCGGCGCCTGAGCCTTTCCATCGGCTTCAGGTCCTTCAACGCCCGTCAGAACTTCAACAAGGGTTCCAGAAGGTTCAGCATGTCAAAGCCCAGCAGCGAAGCCCACGTAGGCTCGACCGACATAGGCGAAAAAGGCAATCCCTAAGGGTTTAGGAAAAAGGCTTAGCCGACTTAGGGGGTTATATATAGGAATGCAGAAACACTTGTAAAGATTCATTCACACTTTTTATCACACAAGCAATACAAAGCAATTACAAACCCTAATTTCTCTCTGCTCATCATTGTTCTTCATAGCTTATCTTCAGAAATCTCTGCTTCCTTTCGAAACCCTTACAAATCTAATTGTGCGAATTCCGGCTTCCACAATTAGCATTCACAAAATCAATGATCATGTCACAAACGCCATGCAATATGCACACAACCCGCTGGTGATACCAGATTGAGCAACAATCCGAGATCGGTCCAAAGAATACATGAACTAGGTTTAAACGTAAAATCACAAAAAAAATATCACAAGTAAAAAGATGTGTATAGAATTCTCTATTCAAGGAGATGTCCTCGTTTTGGAGGAATATATCAAGTATTTATACAAGTACAAAGTCGGTCGAAATAACCCTAAAAGATAAATGGAAAATCTCCTAAAAGATAAAAGAATGTTATACTAATTCTAAGTATATCCTTTTATCCGAGCTAAGTCTTCCAATTTGCTTGTATTCACCAAGGTCGGCTAGCGCTCCTTAACGGGCCGAGACGTCTACATGGACCCTCGCTAGCCCATTTCTTTGAGATGCTTTCCAAAGCTCCAAGTTGAATTAGACATGGGCCGGGTATGGTAATGGGAGCTAAACCCGGTACCACCAACTAGCCCCCCCTGAGTTCGGCGAGTATTACGTCAGCAAGCTCGGCCAAAACGTACTGAAGAAGATTTGCCTAACTCAGATAACACGTCGCTTCGCCTTTACACGCGGCACGCTCCGGACCGTTCGTTCTTGAAAGGACACTGAAGAGACGCCTCGGTTTGCTTGCTTCTGCCGCCAAGGTTTATTGATTACCCTAGACTTTTGCGCCTTAGAGTATAAATGTCGGATCTTTCGACCCTTGAATTTTCCTTATTTATTCGCCGTCCGAACAAGGAAAAATCTTCTTTCTCCCTTCACTCCCATCCTCTTTCCTTAATCATCTGCATTTTTAGGGTTTATCCTTTGCTCCGTACAACTCCGATCATGACAAAGACTTTCAAATCTTTATCTACTTCTTTCACTCCAGAAAGAAACGTCAGTCTCGATTTTAACCACGAGACTCCTCTGGCCGGTTTTGACCCTTCTCCTTCTTTGAGGAAAATTGAAGCGTCATTGTCAAGATTCGCGCCGGTCTATGCTAACACTTCGGAGCAAACCGGTTTGAACCCTGAAGCCTCTACTCCGTTTATTGATACGAGTAATCGTACGGGAGGTGGATCTGGTGAACAGTATCCAGACAAACAGATCGGCCAAGAACAGGTCGTTCAAGAGATTTTGGCTGTTCAGTTCGATACTTACAAGATCTCTCCTTCGCTATCAGAGGAAGGTTTGTCGTATGTCTGAGGAATTAGAATTCATGGCCCCAAGATCCCATCAACGTCCATGGGATTGCCCTGCGGGTTATATTAGTCTTCTTGAGTAGATGTTTATTGATTGTTTCCTGTAGCTCCCTCTACCTACATCTTTGTTAGGTATTGCGAGAACATGAACATCTGCTTCTCACAGATAACGATAGTTGGGACATGTAATCTCGTGGCACTAGTAGTGCTTGGTGCAGAGCTCGACATTAACTTTTCAGTCGAAAAGTATGAACAGATTTCCGTGATGAATGAGGGTCAATTCCCCGACCGTTTTTACAACAGTATGAAGGCCGAATGCAAGTTTATTGAATTGAAAAGCAAAATCGGTAAATGGTTTGACCGATTCTTTTTCGTTAAGATAAACGATGCCTCGGTCCAGGATACCACCATGAGTTATCATAGTCGGTGGAATCCTTTTACGGGTAGATTTTTATAAATCTTGCATGCATGTATTGCCTCAGTTTTCATGATGCATTTTTCTAACATATTCCTGCTGCATTATGTTTTGTAGTTCCTCATCCTCCAGCTACTCCTCTTGCGGATTTACCGTTCAGGGAAGATCTTAACAGAATAAGGGCATGAAACCATCGTTGGGACGACATGTCTGTCTTCCTCGTGAAGGACTTGGTAATGACTCTCTACGAGTTACTTTAATATTATACAGTTTTTGTTCCTTTGACTTCGAAGTTTGACATCGCTCTGGATGTTTTTCGTTTTCAGATATCTGGGATAGCAAATACTAGGCCGCAGAGATGAGATGTGCTACTCCCAGAATTCATGCGTTCAATACTCCCTCCATTCAGATCCGCCCCAGGAAATCTAGGAGACTTTTCGAGGTGTCGAATAGGTCGGAGGCCGAGGTTACGACCGATCCGTCTGCTATAGTAGTTATCAATGACTCTGAGGATAACACTGAGGGCGTTTCTATTCCAAATCAGGAGGAAACCCCAGTTGTCAAAGATGGTTCCCAGAAGATTCCTTCTGGGACCGATGCGGCCAATACGGAAAGCTCGGGGGTCGGTCCCTGGCGAGTCCAACAAACCAAAGTGTCTTGGCGATGTTTCCGTTCAAAGGGAAAAGGGAAAGTTGATCTCGTAGACAAGAAGACGGAGAAGAATAGGATATTGGCTAAGGCTAAAGTCGATCTCGAAGCGGGAAGGAATCCAGCCTTCTGGATTGGTGGAACTTGTGAAGTCCTTCCCTCCGATGCACCCGTTGCTCAAAGTTTTTGTGTCACACCTCCTGCTTCTCTTCTGTCAGTGCTGACGGTGCGGCGATTCCACCGTGTTCAGCTGTTCAAACAGCTATTAATGTTTCTCAGCCTCCTCCTCCTTGTGCTTTTCTCACTCCTTCGTCCAGACCAGCCTCAGAGCTTTCGTCTGAGTCTTCTCTTTTAAAGAGAAGACGTACTTGCCAGTAGACGTTCTCTCATGTGGATGGTCATGCCTTTTTACAACACAGCTCCTCAACATAAAGTTACGTTGATATCGTTTATCGGTGGTGTTGGAGTTAACCTTCCCAACTAGGATAGACTATCAATCTCCGAACTTCTATTCTTTGATTGGGCCTCATACATCATTAATGTAGGTCGCTTCTCGCCTTGGTTATCTGATTTCTCTAAGCTTCTGTATAGCTTTTCCCTTGCTTCTTACTGGTGATCAACACCCGCAACCGCATCGTCAGTGCTTATGAAGCGGAAGTACAACGACGAGAAAACAGAATCAAGACTCTTGCGTCCCGTTCCAATATGGATACGGCATGGCAAGAGGTCGGCCGTCAGATGTGTAGAGCCGATAGCTGGGAAGCGACTGCTTCTGAGAACCACCAGAGCCTCAACGAATTGTTTGACCAGGCTAGCCCCCTGAAAGAGGATAAACAGAGGCTGGAGGGTGAAGTGAAGGAAAGAGATGTTCATCTCGAAGCGGCTTATGCCGAGATAGCTGAACTTCGAGCTAATCTAGAGAAGTCTCGCTTTACAGAAGATCGTCTCATGAAGGAGCGTGACGGAGCACGCCGCCGAGCTGATGAGATCGCGAGTGGCCGTTCTACCCGAAGTGCAAGAAATTCATCTCGTTTAAGCGGATACGTTCGTATCTCGTAGCTCTTCACGCTCAAAAAGAGGTAAATGCTCAACTCTGTTATAGGCGCGGAGCTGGTGGAGGCTGAGTATGAACTCCCTCCTGGTCTTCTTGAGAATTACACCAAAGAAGAGAAAGAGTATCTTGCTAAGGTTGAATCCTTTGACTCCCATGGCAATGATACTCTCTTTCCGACTCTGCCTCCTCCTCCTACTGGTCTTCCTCGAGATGTTGCATCCCAAGTTTCGTAAGGAATCAGCGAACACGGGTCGTTCCTCTCTCCCCAAGATAATCAAGATGGTGACCCAGTATGAGCCTCGTGTGGCTCATAATTCTATTTTTTGTTACTTTTCAAACATAGTGCCCACTTTTATGGGTTTTAATTTACTTTTGTAAACATTGCCCTTTTCCCAGGGTTTTCTTTTAAGTATTTCGTACTTTTCTTGCAATCTCTTTTTCGGAAATCGGCTTTTTTAATATTTCATAAATACTTAGTAAATTTTCTGTTTCTCATGATTTCATTGGAGATCATTTTTAAGTATTTTCTTAATACTTTTCTTTTTCTTTTACGATCTAAGAGATTGGCTTTGATTTTCTTTTGCGATCTAAGAGATTGGTTTTAGTATTTCATAGTACTTTGATTTTCTTTTACGATCTAAGAGATTGGCTTTTAGTATTTCATAATACTTTGATTTCTTTTTGCGATCTAAGAGATCAGCTTTTAATATTTCATAATACTTTGATTTTGCGATCAAACAAGAGATCGGTTTTAAGTATTTCATAACAATTTGATGCAAATCACGTAGCTAGACTGTACTAACACGTTTTGCTTCTAAATAAGCTTAAGTGATGGCAAGCTTTATGGAGTTTGGCTTATTCTTTACAATTTATGGTTGCTTTCGTATGAACCCTTAACTGATCGCGAGCTAAGAAACTCGGCTTGAAACACTAAGATTATTTTCTGAAGACTCTTTAGTGGATGTGAACTATGTACTTCGGATTATTGGAAGTAGGATTCCTCCAAGACTCCGCTGCTTACCAGCTCGGTAATGGTTCTTAGAATCTGCACTTAGTTACGACGCATGCTCGGTTTCGGGTCTGAGAGTGCAAAGGACTAATGCTTTGGCTTAGCTCAACTTTTACCTTAGAACGAAACTTCAGTATGCGATCGAGAGCCAGCGTGTAATTTACTTGGTTGCCCTAAATGCGAGGTGCGGACCTGGCGCTGGCTTATTAGAGTTTCTAGATTATTTCACCACATCACTTATTAGAAGCGCGTTGAATGTCGGATACCTTGCCAAGGCATCCACGTGAGTAGTCATAGTCCGAACAAAGTTAGTTCGAATTTTGGTATGGGCATGAGTTCTTGCATCCGTCCAACTTTTGACGGTTAGATTGGTCAGAAAAACTTAAAGTTTTTATTAAAGGTGTGTCTGCACTTTTGCAAAGAGTTGCCTACGTATCCTTGAAGAGGAATCAAGTCACTCGTAGTTCATACATTTGTAGTGCCTCGTTTATAACGAGTACCTTTTTTTTGCGATCTGAAGTAATCAGATCGGCTTTCATGCTTGACTCTTTGTCATGGCTCGGACTTTCTTGACTTCCTTTTCTTTCGGAACCTTGACCTCGCCAATCTTCAAACGTGCTTAAGACTCGGCCTTCAGTCGATTCTTCTTTTCAATGGCAAAACAATTGCGAGCTTCTTTTTGGTTGCCCTTTATTGTGTAGGTTTCGCTATCAGTAGGGAACTTGACACATTGATGATAGGCCGAGGCCACCGCTTTCATGAAGTACAACCAGCGTGTTCCCTATATGCATTATTGACTGAAGGCGAGTCTACGATGACAAACTTGACAAAGTGAGTTACTCCAGCCACGTAAACTGGAAAGTTCATTGTATCGACTGTCGAGGTAGTATCATTAGCAAAACCATTTGGTGTTCTGTTCCTGAACTTGATGCCTTCGTGAGTCACTCCCATCCTCTCGAGGGTGTTTCGATAGATCAGGTCTACCGAGCTTCCGGTGTTAATCATCACACGACCTACTTCGCAATCGTTGATGACGAGCTGAATTACCAGAGGATCATTATGAGGTCGATCAACACCCTCAATATCCTGCTCGTCGAATGTAACGAAAATCTCTTTTCATGTTTATCTATCCATCTCACATAATTGTTACATTCTTCAAGCCCTCCCATAATCATGTAGAGCTTTTTCCGAGGTGCTGAAGGATTCTTATCCCCATGCACGTTGTCTCGGTCCCGTTTGGGGGGGTTGACTCCAGGTGGTAACTACTTTGGTTGGCTCTGATCATCTTCCCGCTCAGCCGGATTTGCTTTCCCACAGAAGTTCTTCTGAAATTCCATATCAAAAACTCTTCCGGCTCGATAGTGTTTCATTAACACGTCCAAGAGGTAACGGCATTGGGCTATCGAGTGTCCCGACGTTTGGTGAAAGTCACACCAGCTCCGGGCGTTACTTTCCTCCACGGGTCGGCTACTTCTAGGCCAATGCTTCTTTGCGGGTTTCTCAATGTCCTCGCTCATTTGGAAACTTTGTCCCTTTCTTCTGCGGCTTAGTTTGTCACTTTCGTTGATCTCTAGCTGATCCTCTTCTAACTCCATAAAGCTCGATGCTTTGTGCAAGGCGTCTTCCAAGGTAGCGGGTCGGTTAATGGTCAGTTTGTTTCCGAACGGAGTTTTTGGGAGTAACGCTTTCTGAAGTGCATCGGTTGCGGCATCGTCTGCCACAACCAATTTTGAAATGGTTCATTCGAACCTTTCCATGAACTCTCTCAAAGGCTCGTCCGGTTTCTGTTGGAGGACCCAAAGATTGGCAGTCGAAGTCTTTTCCCGATGTGCATCGAGTAGTGCTTTAAGAAAGTCGTCGACAACTGGTGAAAGTTATCCACTGAATTTCGGTCAAGTTGAGAGAACTAGGCAAAAGCGTCGCTAGCGAGGTGTTCTACAAACAGTTGACAGTAACCGGTCTCTTTTTCGTCGGGAGGGAAGTGAGCTCGGCCCATAGCGATGTTAAACGCAGTGAGATGCTGAGTTGGATCGGTGTTTCCTTCATAGGGCGTGATCCGAATCTTGCATTTGGTTTAACCAGAGTGTTAACAATTCGGGTTGTGAAAGGGGTTTGTTTCGTTCCCTCGAGGACTTTATCGAGCTCGGGAGCCGAGTTTACTACGCGATGCATCCTTGTGTTCATTAAACGGATGGTCTCCTTCATGGTTGCTATCTCATCGTTTCTTTCCTCCAAACTTCGTGAAAGCGGTGTTACATGAGTCGCATATTTGCCTCCCACCGATAAAACTCTAGGTGTTATCTCGGTTGGAAACAGATTTTGATCAATTTGAGTCGTTCGATTTCGGAAACTCTGATCGGTTCGTCTCATGAGGATAGTAATCTCCTCACAGAATTTTTCCTGATCGCTATGATATATCGTACTTTTCCCATAGCGATTTCAGCTCGGATGGAACATCAAGTTTCGTATCTTGGATCAGGATTACCTAAGGTTTGATTTCTATGATCGGGCCTCCGGTCGTTGATATTTCTCCAGAACAGGAATCTCTGGGGTATGACCCTGTTTTTCTGAGGCTTTCAATGCCCCTTCAGGATTGCTTCCATCAGTTGGATTCTTTTCTGTTTCAGCTATGTTCGTAACAAGTGGAGTTAAAATTATATCTCTGGACATCTTTAAAGGATTTCTCTCGTGAAATTTACATAGTAAACCTAATCGGTCCCCTTAGTCGGCGCCAATTTGGTGATACCAGATTGAGCAACAATCCGAGATCGGTCCAGAGAATAAAGGAACTAGGTTTAAACGTAAAATCACAAAGAAAAGATCAAGTAAAAAGATGTATATAGAATTCTCTATTCAAGGAGATATCCCCGTTTTGGAAGAATACATCAAGTATTTATATGAGTACAAAGTCGGTCGAAATCACCCTAAAAGACAAATGGAAAATCTTCTAAAAGCTAAAACGAAGTTATACTAATTCTAAGTATTTCCTATTATCTGAGCTAAGTCTTCCAATTTGCTTGTATTCACCAAGGTCGGCTAGCGCTCCTTAACATGCCGAGACGTCTACATGTATCCTCGCTGCCCCATTTCTCTGAGATGCTTCCCAAAGCTCCAAGTCGAATCAGAGTTGGTTCGGGTATGGTAATAGGTGCTAAACCCGGTACCACCACCTGCTTTGTCATACACATACATGTCTTACGTTTTACTGTTTGCACTTACACAAAAATTACCTCTTCCACCTCCCTTCTTCTGCTTCTTCTTATCCGGCTAATCTCTAAACAAACAAGGGTCCTCTACAGTTTAGACAATTACTCACAAAACTCTCAACAAACTCAACAGTAAGTGTAAACATGTTTCCTATTTTACAAGTACCTCTCCAAGTTTTTCAGCTGGAGTGACAGTGCTTAGTGGTTCTTGTAGTCCTGATAATCCCTGAACTAACCAAAGAAAAAATATCATAACAAACTGTGAACTCTACATATAAAAAATGAATGTATACTAGTCATGCCAAGTAAAACAAACCTGCAACTTCGTATCCACTGAAGTCCGTCCACCAACTCTTCCATCTACTTGCACCTGTGTCACAATCATTACCGACCACGTAAACAATGTCATGAAATAAACGAATTGTAGACTTGCGGCAGGAAAACAACCATAAATCAATGAATTAAATTATATGGTAACTGAAGCGACCCAACCCGTTATTTTTTTTAAAAAACATTAAACCCTTGGTCTCGGACTAGCATTCCCATAAATGCTATCCTCTACAACCAAGCAACAACACAAGCAACCAGCGGATAACAAATAACAATTTAAACCAGAAATCAATTCCATTAAAAATACTAAACCAATCCAATAACAAATTCCAATCAAAATCAGTAACCTAACCAGGTTCTAAAGCAGAAATGGAAAGCAATAAAATCACACAACACGAAACCGAGACCCTACATCATCTCCCCCTTCGTTGCCATGATTCCACGATCACAATTTGCCTTTACCTGCATCACATGGAAAAAAGAGATGCGTGAGTATTATCACAAATACCCAGTGAGACGGTCCTCCCATCTACGACTGCGCACACAGACGCGATGGATCCGCTCAGGCAAACACGCATCAAACAATCACACAAAACACAACAACGGCTCAACCACAGCCCAAACAGGCAGCCTGTCGATCGACACTACCACTAGGTGTCGATCGACAGCCCTGTTCACACCTGTCGATCGACACACCCACGGTGCCTGTCGATCGACAGCTCCACAGGACCCTGTTGATCGACACAACCACTAGGTGTCGATCGACAGCTCCTCGATCACCTGTCGATCGACATAACCTCTAGGTGTCGATCGACAGCTCTCGTGTGACCCTTTCGATCGACACACCCAAGGGCTATCGATCGATAGGTCATCGCAGATTCATGGGAAGTCGATCATTATCCTCTCGGATCGATTCCTCCTCTGCGTTAACACGAAACCTGCACGCATAAACACAATCCAAACAATCCAACACAACCAATCCAACAAAAACAACACCAATCATCACAATCAATCAGTTCGACCTACCACCAAACAACCCTAACGAATCCACCGGCCCAGAAGCCATGGTCACGCACTCACCTTAGATTTTCGGATAGCATTTGCTGGATAATGAGGCTAGAAACAGATTCAGCTACAATCACCACGAAATTCCTCTTCAAATCGATCAAGAACGAAACCCTAATCCACAAACTATCAGGAACAAGAGAAACTCCTCTCAAAACTCTTTGTTTCTGATTTTTGGGACTTTGGTTCGCTCAAATGCGGCCAAAAACCCTTAAATACGAAGCCCTAAGGTTTACCCAAACCGGCTCGGTCCAATTGAACGACTTAAATCGAACCAGAAAACCAACCAATTCGGGCACCTGTCGATCGACAGACACTAGGTGTGTCGATCGACAGCCCTTAAGAGCTCTGTCGATCGACAGACACCAAGTGTGTCGATCGACAGCCACTCCATTTTCCTCAAAAAATGGTTCGCGGGCGTCACAATTCTCCCCCACTAAAACTGGATTCGTCCTCGAATCCTCTAACACTACCCACCAAGCTGACCCCTGGCCAACCCGCCAGTATAACCGGAGACTACATCTCCCAGACCCTATCGAGGTTCACATCCGTCCTATGCACATAGACCTGTCTCAGACATTGTTCGCTCATAGCTCATATCCACACCCTCTAACTCTCGGGATCGTCACCCCTTGAGTTCTCGGTGCCACATATCAACCCACCTCAGTCCACGCAGTCCTGACGGTGTTTGATACCAACTATCTCCATATCCCTCACCTTCAGAACACATAGTCCTTCAGGCTCTCGGTATGCAGGGAACCCACACATCCCCTGGAGAGACACAACTCTCAAAGATCTGCAAGAGATCACAATCTCCATGAACTATCTCCATACCCTCACGTCCCCAGTCCACGACGTCCTGGCGAACGATCGGTATGCAGGGAACCCACACATCCCCTGGACGAACCAACTCTAGACGTCTATGATGCATCTCTAACCGGAACTACCTCCTAAGGTCTCACATGATATTCCCCTCCCGGAATACCATCACTAACGTGATCATCACAGATCACCCGGACCATCCCTCACCTCGGATGTCCCTGCAGAGTCTACCCGGAACTAGACAGTTCTAACCACCGTAAAACTTCTATTCCGAGACTCTCTCACACACACACACACAAACCGTTAGAGTCCCCACCGAAACTGGCAAGTTCTATCCGCGATAAAACTTTCATTTCGGGGTTCTCTAACCACAAACACATGACTCTCAAAGTCAAACTCATAAGAAAAACACTTTCTTATTCACTGGAAAAATGTCATAATCATTACAACTTTAATGAAAATACAAAAATCCACACGCAAAAACCTCACCACACACGGTGATCACAACACAAAAACTGAAACTGGAAACGACAAAGAAAACGAATTCACTCTTCTGCTTGCTTCTCGAACCACTTCTTGAACTTCGTTTTCATCTTTGCCTCTGGTTCCCAAGTCTCCTCCTGAATACCGTCACAGTCCCACAAGACTCTCAACAACGGCACTCTCTTCCGGCGCAGAACCTTGATACTTCTCTCAAGAATCCTAACCGGCCTCATCCCAACAGTCAGATTTGGCTGAACATCTGCAGGAATCGTCACTGCTACCTCCTCAGAAGCATGCAAGCATCTCCTGAGTTTCGAAACATGAAACACATCATGGAATTTCTCCATAATCGGAGGCAGCTCCAACCGATAAGCAACTGGTCCCACGCCTTCCACAACCCGGAACGGACCCATGTGCCTCGTACTCAGCTTATCCTCGGATATGGACCTGTTCAGACCCCGCATCATCGCCATCTTGAGATACACTCGATCTCCGACTGCAAACTCCAACTCTTTCCTTCTCCTATCGGCATAACTTTCCTGCCGATCCTGAGCTTCTTTCATGTTCAGTTTTACAACACGGATCTTCTCCGTCGTCTCCTGAACAAAAACAGCCCCAAAGATGCTCCTCTCCCCCACTTGGGTAAAACATAGCGGAGTACGACATGGCTTCCCATACAACGCCTCAAAAGGAGTCATTCCGATACTCGCCTGAAAACTGTTGTTATATGCGAACTCCACCAGACTCAAGTGATGCGCCCAATGACCATCCCAATCTAGCACGCACATCCTTAACAGATCTTCCAGTGTCTGAATTGTCCTTTCGGACTGCCCATCCGTCTGCGGATGATTAGCTGTACTCATGTGCACCTTAGTGCCCATCTCAGCCTGAAAAGCTCTCCAGAACAATGACGCAAACCTCGGATCTCGATCCGACACAATACTCGCCGGCACACCATGCAATCTCACAATCTCCTTCACATACTTCTTAGCCAAGACCTCAGCTCCATCTGTCTTCTTAATGGCCAGAAAATGTGCTGACTTAGTCAGACGATCCACAATCACCCAAATCGCGTCATAGGTCCGAGAAACCGGCAACCCTACCACGAAATCCATAGTGATCATGTCCCACTTCCACTCTGGAATGGGTAAACTCTGTAATAAGCCACTAGGAACCTGATGCTCAGCCTTCACCAACTGACACACATTGCAAGCTGCAACCCAATCTGCCACATCTCTCTTCATCCCGACCCAATGATAATACCGTTTCCAATCCCGGTACATCTTAGTCGCTCCCGGATGAATCAAAAACTTACTCGCATGAGCTTCTCTCAGAATTTCCTGCCTCCGGTCCTCATCCTTAGGAATACAGACTCGTCCATGCACTAAGATAGTCCCGTTAGCAGAAACCTGATATTCCGAACCAGTAGCCTTGGAGAGATCTAACAACACCGGATCCTGCTCCTGAGCTACTCGGATCCTGCTCAATAGATCCGCCTGATCTGCCGCCGCTAACCCCAACGGTTCCTCTGAAGTAACACACAACCTCAAGGTACTAAGCATGCTCACCAAATTCTCCACATCCCGCTCCTGAGATGAATCATACCTCCTCCGCCTAAGAGCATCCGCCCCTAGCTAAGTTCACCCCGCCGGTAAACTAAAGGAAAATTCAATCCGCTACAACTTCTCCCATCACTTCCGCCTCCTAAACCAAAGACCACCGAAAAGGAACCTACTCCACTAACCACTTGGTCATGGAATGAGCCGTACTCTCAAGGCCTTTTGATGCAACTCCTGAAATAACCTGCCAACCCGAGAACTACTACACTTAGTCTCCTTCCTCGGTCTAGGCAAAATCTCAGCTCGATTGCATCTTAACTGGATCCACAGAAACTCCCCTGCAGAAACAATAAGACCCTAAAAACCCATTCCCACTTGACAGAAACCACACTTGCTCAACTTCGCAAACAGCTTCTGTTCCCGCAACTTCTCCAGAACCCTACTCAAATAAACCTCATGTTCCCCCCGACTCTTCGAATACCCCAAGATGACATCGATAAAGTTAATCACGAACTCATTCAGATACCCCTGAAAGGCTTCGCTCATCAACCTCAGAAAAGCAGCTGGTGCACTCGTCAACCCGACAAGCACCTTTACTAACTCCACCCTACTCATGACTTGTCAAGAAAGCCGTTTTCCTGACAACCACCTCATCAATAGAATCTGGTGTTAACCGGATGCCAAGTCATCCTTGAAGAACCAAGTAGCCCCGCACAATTGATCCAACAACATATCAATTCTCGGAAGACGAAACTTGTTCCTCATAATGACTCGGTTAAGCCCTCGATAATCGAAGCACAACCGGAAACTACCACAATTCCTCATCACCAACATCACCGATTCTTCTAACTCTGCTGGAGCCATCATTTAAGGTGCCTTAGATAACGGCGTCGTCCCAGGCTCTAACTCAATCGTACGAGATTCCGACCGCGATGACGGCAATCCCCGCAGCGACTAAAAGACATCCTCACACTCCTGGACAACCCGAATATCCCTCACTGCAACCTCACCTACAGACTTCGCCAGCAAAACAGTCTCCGAGTAAGCCTCGCAACCTCTCAGTCATAGCCTCAGCCTGCACTCAAGAGATCACAAGACTCTCAGAAGTCGGTCTCACTCCCTCCAAAACCCACCTTCTCCTACTACGCTCCAACACAACACGATTCCGGTGACACTCCAGATGAATTCTATACTGATCCCAGCCAATCCGTACACAGGACGCCAGTCATACAGTTCCACCAGACTGTACACCAAGTCCGCTGTCATCCACTCACCAGTCACTAGAAACTTCGCGCCTCTCCCCCGGCCATGAATACTAGGGACTTCTCTCCTATAACCATTACCGGTCCAATCCGCTCACTAGCGCCACTCCGAATACCGCTCCACCTAGTATCTTCCCACTTCCCTTATATCTTGCGCAAGCTTGCCGACATGCCAGGTATCACCTGCTGAGGCTTAACAGACTGAACATCTGGGCTAACTACCACAGCCTGCTCTCTCGAGTCTCGACAATGCCTCCAGCAGTCTCAAACAACTATGCTCTCCCAGCATACTTAGACACTCTGCACCGTGTCCTCCTTAAATCGAGGTCTTCTCAAGAACCTCTTATCCCGGGCGTCCTCGCCCTCCATGCTCCTACCAGCATGCACCAGCCCCAAACCATGAGCCGATAAACTCCAAAACATACTCACGAACTGATCTTCCTCACAGATCGATTTCTAAACACCTCGTCTCTAAACGATCCGCAGCCTCTCGAGGAAAGAACTTGGCAACACACTCTGCCCACAAGTCCGCCCAGGCCAACACTGCCTGAACCCTCCTAGCTACAACACACCACTCGCAAAGAATCCTACACCAATTCTCTGCACCTGTTCCCTTATCCGCAGATAAGACGGAACCCTACCAACAACCGCAGCCCTCCGCCGCACCTCTGCCACTCGTGGCATCACCGGAGCCCAACTGGCACCGCACTCGGTAACCACTCCCAACCCTGCTGAAGCCAATCCGCCAGACGATCAACTCGACCATGAGCCCACCCGCGAGCGCACCCGCACTACCAACCTCACGAGGACCCACACCGGCCCCCGGCAGCCAACCCGGGATCACACTATCCCCACCAGCCCTCACACTGGCGCTCACACTTGGCTGCACGCTGGCAGTCTAAATGGCGCTCAAGCCGTCTTGAAGCGTCTACGGATCACTCTCAGCCCCCATACGCAGCACTCTGAGCCGCACTCCCGGCCAACTCACTCACTAGTGCCCGCCACCACAACTACTGCACAGATCTGTCAGACGATCATCTCGTCACTTAGACTCCTCCTGCGGGCGCACCCGAACAGCGAGCGAATCCAGCACTAGCTCGAGTACCAGCCCTGGCCCCACAGCCCTCACAATGGCTCTCACACAGGCACTCCCACTGGCACTCTCACTAATACACAGACCCTCCTGATACGTCTACAGATCTGTCACAGTCTCAACAAGGAACCCTGAGCCGCATCCCAGCCGACTCACTCACTGGTTCCCGTCAACAAACATGACCTCCACAGTCACTCCGGCCCCCCCGGCCACATCCTCTAGTGCCTCTAGCTAACACCATGCACTACTACAGTACACAAGCTAAGCACTAAAGAATAACAATAAAACACACTTACCGTGGAAAATCTTTGAAGGCTCGAAAGAAGATGATCTAGAACCCCCAAACTCACAGAATTGAAATTCACCAAATTCAATCCTAGCAGTTCTAGCCCGTCCTAAAACCGTAAGGGCTCTGATACCAAACTGAAGCGACCCAACCCGTTATTTTTTTTTTTAAACATTAAACCCTTGGTCTCGGACTAGCATTCCCATAAATGCTATCCTCTACAACCAAGCAACAACACAAGCAACCAGCGAATAACAAATAACAATTTAAACCAGAAATCAATTCCATTAAAAATACTAAACCAATCCAATAACAAATTCCAATCAAAACCAGCAACCTAACCAGGTTCTAAAGCAGAAATGGAAAGCAATAAAATCACACAGCACGAAACCGAGACCCTAGATCATCTCCCTCTTCCTTGCCATGATTCCACGATCACAATTTGCCTTTACCTGCATCACATGGAAAAAAGAGATGCGTGAGTATTATCACAAATACCCAGTGAGACGGTCCTCCCATCTACGACTGCGCACACAGACGCGATGGATCCGCTCAGGCAAACACGCATCAAACAATCACACAAAACACAACAACGGCTCAACCACAGCCCAAACAGGCAGCCTGTCGATCGACACTACCACTAGGTGTCGATCGACAGCCCTGTTCACACCTGTCGATCGACACACCCACGGTGCCTGTCGATCGACAGCTCCACAGGACCCTGTCGATCGACACAACCACTAGGTGTCGATCGACAGCTCCTCGATCACATGTCGATCGACACAACCTCTAGGTGTCGATCGACAGCTCTCGTGTGACCCTGTCGATCGACACACCCAAGGGCTGTCGATCGACAGGTCGTCGCATATTCATGGGAAGTCGATCATTATCCTCTCGGATCGATTCCTCCTCTGCGTTAGCACGAAACCTGCACGCATAAACACAATCCAAACAATCCAACACAACCAATCGAACAGAAACAACACCAATCATCACAATCAATCAATTCGACCTACCACCAAACAACCCCAACGAATCCACCGGCCCAGAAGCCATGGTCACGCACTCACCTTAGATTTTTGGATAGAATTTGCTGGATAATGAGGCTAGAAACAGATTCAGCTACAATCACCACGAAATTCCTCTTCAAATCGATCAAGAACGAAACCCTAATCCACAAACTATCAGGAACAAGAGAAACTCCTCTCAAAACTCTTTGTTTCTGATTTTTGGGACTTTGGTTCGCTCAAATGCGGCAAAAAACCCTTAAATACGAAGCCGTAAGGTTTACCCAAACCGGCTCGGTCCAATTGAACGACTTAAATCGAACAAGAAAACTAACCAATTCGGGCACCTGTCGATCGACAGACACTAGGTGTGTCGATCGACAGCCCTTAAGAGCCCTGTCGATCGACAGGCCCTCAATTTTCCTCAAAAAATGGTTCGCGGGCGTCACAGTAACTGATAAAATAATGATTACCTCCACACAAGTATCCACCACAGGCTCAGTCACCGTGCTTCTTTTGTTATCCGCCAAACTAACAGAGACATCTGGTAAAGAGTTCTGGGGGTCTACTACAATACCTGCCGATGTTTCTTCCTCACCATATGTGTGTAAGTTGCATTGGTCGGCATCAGGTGTGTGGTCAATTGTTCCCTGGACAACCACTCCATCGGTGCGATCATCAACCAAAACCTACACAGAATAAATAAAAAATATCAACAATAATTACACTGGAAAAACGGCTAACGGTAACACCATTAAACATGGGATACCATGAAAAACGATTACTAATTTGACTGAGTACCTTATCCACCATATCTTATGCCATAGTCGGAACTGTTGGCGCATTCCCAGGTGACTCCTTACGAGCCTGCTGGTTCTCATCCACCAACGTATGTTCACCAAACCACGTAAAACAGCGCGTCATATAACAGGCAAATGTTACACCTAATATAGTACCAAGCTACACCAAAGTAAGATATGTTTAGTCCGTCAAGCCAGAAAATAAGATACCTCATCTAAGTTGCTAGGACCACCATCATCTGCATTTTGGATAGCAGTGACATTCACTTCCTCTATAGCAATGTCATCAAGCCCCTGATACATGGAAAGCACATACGCAGTTAGTTGTGACAACCACAAAAACATTCCTAACATTTCTTTATTCAAGAATATAACCTCTACAAACATGTCGCTAGGAATACCCCTCCCATCTTCGTCTAGCAATTCATGTGGCCCCTAAACAAGCAAAGCATTACACACTGTGATATCAAAAACGGTGCCAAACGACCAACGTGAGATTGTAAAGGATCTAAAAAACAAACCTACTGGCATGCGCAATTGATTTCATGAATAACACTGTCAACACCACCATAATCATCCCACACGCTAGTATTGGTTATGTTGTTTTCAGGGATACCTAAAGAACGAGGCGTTGACCCTGTCGTGGACGGCGAAGAGTTGCATTTCTCAGCAAGAGGCGTTTGAGGTTCGGGCGTCTTCCTCATCTGTGACATCCGGAAACGTTGTGAGGCCAGTTTACCAATACGGGCAGCTCTGAGTTTTCTACCATTACGTTCAATCTTCTCAATCCGACCTTCTAGCTTTCTAATCAATACATTTGTTAACGATACATACTGCCTCACCTCCTCAAGAACACTATCATTCGTTAAGCTCGACGAAGATAAGAACTGCTCCATTTTACGCTAACGCCGATAAGAGGAGTATTTAGTTGACTATGTAAGCCCTTTCTTTGTACCCAGGTTACCTTTGCCCTTCACGTTTTGTCTCTTCTTCTTCGATGGGGCATTTTTGGGGGTCTTGGCTTTGTAAGTACGAAGGGGAAGCGAGAAATCTCCGCCGGGCCACATTAATTTCTTGAAAACACAACCTTCCCTGACCATATCCTCATGTACACTGTCTTCTTGGCTCTGATTTCGTCTTCCCAGTCGTCCACAAAAGAATCTTCTATAGGAACAACGTTATTAATAGGAAGATGCACCTCAAAAGATACAAAACCAGTTTAGATAAATAATAAAAAATAAAAAATAGATCAGGAAAAGGAAATGCGTGAGGAAACATACACTTGGTTTGTTCTCTTCTTCCCATACTTTATCAATGGTAGGAAGAGTATGCCTCAGTATTACAGTTGATTTAGTATGTGAAAGAGTCCTCATGTTTTTCGGATCAAGGGTCATGGAAAGCAGCGCTGGAAATGATTTCAAAGCTAGGAGCTGTAAGACCAGCGGGAAACCTTTCAAGTGTACAATGTGTTGATTCAAGCGCTTCTGTAATATAACAACATGATCCTCTTCCTTAACCACCTTCCTGCGTTTGGATCCCGGTACTACTTGTACTTGACCTGGGACCATACATTTAACGGTGGCACGGAACAATTCTCTACCCCCACGGATAACTCATAAATTCATGGATGTTCTCCAGCATTGCTAAATACCTTGGAGTTGGTCTTATCAGCTGAGTTTGATGTATGGCTATGAGGACACCATCAACCAGCAGTATGAGAGTCAAATCAAGTCTCCTCCAGCCTGGCATGCTAGCAGAAGAATGCAACAATCCATGCACATCTGTGAGAGTCGCGTTTAGGTTGTCCCAATTAACTTCCTCCAATAAGGAACATCCTCGGCCTTCAGGTCTGCAGGTGGTAAATCTTCTGGGAAATCCCCACATTCTAAACCAGTTATGTGGGTAAACTCACCCAACGAAAATCTTAATGGGTATCCACCAAACACCGTCCACAGAGCATACTTCTTCTTAGTCAATACCTGTCTGCAGAGAAGAGCGTGGATAAGCTTGCATGAAATAGGACATCTTCTGAAAGGGATGTCCCATAGCTTCCCAAAAGGAGATTCTTTTAGGGTTTTAAGTTCCTCTGTCCCTTTCAACAGATCTTGAATCTCAAGCAAATACTTGGGCTTCGAGTATATATTGATCCTAGCATCTGGATAACGGTCGGTAGTAAATAGCCTAGGAGGAAGAGAGTTTTCCCAATCTCGTGCCTCAATACCACTTGTTCCTGAGCAAACACACCATGATCTCGTCAAATAGAATGAACATCCGTTGAACAAAAGCCAGAAATCGATGAAAACACAGAGGACAAATAGACGAAGAACAATTAACTAGTTACGCAAACATTCACACCGGAAAACAAGAAGAGACGAGATCCAGAAAACAAATAACAAATCGGAGACCGTACCTTCCATGTCGGAAACAGTCGTGAGTAAGGCGGGTCAACGATGAACTAAGAATCCAGTTACAGCAACGATACGCCGCCGTGGATCACGATTCAGTATGAAAGAGGCGACGGCCGTGGATAACTTTTTCGAGTGCTCAAACTAGGCGGCTAAGGTTTGTGAATGAAGTTGTATTGTTTTTCTAAGTTGGGTAAAAGTAAACCAAAAAGAAACCGTGAAATAAATCAGACCAAAGGTAAAAGACAAATAATGTAGTTCTAGGGTAATTTGGTCATTAAAACACAACAAGTGTGAAAGTGTCCCAAACTGTTAATTTTTATCACAAAAGTGTCCTAGACCGTAATTAACCCACCAATGAGCATAATTTTATACTAACGAATGTGTGGTCTGATAAAAAGAAAACATGTTGATTAGAAACATTAAAACGAGTTGGCCCGGTGTCATGTAATGGGCGTTAAGCCCAAAACAGTCCATTATCCTAAACCCACGTAAATTTCTTTATCGCCAAAACATACTTATCCCAGTTTCCAAACAACTACATCATCTCCAAACCCTCTTAAACCCTAAACAAGAACCCTACGGATCCTCCATTTCCACTAACAATGTCGATTTCCAAAGCCGTCTTTTTGACCCACCTTCAAACAATCGCCAAAGCCTACCGCCCCCATGTTCCGCCGCCATTTTTCGCCGTCCGTTACATGTCCTTCGCCACTCAGGAAGAAGCCGCCGCGGAACGTCGCCGTCGTAAGCGTCGTCTTCGCATGGAGCCACCTTCCTTCAACAGATCCCAACAACAACAATCTCAAATCCCTAGACCAATCCAAAACCCTAACATCCCGAAATTACCAGAGTCTGTATCGGCTCTCACTGGAAAACGCCTCGATCTCCACAATCAGATCTTGAAATTGATTCGTGAGAATGATCTAGAAGAAGCTGCCCTGTTCACACGTCACTCTGTGTATTCGAATTGCAGGCCAACGATATTCACCGTGAACGCAGTTTTAGCAGCGCAGCTTCGGCAATCGAAGTATGGAGCGCTTTTGCAATTGCATGGTTTTATCAATCAAGCTGGTATTGCTCCTAATATCATCACATACAACTTGATTTTCCAAGCTTATCTTGATGTTAGAAAACCTGAGATTGCTTTGGAACATTACAAGTTGTTTATAGATAATGCTCCATTGAATCCTTCCATTGCTACGTTTAGGATTCTGGTTAAAGGGTTAGTTGATAATGACAATCTTGAAAAGGCTCTTGAGATTAAGGAGGATATGAGTGTTAGAGGTATTGTTGCAGACCCTGTTGTTTATAGCTATCTTATGATGGGATGTGTGAAGAATTCTGATGCTGATGGTGTTTTTAAGCTTTATGAGGAGTTGAAAGAGAAGCTTGGTGGGTTTGTTGATGATGGTGTGGTTTATGGGCCTTTAATGAAAGGATATTTCATGAAAGATATGGAGAAAGTAGCCATGGAGTGTTATGAGGAAGCTATTGGTGAGCACTCAAAGGTACTGATGAGTGCAATGGCTTATAATTATGTGTTGGAGGCTTTGAGCGAGAATGGGAAGTTCGATGAGGCCTTGAAGTTGTTTGATGCGATGAGAAAGAAACATAATCCACCGAGGCATTTGGCTTTGAATTTGGGAAGTTTTAATGTAATGGTTAATGGCTATTGTGCACAAGGAAGGTTTGATGAAGCTATGGAGGTTTTCAGGAAAATGGGTGACTTTAGGTGTAGTCCAGATACTTTATCGTTCAACAATCTGATGAATCAGCTGTGTGAGAACGGTTTGTTAGCTGAGGCAGAGAAGCTTTATGGTGAAATGGATGAGAAAAAGGTGAAGCCTGATGAGTACACATACGGGTTGTTAATGGATACTTGTTTCAAGGAAAATAAGATAGATGAAGGAGCTGCGTATTACAAAACGATGGTTGAGTCGAGTCTAAGACCCAACTTGGCGGTGTATAACCGTTTGCAAGATCAGTTAGTTAAAGCTGGGAAACTCGACGATGCAAAATCCTTCTTTGATATGATGGTGAACAAGCTCAAGATGGACGATGATGCTTACAAATTCATGATGAAGGCTTTAAGTGAAGCTGGGAGACTCGATGAGATGCTTAAGATTGTGGATGGGATGCTGGATGACGAAACGGTCAGAGTGACGGAAGAAATGCAAGAGTTTGTGAAAGAAGAGCTGAGGAAAGAAGGAAGGGAGGATGATCTGCAGAAACTTATGGATGAGAAAGAGAGATTGAAAGCAGAGGCAAAGGCGAAAGAGTTAGAAGAAGCAGAAGCTAAGAAGAGGAGTACACAAATCAACATAGCTTCATTACTTCCTCGCAAAAAAGAGGAAGAAGAGAAAGAAAAGCCAATGTTGCAATTCGAGAATGAGAACGGTGTTGTTGAAGAAGTCGACGTGATGGAGGTGACTCAAGGACAAGCAGGTGGATCCAACGGTCAGAATCCACCGTAATGCTGATCGTCGTTTGCTTGAGTTTATAAGAGTTTTTATTTAATTTCTTATTATTTAACTTTTATGTAATTAGGATTTGGTTGGTACAATACGCTATGATCGATCTTTTAGTATAATGCAGGTTTTGGCAAAATCTTTCTTTTCAGTTTAACTTGGCATGTGGTTGTTTTACTTGATGGTCGTGTGTGTATGATGTTCATTATCATAATCGGGTGCATATAAACTGAACCAAAGATTTGAAAAATTGTAATAATTTCTGATAGTAAGCCAGATGTTTTGGAAACAATAGAAATGAAACCAGACAGAGAATTGAAACATAAGAATAGATAACAAGTATCCATCATATGTACACGATCAAATGTTTAACAGAAACAACATTAGAGTCAAGACACATAACCGAAGCTAACCGATCTAAACCAAGCTGGTCTACTGCCTTGCTAGGTAATTCATCCAACTCTATCATCTGATAGATGTTTTCCATGGACGAAATTTATGAAAAACTAAGCGGGAAAAAAGTTCTTAAAGTCAAAATAGGATTCCTTTAAAAGCAAAGGTCACTGTTATCCAGAGCTCCATGCTTCTCTGCTTGCTCTCTTTTCATCTGGGAGGTATCATTTGCTGGACCACACAACACATAAACAGAGAAATGTAAGACATACAAATCTTTCAGCAGATATACGTCGAAGCTTTGAATTGAAACCGAAACAAGTATATGATCATATAGAAGATTCAGTTATTTGCTTCAATGAACATAACAATTATTTGGAGTTTGGTCGATTCATCCACACACTATGATAAAAGAGTCAGAAGCGTTTTACTACCTGATTCATGGCTGAGCTCACAGCCAAGAATTTAACAAACTCTTCTTTCTTCTTGCCAAAGTTGAACACAGCATGGTCACGCAGCACTTGCTCTCGCTTTATGTCCTCCAGCGTCTTCTCCTTCTTCCATCTCAGCTCTTTCATTTGCTTCTCCGATTCATCATAGTTCTCCATCGCGCGTGAAGCAGTTGGCTTTGCGAATCTCACATTCACCTCATCACTGAAAATTGCATTGGTTTCAGAAAAGCAGAAAAAACAGGAAGAAAAGAAAAGAACTCAAAGAGGGAAGTAAGTCTTCGGGTTAGAAATTTACAAGAATCTTACCGGTTTCCAAGAGTGAAGATCCCCACTGTCCTGATGATTCCTCCATCCAAGGATATTGCACCATCACTTATGCATGGGAGGGCACTAATCATCTCAGCCCTTGTTTTGTAAACTTGAAGGCGGGAGAACAGACTGTAGAACAAGGTCTCACGAAGACCGTATCCATAAGATGTGACACAGAGCAAATACGCTGGATCGATTTGAACCATGTTCACAGCAAATCCAAGGAATCCGGGAGGACACTCACCGTTAGGAAATTTTGGTTTCACAAGGTCAAGCCTTCTTTGTGGATCATCAGCTATGTGCTGACCAACATACGGTCTACAAGTCACCATATCAAGTTATTAGAAAGGATTACAGATGAAAGTATCTAGCAGTATCCGTAATACATAATATAAACATTAGTACCTCAGATTTTCAAGGCAGATGACATCAAAATGACCTTCAATCGTTCTGCCAATCGAAGAGCCAAGCCCGTAAATGCCAGAACTCTTATCTATGTTGCCTTGGGTTTCATAAATCTCTAAAGCCTTAACACTATCATAATTCTGGCATACAACTGCCAGCATCGAGCGAGTCCCTAAATAATCCGATAAAACCCTGCAGTACCACGAAAGGAACTAATCAGTTTCAGATTACACAAAAACAATCTCAAGAAAGGTTTGTAACCGAAATGACAGTGAGAAATTGGAACTAACTGGCTGAGGTTTTCATCATTGACCTTCCCGAGTTTCGCTACAACGCCAACGACACCTTTTGTCATAGTCAACTGAGAAGTCTGGGCTCCATGACGAGATTCAATCGCACCTAAAACTCCAGCAGCTGAGTTTCCACACCGAAGAATCTGTTCATTGATGATATCTTCACCTTGAAGATTGGTATCGTAATTAGGAGTGGCGGACGAAAGAAGTTTGCTCATAACAACTAGAAAACAAAATGAGAACAATATACATTATACTCCACATTGAAAAAATCTCAATCCACAAATACATTAAGAGGCTAAATCACAAACCTTGCAAATCAACAATAGATTCATCCAATTTGGTTTTCTGAGACTTGAGAAACTTGAGATTATCCTCATGATGTTTGATCTTGTTACCCATTGATTCAAGATCAGATTGAAGCCTCTGGGAATTGTACAGAGTAAATTCAGCATGACATATCCCTCCTCCTCCTCCTCCATTCTGGGTTTCGTTGGTATCCAAAACCATCAAAGTTGCTGGATCTTGAACAGCTACAGGAGTTGGATGAAATGAAATCTGCAAATTGGATAAGCAAACCCTAATCCTCAAAATTCCATAAACATAAGAATTCAACCAAACTCATCCAATGTGGTCGCATGCAATAAAAAAGAAACGAAATTCGAGAATATATACAAGAATCAAACAAGAAAAAACGAGGCTTTCCTCCAAATCTCAGAGATTCGAGAGATCACAGACAGTCTAAAGATTCTTCTTTATTTCTCAGACTAATCTGGTTTCGATTGTAACTAAAGCTGAGAATTCAAGAACTAACCTGTTGACCGTTCGGAAACATAGCAACCCAGATTGAATGTAACCAGAGGAGAATCTCTTATCTCTGTGTTTCGGCTTCGTCTTCGTTTTCTCCGGTCTTATAGTGAGGGTTTAATTTTTTGAAGGTCTTTCTTCTGGAAAAGAGCAAAAGAGGTCCAAATGTTTTCTCCTTTCTTTTTGGTTGCGACACGTCACCTAGTATTTTTCATTTTATTATTTGATTATATTTTCTGTTTTATAATTAACTAACTAGACCGTTAAACCACGCAAAATCGCACGGGAACTAGTTTTACAAATCATATTTCGTAAATATAGTAAAAATACATCAATGTTATTTATTACTTTTTGCGTTTATATCATCAATACTTGTATTACGTACTTTAATTGTGGAAGAAAAAATAATTACATCATATGTGTTCGAGCTGGATTCGTCACAAAAAATCCGGCCCAGTTCAAACCCAATCAAAATATGACATTTTGGTCCACACAGAAAGTCAAAGTACGAGTTTAGGGCCCAAACAGAGGTCAAACCCATTAGCAGTTCATTATGGAAAAGAATCGGGCCGCGAACGTCTAAGGCACACGCGCAAGAAGATACGCTCCTCTGGAACTAGAGATGGAGGTGAGAATGAGTCAACCAGAGATTCCCGGAAGATCGCAATATACAAAGAAAATGCAAGAGATAAGTAAGCCAAGCTAGCTTACTCCTTAATCGAGTGTACTTGTGAAAAGTCGAATAAATTCTGCATATTCTCCTCGTATTTATAATTACTCCCAGTTTTGTTCGTCAGATCTGAAAGCTTTGAGTTAGCTCTGAATATCTCGGCACGTTCTGGTGTGATCTCCGAAAATCTCGGGGCTGGAACGAGTCTAAGATCCTCTGTTGACTCATTCCAAGCTTCAGCTCCAGCTCCAAGGGAGCTTCTCCTTTACGCGAGTGGGCCTAAATTTGCCAAATTATGTTCAAATGGGCCTAATTTGTTATTTGGGCCCAAAGCCCGAAAGTTGATCATTTATCGAGACTAAAATGCCTGATTCGGTTGGGCTAAGAGTGTGTCGGATACGTTGTGACGAATCCAACTCCAACACATGATCCTACAAATTTGGAAAGACACGACTCTTCAAAATAACTATAAATCGGTTATTATTAACGAAAAGACATAATTCTTCGGAAAACCCGCTTTTTACGAAATGACACAACTCTCGATTTTTTTTGTTTGAAGAGACACGACCCTACAAATTTGAAAAGACACGGCTATTCAAAAAACCATAAAGCGGTATTATTATCGGCGAAAAGACACAACTCTTCGGAAAAAACCATTTTTACGGAATGACACAACTCTTCGATTTTTTTTTTTGAAAAGACACGACCCTACAAAATTGAAAAGACAAGCCTCTTAAAAAAACCATAAAGCGGTTATTATTGACGAAAAGACACAACTCTTCGGAAAAAATCATTTTTTATGGAATGACACAACTCTTCGATTATTTTTTCCAGGATTACTAATATTGATAGATTAAACTCTGGAAACTGGCCTAGAAAGCCTTAAAACCTTAACAAGATTGAAAAGCCCAATAAGCTTCCAAGATGTCAATATCTTTTCATAGATAAATCGAATGTTTAGGACTACAATCTGTAACTTAAGAGAAATGTTTTGATTTTATAGATACCTTTTTCACTTTGCCAAACCATCTACAATGAAATTATTTTAGAAGTTGTTGTTAAGTTGAATTGGAGTTTAACACAACTCGATGTGTTTAACGTATTTTTAAATGGGGATTTAGATAAAGAAATTTATATGATTTTATGCCTTAGTTATTAGTTATGAAATACTCTTTAATATTTCCACTTTGGTTTGGAAGTTACAAAAGTTCATTTATGGTCTTAAACAAACTCTGAGGATTATTTAGCCTCAAACTAACTCGGAATCGCAACATCGAAAGAGTCTAACTGGTTGATTCTATCGATCAAAAAAAGACACACGTATTAATCCAGTTTGGCTTCAAATCGGAGACCTATGTCTAGCCGGAAGACTTTCCGAGATCTCCTAAAACAACTCAAAACTTGAACTTTGAATTTCTCTTTATTGTGTTCTCTTTTTCAGATCTCTAATAAAAAACCTAAATCGATCAAGATGAGAATAGGGAAGACGATAAACATGATCTTATTCATTTACAATAAACAACAAGTGTGATAAGAAGCCACACATGTGTATGAGAGTCTATGATTCGACTAGTAACTTAAAGACCCTCTAATTTCTGTAGATGTTTTAGCACACTTAAAAGAGATTCTAAGTTAAAGACATATTTCTTCACAAACATCAAGACAAATACTTTTCAATTTTTCTTCCACCATTTTGACATGGAATTTCAAAAAATTAATGGAGATCACATCTTGTTTAATTGTTCCACATATTGAATCTTTATTGCTATTTTGGTTTATATTGATGATGTTATCATTACCAATAGTGTAGCATCATCATGGTGAGTCAGTTAAACCAACACTTCAAGCGTCAAGTTCTTGGTGCTTTTTAATATTTTTGGGCTTTAAAATTACAATATTTTCTAAAAGAATTTCAATCTGTTAACACCACTATTTTCTAGAATTGTTAATTGGCTTTGATTTTCTTGGAAAAAACCCTTCTTTTCTTCATAAGGACCCTAACCATTCTCTTGATAACGATGATATTTTCCTTGTTCTAGATGTAAAGGCATATAAAAGGTTAGTTAGAATTGTTTTATATATGTGCATTACCACGCTATATATCACCTTTGTAGTCACCAAAATTTGTCAATTTTACTTTTAACAAGAAAAGCTCATCTTCACATGTACTTTGGTATCTCAAAGGCAGTAGTAAGGAAGATTTATTTTACTCTTTTGATTTATACCTTACTCTTACTTGTTTCATTGAAGTTGGTTGGCATGTGTGCCTTGAAACAAGGATATTTGTGACATTATATTGCATTTCCGTTGAAAATTCACTTTTTCTCGTTTTTGGGAATTTAAGAAGGAGCCCACAATTTCATAGTTTTGCATAGCTAGATTGAATACGGAACCAATATATGGCACTAAGGAATTGATTTGGATAGTTCATATAATGAAAGGTTTGATGCTCTTTGATCCAGCCCCACACCTATAAACCTATATGTGATATAGTATTGTTACTCTACATATTGCCAAGAACTTTGTCTTCCACAAAAACACTAAACATTTTGATTTGAATTGTCACAAGGTTCAAGAGTGCATAAGTTCAGAATTTCTCAAAATTGTTCATGTTCGAAGTGAACATCAGCTTGATGATGCACTAACCAAACTTTTATATCCCTTTTAAGTTTATGCTATAACTTTCAAGATGTAGTTTATGCTATAACTTTCAAGATGTGTCTTCGTAATCTATGAACCTATATTTTGAAGAGGGGTTTTAGACTTAGTTATATGTTAGTATGTTGGTTATATTCTTGGTTATTGGTAATACCGATTATTATGGTTTAGTCATTTAGTACAGTTGCATATAAGAGCAGTTGTACATATCTTTTAAGCTTGATGAAGAAACCATTATTTAGATTGATTTTAAACTTAGTTATATGTTAGTATGTTGGTTATATTCTTGGTTATTAGTAATATCGATTATTATGCTTTAGTCATTAGGTACATTTGTATATAAAAATCAATTGTACATATATTTTGAGCTTAATGAAGAAACCATTGTTTAGTCATTAGGTACCGTTGCATATAAATATAGGAACTTAATTTACTACAATATGGGCAAACTGATATTTGTAAGTGAAAAACATAAATAAATCGATAATACAAAAATACCGATACAAGAATTAAGAATAATGAATCTACAGAGGCGAGATATGATCTCTATCCTTAATTCTGAAAACTCCCCGTAGTGTGACGGTTGTGTGACGTTCCGAATCCCAGGATACAACTGTAATCAATTCTGTTTTGCATAGCTCAAGAACAGAATCACACAAACGCTAGATTCTGTGTTATACTCTCATATAGAAAAATTAAGAGGAAGATCAAAGGAGGAAGAGGAATAATTGTGTGTGTGTGAAGATTGTTGTTGCCTCATGTGTTTATATATGAATGAGCAAGAGAAGTTTTTATTCTCAAAATTATGCTCTCCATTATGCTCAATCAAACACAATTAATCTAAGGCATTATGGTGATAGTGGAGGTTACACAATTGATTATAATTAATTGTCATTTGAGGGGAGTTTCTTTTTGACCAATTTTAATTCTCTAAAGAATTGTTTATAATTGATCAAGATTAATTCTCTAACAGAATTATTTATCTTTTGACCAAATTTAAATTTATGTAGTGATCAATTACACAAATTAAAATATGATGCAAAAAGATAGGTTATTGGACTAACGTCCATATACCCGAATCCGCACCTAAACCAAACCTAAGTCTGAGTCCATCCTGGCTCAGCTTGGCGCGCGCATGGTTTAGTATGGGTTCACTCCTCTTCACAATTTTTAAGGTTTTTAACCTTGTTAAAACTTCTCCATAATATATGCTATGTCCATTTTGTGCTTTTAAAGCTATAAATTTAGGATAAGTATTTCTCATTCAAATAAACTTCAATTTTGACATAAGAGTATAATATGTTATACTATGTCTTAAAATTGAGTTCCAACAATCCCCCACATGAATAGAAATGTTTATAAGCAAAGGAAGACTCGATAGAAGGACTTTTGAGAGTATAAGCGAAAAATTCATTGTATATGAGTTGGTAGCATTTATTAGCTTTGAACCAATCATTGTTAATAGCTATCGGGTTTACTCAACCAGAAGGTGAACATGATGTCTTGAACCACCCGGACTTTTATGTAAACCGAGACCACAACTATAACACAGCTTCATTCTCTCACAAAACTAGGTTCTCTATTGTGTTCATTGTGGCCGTGAACATACCTGGTATCATGAGTGAAATTAGAGAATATAGCCTTTCATTCATTCTCCTAGAAACGGCCTCATTTCACACTCACTAGGTGATAGTTCAATAGTCTTTGTTTTATGAAGTACCCTGTAATACTCCACGAACATATCAAAGCTATGTTTGAATATCATTAAAAGCAACGCTTATCCTTGTTATACAGGAAGCACTATATATCATCTTAGAAATTTGGGTAGAGACTGTAGTCTCATAGTGCTTGTAGCAGAATTAGTTTGACTTAGTTTTCCCCTTGAACCTATTTCATGGGATCTCCAGTCATGTAGGTAGGGTTCCCATCAAACATCCACGTAAGTCATAGGCTTTAAACCCAATCTATTCGATGATTTTACAATTGGATCTCGTGACATACCTTTAATAATTGGATCCTCGGTTGTCATTCGAATGAGATTAATCCATTTGACATTAACCCATTTGACATTAACCCATTTGAGATCAATTTTTTAATGGTTGTATGTCATCTTCTTTAAAGAAATGACTGCCCATTATAAAAACTCAGTGATGGAGCTATATTAATAATGTTCACACTAGTTTTTTCTACATCATGATATCTTTTACCAAATTTTAAAAACATTAAGCTTTCTTAGCTTTTTCTCAAGCTATGAATTTAGATTCCCTTTTTAATCTGTTTCACAAATTTAATTTGGAAGATTCTCATAATGTTGTTGCATCATAATGTGTAAAGATATATCCACTTGTGGACTATTAGTTTTTTTGGAAGTCGATAAACAATTATTATAATTGTATCTTTCCAAAACTATTGGCTCTTTACCATAATGCAACTCATAACTATTAGTATATACCCCATAGCTAAAGTACTTAAGTTATTGTTCACCAGTGTTTGACACATGGATTACTCGTGTAGCAACTCAGTATGTGGAGTACTTCCGCTGAGTACACTTGAGTGGATCTTGAACAATATTAATTTGTTCGATCATGTCTTTACGTCGTAAATAATGTGATTTACATACAAATTTAGCAAAATGTATCCATGCGGAGTACTTTTAGAGCTTTACGAGTCAATATATAGACTTTGTATCTTGTTTGACAAAGACATAGTTTTTCACTAAAAACCCATTTACTTCTAAGGACAGTACGCTCTTATGGTAAATCGATTATCTCTCATTTATGACTTTTTATAAAGGAGTCGATCTCACTAATGAGGTTTTCCTTTGATGAAGAATTAGACAAGGGTTTTTTTTAGTGAAAGTCATGGTGTATTTACACGGAGAAAGACTAGTATAAGATTTATAGATTTCTCTACATCATCTCACTATCCACCATAAGTACTCGCTTTTAAGTACAAAGGTGATATAGTCTTTTCTTCACGAGTTTGTTTTGGATTTTGTTTATCTTTACACCAAATCACGTGTTCAAAGACATATACATTCTTTGATGTTTTATTGTACGCTCATGGATATTTGGTACATCTGATTAGAAATTAGAAACCAAAAAACACAACTTTGTGTCTATATCCAATTAAATACAATATAGTATTTTTAGTCTGCGTACAACCTTTTTAAGAGGTTCGTCTGCGACTTTTCCGAAGCACCCCCACACTTTCGGGTATTTGTACGAATGTACTTTACCTTTCTGAACGTTCATAAGGCGTTTTGCCAATGACTTTTTGTGGTAAGCAACGCTTCCCCCACATTTGTGGAGATAACTGAAGAGTTTAGAATTTTTATTCCATAACTCTAATAGTTTTAAGTGAATAAAGAGTTATTTTTCTGATGACTAATGTCCTTTTTAGTAAAGATACATTTTAATGTTCATCAAAACCTTTCTCCTTTATCACATATATCCATTTTTATGGGTTTTTCAAGTTGGTTTCGCAATTCCATCTTGTATGCTCTAAATTTTTTCAAATGCATAATATTGCTTTTAAGCAAATACATTGATGTGATAGTAGCTTGATGCCACCAATCCATTCAATTGTTTCCAACTCATTGACTTTTAAAACTACACGATGTGTTTGTTTTAGTCATATTGGTTTGAACCTTTTTCACTAGCTTTGCATGGTCAATTGTGGTATGACATTCATTAGCATTGCTATGATATGTGTAAACCTTTTGACCACCGATAATGCCACAATTGAGATATTTTTTTTTTCCCATTGAACTTCTTTTAAGCTTTAAGCTTTATGAAGAAAGTGGAGACTTTCAAGGAAGCTTTACTTTTTTTGTTGTGCTCGTGCTCACATATGTGAACAACATATGCTTTACGGTTTGTAGAGTCAATCTGTTGTATGATAATCACGTCTTTAAAGCTCTTAACCTTTTTGTGAATGCTTAAGATAATTCTTGAAATATTTCCAAGCTAGTGGAAAATTTTCAATTAAAACAACAAACCTAGTATGTCAAAGTAATTGACATTCATGCGGTCATTATCTCATGCATCATCAATCACAGTTCTTTGACTTTTATATGATGAACTAGAGCCCAACAATTTTAAAGTCCAGAAATTTCGTCAAGTGAAATTCTCAGAACATGTGTTTTTAGACTTGTACTTCATCTCACGAAAGTATGACTTCCCTAGAAGTATTAACCTCATTGTAAATTTATACACAATGGTTTTATCAAGCGGATTTGATCCAGTTTTTGTATAGAACATTCATAATGGTACAAAATTCAATACTTACTAGAGTTATACCGTTGGTATTCTCAAGAGAAAGCATATGCTATCCTCGTTGAGTTACTTCTCTAGTTTCAGCATGAAACGATGTATATCGAATATGTCTAATATTAGTCCTATGTTTACAACATTAGGTACTAACATGTCTGATAAATCAGAATTTGGCACAATCATTTGTGGAAGACCATTAACCAAATTGAATTTGGTGCGTTGACTCACTAGACTTGTAACCAAAACACCTCCACCGCTATCGGTGTAAATAGGATCTAAACATTCCGATAAATATCAGAGACGTAGTCCAAATAATACATGAGGTCGTAGGTGGTAGACCATTCTCAATTTGAGTCATCCACTCACCATACCCAGTCATTTTAAACGTTTATGTAAACGTGTTCTTTGTTAGGCAACTTTTAGAACCGAATCGGACACGTAAACGTATATTGATATACATATCACATATGTCTGGTTTAAGCTGCTAACTCGTTGGTAGTTGTACTTAACATCAAATCTGTTCATAAGAATTAAGATCTTGTTAGTATATAAAACCAGAAAGTCAATCAAAATATGAAACAATTGCGATTAATAATTAAATTAAAATTTCAGAATAATTAAATCCTAAAAATAATTTAATTAAACGCAAAGACAATAGTTCTGCAATTTGAATCACACGATCAATTGCATAAAATAGTTGAACTTCCAGAAAACGACAACGACAAAAGATATATAGCTTTGCCACACATCATAATAAGGAAGTCAACGAATAACGAAAGAAGCGTGTTTGAGTTATTACTCAAACCAATACCAAACCGGAGATTTAAACCGGAGTTTTAAACCAGAATTTTGTTTATCCTCTTTGATGAGTATACAAACAGATCGACGACGTCCAAAACCATTTGCGATCAAAGTAATTGATGTAGCAAATTTCAGAACCAAAAATCGCCATAAAGGATGTTTAAATTCATGTTTTCATGACAAACACTTCACAAAATAATCAGTTTTCGTTAGTGCAATAAGCATATAACGAAAAAAATTCAGAATTAAGATTCTAGGAACTTAAATTACTACAATATGGGCAAACTGATATTTGTAAAGTGAAACACATAAATAAATCGATAATACAAAAATACCGATACAAGAATTAAGAATAATGGATATACAGAGGCGATATATGATCTCTATCCTTAATTCTGAAAATGCCCCGTAGTGTGACGGTTGTGTGACGTTCCGAATCCCAAGATACAACTGTAATCAATTCTGTTTTGCACAGCTCAAGAACAGAATCACACGAACGCTAGATTCTGTGTTATACTCTCATATAGAAAAATTAAGAGGAAGATCAAAGGAGGAAGAGGAATAACTGTGTGTGTAAAGATTGTTGTTGCCTCATGTGTTTATATGTGAATGAGCAAGAGACGTTTTTAGTCTCAAAATTATGCTCTCCATTATGCTCAATCAAACACAATTAATCTAAGGCATTATGGTGATAGTGGAGGTTACACAATTGATTATAATTAATTGTCATTTGAGGGGAGTTTCTTTTTGACCAATTTTAATTCTCTAAAGAATTGTTTCTAATTGATCAAGATTAATTCTCTAAAAGAATTATTTATCTTTTGACCAAATTTAAATTTATGTAGTGATCAATTACACAAATAAAAATATGATGCAAAAAGATAGGTTATTGGACTAACGTCCATATACCCGAATCCGCACCTAAACCGAACCTAAGTCTGAGTCCATCCTGGCTCAGCTTGGCGCGCACATGGTTTAGTATGGGTTCACTCCTCTTCACAATTTTTAAGGTTTTTAACTTTGTTAAAACTTCTCCATAATATATGTTATGTCCATTTTGTGCTTTTAAAGCTACAAATTTAGGATAAACATTTCTCATTCAAATAAACTTCAATTTTGACATAAGAGTATAATATGTTATACTATGTCTTAAAATTGAGTTCCAACAATAAAATCAAATATTCTTATATTTTTCATGTCCACGAAATTCAATGATTCATGGTGTGTTCCCTCTATCAATACAAAGCTCACAAGTCACAACAATCGTAGTGCTAGAAAATTTGTAACAAAACAATTGAAGATATCAATTATGATAAATATCAAGATCTTTTATATATAAACATATCTCTAAGAATTATTGTATTAAACTTGTTTTATTATCAATATAGATCTCATATATCTACATTTTTCGTAATCCACTGATGATCTGTGGCAATATTCGATGCTTAAAAGTAGATTAGCTACTCGTGTGGATGTTAGTATGAGACTCAATGAGTAGTGATATCGAAAGGTGGTCCAATTTGGAGGTGGTGTAGGTCTTGGGTCCGCAAAAGAAGTTAGGTCGCCGTTATTAAAACAACTGCACATTGTCATTTTTGTTTTTTTTGTTTTCAGTTCTAATTTAATTTTACATAAAGAAAAATCAAATAATAAATCAATTTTGTGATTCCTTAACCATTTTTCTAGGCCGGAAAGGACTTTTAAATTTTAATTCATTTATATAAATGCTTCGGATCCGAATTCCGGAATTCGGATACATCTAATGTCACCAATGGTAACCAAATAATATTTTAGCTTTATTGATAAATGCAAATTATATGTATGGGGCCAATTTTTTTACTGAGCTCAAATTTTAAAATATCCCCACAAAACTCACGAAATATACATTCGTCTGAAACATTTCAGCACAAGTTAATACACACCTTTTTTTACCAACATACAAATTGAATTATTTCTCAAAATTGAATTTGATCAAACTAGATTCAGTTAATAATTAGATAAATCGTATAAAATATATAATGTTTATAGATCTCAGAGATTTTTTCTCACCTTCAACTTAAAATTCCTCCCGTTATTAAAAATATACCTTTTTTTATCCCAAATATACATCTTATCAGAGATGTGTAAATACAGAATTAGGTCCACAAGTCCACGAATCTAAGAAAAGTCAAATACTTTTATATATAACGATGAGCACAATTGTCTTCTTCCAATATATTTTCGATGATCACAAATGTCAGAAGACTTTATACAAAAGAAAGAAAGACGATTGGCGTTAAAATATAAACAAAAAAAAAGACAAAAAGTAGAAGAAGAAGCCTCGTGAACTTCGTAAAATTAATTAAACACTTAACGGCGTTTAACCGAAGCCCACGTGACTCCGTTAATGATTTCATTATCGGTGGTGAAATGAGACACCTCCTCCTCTTTCTCAACTTGACTCTCTGTGACTTCTCTCTCTCTCTCTCTCACTTCTTATCTCTCTCTCATTCTCTCTCTCTAAACTCCAAAATATTGCTTCAAAGGCTTGATCACATTTCACAAACATGTAAGTTCCTGAATTTCACTCACATATATGTCTAACTTTTATGCATGTCGAGGTATATGACACTGTTATGTATAAACGCAAACGCCCTTAAGTGTGTATTACAATGTTATACATTTTGCTTGCAATTTTTGGTAATTTTACCTATAAGTATTCTAAAATTACTTGATCAGTATTAAGAGAGCTTATGATCAAAGAGTTTTGCCGGAAATGGGTAAGAAAGGGAGTGGTGGTGGGTGGTTTTCGACGGTGAAGAAGAAAGTCTTTAAATCCTCTCCTAAAGACTCAAAGGTAATTCAGTTACACCTTTAATTAGTTTTATATATGTGTGTGTGTATATAATTTATCAATGCATTGCAAGCAACATTATTACAATATGTATCAAAACATATTAGGGAAAATTAGCACTTTAAGTGTGTTATTGAGAACTGAGAAGTACTGGGATCTTACTTTTAACATGAAAACAATTAAAATCAAGTTACCAAAAAAGAAAGAAAAATCATTAGTAGACAAAGTACAAATATACACAACGGTTATAATTAATTTTAGGACTTCTAACAAAACATATAACTTGAAGAATAAGACCGCATAACTAATTCTTAATTAATACGCAATTATGGTTTAATGTCTTTTTCTTTTTGAACTAAGCAATATTCATTTTTTTGTTTTTTGAAAACAAAGCAGTATTCATATTACATATGTATAAACTTCTTAAATGTTCTCATACATACGTAATGTACGTAGACATGCAATTTTTAGCTTTTACAACTTAGTTATATTAACCTGAAAATTACTAAACAAATATAACTCATTACACATGGTACAATCGGGAGAAGGACAATTTTGTTATTTTCTTGTTAGAGATCATACGAATGTATTTTTCTTCTTATATTTGCAATATTTAACGCGTGTTCGTAAGATATATTTATGTATATTAGAACTTAAAAGGGTAAAAATAATACGGTATTTCATCTTATAAATGTATGACAAGTTGAGTTACAAAAAATAAATGTAAAGACCGTATTTATGAATTAAAAGCCGAAAAAGATTGGTCCCCTTGTGAAAGAGATGGACTAAGGAGGCTCCTTATAAGAGCATTGAAATATGATTTTCATGACACCTAAATAAATCTTTTTTCCTTCTCCCAAATTTCATGTGCATTGCTTTGTTCCCTCGCCATCACTCCACCCCATTTATTTCCCCACCTATTGTTATATATACATATTTATGTCAACTTGTATCCATAGATAACCATATCTTCACATTACTGTAGTATAGGTCCTTTTTTACCACTATACAAAATTTAGCCCCACAATTTTTTCTCATTTTTGTATATTTTGGATCTCAAATATACCCTTACTGATTCTCAAGATTTACTGTAATCTTATTTACCAATTTGGACTAAAATTAGCCGTGATGATTTAATAAAGTTGTGGGATTGAGTTCTTTCATTCCATTCTCAATGATGTTGGTCCCTAATGCACATGCTCTAAGTGTATAAAACTATAGGTTTATTTTTCACAAGCCTCGAAAATTAGTGTGAGTTTCAGCTGAGGATCCCTGGTTATATAGTAGAATAAAAAAAAAAAGTTCTGTCTTGAAAGATAAATGCGTTTGATTTTGATTATCCAGTTTTGAATAACATAACAATATATCATTAGACTAGCTTATAGTAGTATTTTAGTCAAATCTTTATCATTTTGGTTCGAAATCTTTTATTAAATTGCTATAATGATGATATTACTATGGAATTTGGTTTTCCACTTTTGACTAACATGACATTATACCATTGGACTAGCTTACATATTTTAGTTGAATCTTTATCAATTTTGTTGGCATTCTTTCTTTTATTAAATTACCACAGTGATAGTTGTAGTTTTTTTTTTTGACGGCCAAATAGTTGTAGTAGTCATAGTAAAAAGAAGTTGAAGGCTTTGGTCCTTCGGACGTCAATTAACATAGTAAATTAAAGGAGGTAATCAGAAGTAGAGATGAAAAATTTGAAATGAATTTTTTTGAAATTGTAATTAGTATTGTCACATTTCAATTTGATCTAAATATATGCAGAGAGAGAACAACATCAGCAATAACAACGCAGACAGGTGGCAGCAGCAACACGACACGCAAGAAGTTGTGTCTTTTGAGAATTTCCCGGCAGAAAGTTCGCCGGAGATCTCCCATGACGTCGAGAGCACAGCTTCTACTCCGGCAACAAACGTTGGAGAGAGAAAACACGCCATGGCTGTGGCTATTGCCACGGCAGCTGCTGCGGAAGCTGCCGTTGCTGCGGCACAAGCTGCGGCTAAAGTCGTTCGGCTTGCCGGCTACAACCGCCAGACGGAGGAAGATAGTGCCGCCGTGCTCATCCAATCACACTACAGGGGTTATTTGGTAATATCACATGCCTCCCTAGCTACATTGTCATTTTCAAATAATTTCAACTCTCATCATCAATAATACCCTTGAATCTAATATTTATCATTTTAACTAAATTCATTTCATGATGATTAAATCAGTATCAAGGGGAATTTCTGTGTAGAAAATGTTATGATCTTCACATTGAGAATTAGAAATGACCTAAACAATGTATAAAATACATGAATCACTCTATTCATTGTCAATTAATTTTTAGTTTAAGAATGTTTTGTATTCATTTTAAACTACTTGTAATTGTGAACTAATGCCAAACCATAAATTTTTAAGAAATATTCCTGCTTACCCAATATTATAACCGGTTAAAAAAATTCTATTGTAGGCGAGACGCGCACTTCGTGCCTTAAAAGGACTAGTTAGGCTACAAGCATTGGTCCGAGGCAACCACGTACGAAAACAAGCGCAAATGACTATGAAATGTATGCAAGCTTTGGTTCGTGTCCAAGGCCGAGTCAGAGCGAGAAGGCTCCAAGTGGCTCATGACCGGTTTAAGAAACAATTTGAGGAAGAGGAGAAGCGGTCCGGGATGGAAAAACAAATGAACGGTAATTAATATTGAAATGATTTGCCATTTCGGTGCAAATTCAAGCAACCACTATATATACATTCATAATGGTGAACATATATAATACTTGTTACGGTTTTGTAGGGTTTGCGAATCCCCAAACCGAACGAGAGAAACCGAAGAAATTGCACGAAGTGAACCGAACCAGCTTGTACCAAACTCCAGGAAAGGTAATGTGGGGAAGTCTTACATATACTGTTTCTCAATTTTGATAGAAGTAGTCACACTATTTATTAAATTATTAGTTAAATGTAATTTGAATATACAGGAAAAAGAGAAGAATGAAGGAATGATGAAAAGAGAGCGGGCTCTTGCTTATGCATACACCTACCAGGTTGGTCACCTCTCTATTTCCTTTAAATATCCCCTCAAATTAAGTTTTTATTCGTTGCTAAAATGAGTTAGAAAATTATCGTTAAATTTAGAAGCTAAAATATATATATGTATTATATAGCATGTTTCCTTATGGTTTTGATTTACATATTGAAGCGACAAATGCAACACACGAATGGTGAAGAGTTACTTGGACCTGATAGAACTCAATGGGCTTGGAATTGGCTTGACCATTGGATGTCTTCCCAACCATACACGGGCCGTCAAACCAGCCCGGGTACCGGTCCCGGACAGTACAATCCTCCTCCATATCCGCCTTTCCCAACAGCCGCGGCAACCACTGCTGGGACCACTACACCCGACGATGTATCAGAGAAGACCGTGGAAATGGACGTGACCACTCCGACTAGCCTTAAGGACAAGATAATCGGTCTGATTGATCGAGAATATATAGACTTAGGATCATATAAACAAGCCTATAAGCAAAGAAAAAGCCCAACCCATATACCAAGCTATATGGCTCCAACCGTATCTGCAAAGGCTAAAGTACGAGACCAAGGCACGACCGTCAAGCTTCAAGGAACATCTTTTATGCCGTATTGGAACTCCTCGACCAAGAACGGATCGGTTAATGGATCGGGTTGTGATTCGTCAAGTTCGGGTGGAGCAGTAACAACCTGTTATCCCGGTCCTAGGAGTCCTAACCCAAAAATCGACATCCGACGTAAACCGGTTAGTCCTAGTCAAAGTCCTACCGGGTTTGGGAAGAGAGGCTGGAGACATGATCATTAGAAGAGGTATCGTAACTTTCATTTTCTTGAATAAAAACTTACATGTGTGGTTGGTTAATTATCCTGTATGAAATATATTCTCTTTGTTACATAAATTGTATATGACATTAATAAATCAACATGTGTTGTCATGTTTTTATTTATCGGTTAGATTTTATGTGTATATGGATGCATTAGTATATTTATCGCTTAAGCCAAAACCCAAAAAAAGAAGCAATTTTGGTGACGGATTTGTGTTTTTCTACGTAACACACTACTTGTATACAATTTGGCAATGGATTTGCGTGTGAATTATTGTTATAGATCTATTACATTTCTTTTTCTTTTGTAATACAACTACTGCTAAGGTTTGCCTTGCTCTCTCTCCACAAATTAGCGAATAGTCAAAACATTTAAGAGCAACAAAACGAAAAAAAAATCTGTAAGTGACTCACTATACACACTTTAAGGATTAAGATCATCATCTAAAGATGAACCAATTTAAGTGTCGCTATTGTAAAATCAGTATAATTCAAAGAGTGAGGTCGAGACAGAAAGGAGCATGGATCCATCATGATTGCATCAGAGAGCATTGGAAACGCACATACATATTAATTTGGTTCCAAATCCACTTTTGATCAGAAGCCGATGATCGGACCAAAAAGGGTCAGACCCCAAATGGGTTTATCAAAAGGTCGATGGAATCGGAGAATGGTGAGAGAGAAAAGAATGGAGGGAGTCTCAAACATCTGGCTGATGCGTTTTCTAAGCTGAATCCGATGGCTCAGGAATTTGTTCCTCCTTCATTGGTTCGAAGTAAATCTGGGGGTTTTAGAAATGGATTAGGGTTTACTAACAATTACGCTATGCAACCTGATGGGAGTGATCATTTCGCCAGAAGGGTATGTATATCTTATCTTCTCTTTGATTTTGGTGATGCAGTGAGGTGTAGAGAGAATCTGTAACTATAAAGTTTCTAGCTTTTGTGTGTTGTTGTTAAGCTAGCTTGTTTCTTGATTGAGACAAGCATGTATGTTGATCAATTCAGCTAACTTGATAATGGAAATCAGTTTCGAGCTTTACGTGTTCCCTTTTGTGTTTTTTGAGTCTGTTACTTTGATCATTGATTAAGAAGCAGTTTTATACTGTGTTTGTGGTTTGTTAGATTTTTCTTATTTGCTGTCTGCTTTTGCACTTTGAGAAAATGGGTTGCCTTTGCTGTGCAAACTTCCTTTTTGTGTTTATGAGTTTTGAAGATTTAGAAATTATACATCTTTTCTGTGGACACATTCTTCAAACAATGGTATTATCCACTTCATATAGAGTATAGATAAATTTACTAATTCGTGTGCTTCTCGTTTTACCGCTTGCTACAGAGAAGGAGTTTTGGCCAAGGGAAGCGAAGAATGAACAAAAGGACAAGCTTGGCTCAGAAGGAGGATGTAATCAAGAGAACTGTATATGTCTCCGACATTGATCAACAGGTAACATAAAGGGGAATTCATTGGCCTTCGATAGCATTTTTCTCGTAAAGGAATCCATTTTAATTTGAATTGTTTGTAGGTTACTGAGGAGCAACTCGCAGGGGTCTTTCTTAATTGTGGACAGGTACTTAAATGATCTTTACTATTTTCAAATGTTTTGATTATCTGCAATAACTCGTTTCTTCATATGATTGTTTTGTCGTTTTGGGATTGAAAGGTTGTTGATTGTCGTGTATGCGGTGACCCAAATTCTATCCTTCGTTTCGCTTTCATCGAATTTACCGATGAAGGTACTTTTCAGGTCAACCTTTCTTTACTAGTTGAGATTTTTAGTCAGTACTGTTTCTTTAGTAATCAAGTGATGTTGCTGCAGAGGGAGCTAGGGCTGCTTTGAACATGTCCGGAAGGGTGCTCGGTTTTCACCTTCTTAAGGTGCTTCCATCCAAAACCGCTATTGCCCCTGTTAACCCGACTTTTCTTCCACGGGTAAGTTCCTATAATCATTGGCTAAACTTGGCTTAATCAAATCTCGAGCATAATGGGGATTTCTTTCTTCCAGTCTGAGGAAGTGAGGATGAGCGTGAGATGTGTGTGAGGACTGTTTACTGTACCAACATTTACAAGCGGGTAATTTGATTTCCAGTTGCTGTTTATATGATGAGATCTTATCCTATTTAGAAACCATAAACTGCTCAAGTATTGGATATACTACCTGTCATCAATGCCTGTTCTTAAATTTGCAGATAACTCAAACTGACTTGAAAGGCTTCTTTCAAATGCTTTGCGGAGAGGTAAGGATCTTGGTTTGGAATGCAACGATTATTTTATGCTTTTATACGTATACTTGTGTTTTCTGCTCTGTAATCAATTTTTGACATATATCTGTTTTTAGATTCATGGCTTGGAGACTATCACCACCAAACCCGCATTGCTTTTGTTGAGTTTGCGCTGGTAATTCTCTCCACCTAGTTTTTCGATTAAAGTGATCCCATTTTGGACATTATCTTTGGTGATTGAATAGCTTCAGCTGCTAGTTAAGATTCTACTATTTGCATTGCATGCCTGTTTGATGCATTTAAAGAAACCAGGGTCAGCGTTTGTAACCTTATATGTTGCATTCCATAGAGTTTTTTACCTTTTTAAGGCCATCTCAAGAGTTGGATGCATAAACTCGAATATGAAGTTTACATAAAAGGGTCCAACGATTCAAACTTTCGTTTTAGTTTCACTCTGAGTTCTCAATGGAGATTCATACTTGGCGTTGTTGTCTCAGGCGGAAAGTGCAATTGCTGCTCTTCACTGCAGTGGTATTTTCTTGGGCGCACTCCCAATAAGGTACACGATTTCATTTTCAACCTGTCTTTTTTTCTTTTCTCATTTTACCTTATCCTCTTTATGTTGTGTTTTTGCATGGTAGGTTGTAGTTTTAGGCGTTTCTTAATGCACACATGATATCGATAGATGGGAACTAATGGAAAGAAAGTGTTATGTCATATTCTCGAATTGGCTCACTCTTTACGGAGATTCTATTTCTGGTTCATTTGCATATCTTTCTCGGTGTCTACAAATGTTAAAAACTTTGCTTGATAAGAGCAATAATAGAATCTGGGGATATTGTATTCATCTTTGTCTTGATTTATGTGTTCTTGAAGGGTAAGCCCATCAAAGACACCAGTGAGACCGCACTTTCCCCGCGCAGAATGTAACTGAATTTATGGCAAAACTTTTGCGGGAAATATAGAGAGGGTATTAGAGAGAAAGCAGAAGATGAAGAAGGTGCTTGAGGCGTTTTATGTTTATACTTTGAACCTTCTAGTCGCAGGGCATGCCTGGTATCTTTGAACAATTCAAGAACTTACTATCTAAACTTTCTCCTCTCATAGAGTTTAAGATTGGATTTTTCTTCTTGCTGTTGAGATATTTATCTTTTGGATTTTTTTTTTTATGTATTAGTTAATATTTTTGAAACAGTTTCAATATTTCTTCTTCTTGTTGTCTTGCATTGGGGTCTCGTTTGATTTTCTTTATGGATAAATTTGGCTAATAACCAAACAAAAAGAGTTAATTAAAAATCTAACTAAAAAAGGGTATGTAGAGATAATATGAACACTAAATTTGAATGAAATGGTTAGTTAGTATATTATAATTTTTTGTTAGTGTTATTGGTGTCAATTTCCCTTTCTTTATTCTTTTGGTATTTTTAGTATCTCCGGTAAAATATATATAGTTTACTTGAGCAACTTTGAAAGAATTAAAATATATATTTTAAGATGCCAAAATAAAAAGTTGCCTAAGGACTAGCTGCTCATCAAAAATAAGCTTAAACTTCCATTTAAATAAAGAGCTAATTATTTAAAATATGGAACATGATTTCATCTGGTTCCATTGATTGAAAATGAGGCCACATGTCACTGTTGAAATCGAGGGCCCAATATTTATAAAGAAGATTTATGTGAGACTCTCGTACTGTCAAATATTGCTGTAACCATACATAATCTATATGAACACTAAGGAATATGATAAATCAAACTAATCTCATAACTTAATCCACTTGGAAGTTAGAGGATCGCCGCACAAAGGTGTCAAGTGGTGAGTTGGAGCAAAAATGCAATGTACGATAAGTTGTTATTATAACTTGGTTATGTTAAACAACTAAATCAAAATACAAAGTTATTTGTTCTTACCAATTCACAACCTTCTCTCTTTTTCTTCTTTGTAGGATTTGACTTTTTACAGTAAAAATCCAGATATATCCATCATTACACAAAAGTGCAATGAGAAAATGATAATTACCTATTAGAGGTTCCATTAGACACAATTATACTCGCATGAGATAATTCAATTCAACCGAACAAGTGGGATAGTAAAGAAATCCCGCCACAACCTATATGCAATGACTTTTTTTCTCAATTCCCCAAAAACGATTTTGTAAAATGAAACAACATAAAATATTTTTTCAAGTTCTACTAACAAATGATATATCACCTTCTTGCAAGATGTCATATTTTTTTGTCATGAAACACAAAAATAAGAATATATAAAAAAAAGTACGAGAATCCATTAAAATCAGAATTAGTTAAGCCAACATCTAACTACTATTGGCCAAGATGAATGATATTCGCAACCATTGGAGATGTGCAAAATTTGTACATTCCATCACAAGTGTTATGCCAAAGTTTCCAAAAATTATCAATACTTCTAAATAAAATAAATAAAAATATAATTTCAAGTTATCTACACTTATATAAGATTCTTTTTCAGTATATATATTTTTACTAAGCTATTTATCAATTTTAGTGAGATTTGATTTATATATTTGGATTGAATTGTACGTTTAGATTTGTGATTCGATTAAAACTTATATATGGGAAACACTAACTTAAGAACATAATCGATTACTCCTCCGTTGCATATTAGTTGTCATTCTAGCCTTAACTTTTTGTGTCATATTACTTGTCATTTTGTATTTCTAATGCAGATTTATTACTATTTTTCCATCTTTTACCCTTAATTTTCAGTTTAATAATTACTTATATCAAACAAAATAGTGTATTAATTAGGGGTAAAACAGAAAATTTAATTGTTTTCTTAATTTGTGTGAAAACGTACCTAGAATGACAAATAATTTGCAACGGAGGGAGTATATGGTATCCTAGTTTTCAAACAAATTCATAATTAACTACAAAACACAGAGTTTTGTTTCCATAAAATAACGACGTCTTGAATGAATATGGCAGATGAGTTAAACTTGTTTCTGATCAGTAATTAGATTAAATAGATATTGTTGACTTTGCTTTTAGCTTGAAAGATGGAATCATATACGTTGAACCATATCGAAATGAATAAGTTGCACACAAAATATGTTATCAAAATTTTTATCTTAGGAAAAATATTATATATTGTTTGTGAGCATATAAATGTTTCTAGCTCAATATTTGTTTTTTGATTAGTTGGTAGTTGGCACCACAAATGTAACAATAATCACTTGTTTCCATCAGTTGTTTTTTTTCTAAAATTTGATGCATATATATTTAAGGAAGCAAGAGGTTACAATTGTTTTTAAAGCAAAAGAAACACACTAGAAAGAAACACATTGTGATAGAAATTACTTGAACCAAAATAACCCGTGGCCCACGATGGAAACCAAATGAAATCGGAAGCCCAAGTTGTAGCCCAATATGAAGAGACCCATTAAAGATCCAATATGTGAGTATAATAACCTTACGCAGAGTTGGTAAGTGGTAATTCCGATGGATTAATTTCTCGCATTTCTCTCTCGCCATAGCTCGTAGATCAGAGCTTGCCACATCAGTAGTAAGAGATATCTTCTCTTAGGACCTCCTGCAAACGATTGGAGTTCCTCAATTGTTTCATTCTAACCGCGAAAGTGTTTTTTTTTTAATATACACAAATGTAACAATTAAAATGTTTCAGACATGCACAAATTTGAAGATAAATCCGATTGCTAAACAAGAAACAAACTAAATATGTTACTGACAGACTTTTTTGAATTAAATGACTAAACTAAAAATAATGCAATTGAAAGTGATTGAATCGCATGAGTAATTAGTTGCACCAAAAAAGTGTTTTGCGGGTGATAGGAAGTTATTGATGATATAAATTTGAACAAAATGATGATCGCTATCATTAACTTAAAAAAAAGGCTTTGTGCAATAATAATGAGATTCTGAATTATATAATAAATAATTACATGGCTGTCCGAAGACGTGCTTCCCCTGAAATCATTGTTTCTTTTGTCATCTAAATATTGATATTAAACCACTCACTAAGCATTACAAAGGAGACTTCTACAAATCCAACAAATGGATGAAAAGGTTTAAACAAGGAGACTAGTTTAAGTAATACAAGAAGACTAGATTGATCTACAAGAGATGCATAACCGAAAATAAGCAGAGATAGATATAGAGATTCTATCAGTCAAGTCGATGCCCAATCTCCATAAGAACACAATCGATCAGAGTCTAAGTGAATCACCATCCCGGCAACGATTTATCCCCTTCTTTACCACAATACTAAGGCTGATGCGTTGCAACCTAACCTTCCTAAACCACTCTGACATAGCGGAACCAGTTGAGGCGGTACATACGAACCAAAGCCCAAAGACCCTCTTGTCTCTTGAACATATTGCAAGGGGGAGAAATCTGCAATGGTGAAGACTACAAATCGAAGGCGAGGAAAGATATACGCCTCACCGCAATTACATTAGTAAAGGAAACGAAACATGAACCGAGCACTTACCACAAACCAGAAGCACTGCTTGAGACAAAACTACCAACATTTAACACCAAAATCAACCTTAACCTAATCGAGACAAGAGAACCTCATAATCTCTGAAGCTAAGACTACCCTTTCTAAGATACTTGAATTGAAGCAACAAAAGCCCACAATCAATAATCAAAATCAAGCATCAGAACAACAACAAGCCGCAGATAAAAACGAAGTAAGACATCTAAGACCAACAAAACTATTTTAAGACAAGAAATGAGCCAAATCGGCACTATGTATCAAGGAAAGCGGAGCGATAAGCTCATCATAACAACAAGAAACGGATCCGCTATCACCGACTAGATGGTGAGCCGCACCACAAACGAAATCTCGAATCCTCAATGGATCTGAGCTGAGCAATCTCGGGACCCTCTAAGGACAACGACTATGAGCCAGATCCATCCCCCAAGTTCGATCACACCTATCCCTCAAACACAGTCCTAGCCATAGCCAAGGATCTAAACCCAAACCTACTAGAAAGCTAAAAAATTAAACCAAAAGACTAATAGATACAAGCTCCAGCGTCGGTGCTAAGAGAGCCACCAAATGCCAGAGCCAAACTCGAATTATGCGAAGAGGCTAACTGTAGAGGCGGCGGAGAGCGAGAGAGAATTAGGTCGAGGGATATTGTAACATCCCAAACCGGAGAAGGGACTCTTGGGGGAAAAAACTTAGACGCGGACAAGTGACGCGGACCTTAGGATCGGTAACTAAGGCACGCAGGACATAAGGAAGGAAGGAGCGTGGAGAGAAAGGAGAGAAAATGGGCTTTTGGCCCATGTAGTAAGGAGGTGGAGAAAAATAAGGAAAATAGATATTCTCCTTAGGGTTTTTGGTTTAGTATAAATAGAGGGCTAGGGAGCTCATTATTTACACACCAAAACATTTCTCTTCTCTCTAGAGCCAAAGATACACGCTTAAGAGAAAGAGAATATGAGGAGCTCGAGAAGGATCTCGGCACCCCACCCTAAGGAGCAACGGTATAAGGTAAGGCGCGATCCGTACCTAATACTCCCTTTCTATTCTCTTCCTTATAGCTTTCATGCAGTAGTCTTAGTAGTACGGGTTAGGATATAGTAGTATAGTAGTATAGTAGTAGTGGTCGTGTGCGGATAGATATCCGTCCACGGCACCAGTAGTAGTAGCATCCGTGTATGGATCGAGGATCCGTACATGGACTGGCTGGCATCGGTAACGCCTAGTGCTGGCATCGGTATGGCCTCGGGGTGCCTCGATGACAGTACGCCAGGGTACCGACGGTAGGCCTCGATGACGCCTCAAGAAGGCATCAGAGACGCCTCGACAAGGGCGCTGGTACGAGGTACCAGTGACGCCTCTAGAGGGCACGATTACGCTTCGACAGGGCCCGAGTAACCTAGCAAGCTGTGGCCTCGGTGATGCCTCGAGAAGGCATCAGAGATGCCTCGACAAGGGCGCTGGTACGTGGTATCAGTGACGCCTCTAGAGGGCATGATGACGCTTCGACAGGGCCCGGGCAGCTTAAGGTCGTGCCTCGAGGAGGTATCGTAAGGAAGTAAGGCTGGTCGATGATCAGGACGAGTGAGCCTCGGATCACTCCTCGATGGACGTATCGGTGAGAAATCGGTACGGACACTCGACGATCCGGCAGTGCCAATAGTGGCTATCAGGTAGTATCCACGATCGGACCATGGGGACGCGTCGATAGGCCCTCGGGGAGGCCTACGATCGATCTACCACTGGCCATCAGGGATAACTGAGTAGTCCGCTGAGATCGCTGACTGGCATCGGTAAGCCTCGTGTAGGCCTCGGTGTATCGGTACGATACCTTATTCGTCCGCGATGAACAAACCGATAATCATCGGTGAAGGCATCGATGATTGGAGATAAAGCTAGACGGGCAGTGCCAACCACTGTGCCGGGAATCGGTAAGGCCTCGATAGAGATCGATACGGCCTCGGTTCAGAATCATGCCTGGTAACCAAAAGCGTGCTTGGCTTACCAACAGTGGCAGAGCATCCGGTCAGATCATGGCGATCTGGCTATGGACTCATATGTGAGACAGTAGAGGAGCATGACAAGGCTAACATAGATTGTTAAGTAACTCGGCTATCACAATTGATCTTGGTGAGGGTACACGTACCTAGGCGTACCGGTCGTGGGACTCAACCTTGTATCTCGAGGAAACTTGGCTCGGCAGAAGCTGGCCCAAGAGTGACTTGTTGTTTGGCGGTTTGGAGACTGGTCGTGGCTAATCAGGTCTGGCTCTGACTCGCACCGCATATAGCTTAGGAAATTAGATAAAGGCATGCATAGGCCGGCTATACTCGTAATGGGAGCCAGTGGGCCAAATGTGAGGATTAGCATGGCAGACTGAGAGGTCTGATACTAATCGATATTGAACCACGAAATAGAGCTATGGTAGAGTTACCGCCGCAAGGCCGTAAGAATACTCGATGGTTCGCTTGTTTGTTGGACTCAGCAGGCTACTAGAGAATGCTGTAGGCCGGACAGGTAGTGGCCGGCCAACTCGATAGTTGTACGGCTACGCCTTAGTCAACCTGGTAGAAAGTCTAGACGGTGTAGGCCAATAAGAGAAGCGCTAAGGAAGCTTAGCAAACTCGTACGGCCGCATACGACTCCAGGGTTAGAGGCAAGGCTGCGGGAACGCTTAGGCCGGGAACGGCCAAGGTTGGATCGCGAGTCTTCCACAATTAACGGATAGTTTGTGTTTATATTTCTGCAGGGACCGTATAGCCATATGTGTCATGGGTAATGTATTGGGATAGCCATGCTTACCTGGGGCCGACCATACGGGGCAAAGGTATTTCTTGAAATGCTTCGGCTATTGCTTGAGAACATAGAGGTATAAAGGACTAGGATTAACCGGAGTAGATAATTTGGTTGTGAACCTTAGGATAGTCTAGTAGTTAAAAGCATGATTAAATCGGTAGGATAGTAGGTTCACAACGCCACCCGTCTAAATATTGCATGGACCGCATCGTGAGTATGCGTTCCCCCGGTTGTTTGTGTTTGGCCTGAAAGATGGCACGAAGACCTAGCGTTCCGCTGCTCGCTAGAAGGGCCGTGTGTGCCAGGTTATGTAAGTCCGCCGACGGGCCGACTAGGTTATGGGCTGTCAGGGTGCACGGCAAACCAGTTTACTGGTTAAGGTTACCAGCTTGCTGGTGTAAGGTTATGGGCTGCCAGGGTGCCCGGTGAACCAGTTTACTGGTTAAGGTTACCAGCTTGCTGGTGTAAAGTTAAGGGCCGCTAGCGTGCCGGCATAAGTCAAGGGCTGCCAGAGTGCCCAACATGAGGTTTTGGATCACCGCCAAAGGGTTGGCCGTGAGACACAGTACCTGGCAAGTAGTGCTAAGGGTGCTGTGTGGGGTTTTAAGGTTTAGAATATCTAGGTAGTGTTAGGTGGTGAGACGGAGTAGACCGTCTTACTGAGTATTCAATACTCACCCCCTTACTAGTGCGCAGGATAGGACATCCGGTCAGGTGGACCATAGGACGGCAAGGCAGGAGGGAGCGACAGGCAATGGAGGAAGACTTTCCCAAGGCGTAGTGAATCTAGTACCCTATGTTGTAATTTACCGTACAATGTAATCGAGAAATTTTGGATCAATGAAAATATCACTTTTGTCTAACACTTGGGTCTGGATTCATAGTCCGAGATGCGGGTGTTACAGATATACCCCTGAAATCATTGTATGTTCTTCATTTTGTTTTTTTTTTCTGCAAATTTCTTTTATTAAAAAAATGGACATGAAATTATTATCCTTAAAGCACGCACGACATGATCTTATAAGCTTGTTACTCACAAAGAAATTAGTAACTAACATATTTCGTTTACAAAAACAAAAGAAAACCATCCATAACTAATAATATCTTGTTGTTAATTGAGAAAATTATGGCAATTGCCAATATTTTTAATTGAGTTTATAAAATGTGTCATTTATCTAATTGCTTTTAGAATATGCCATTAATTGACACTATTCATCAATCTCAGTTTTGATTTCAACAGAAAATGGACTATTTTGCCCCCACTTTCTTTTCCACACATCTTCTTTCTTTCTTTTTCTTATCCTCTTTTCTCTCTTCTCTTCTTCTTCTCTCTCTTTCTCTTTTGATCAGAAAAAATGGTGGATGGTGGTGGTTGGTTGTCGACGACAACGGTGGTCGACGGTGGACCAGATAGACACGGTGGACGAGATGATGACGATGGTGGACAAGATAACGACGAAGACGGTGGTCGAAAGACAAGATGGCGACGGACATGGTGGTCAGATGACAAAATGACGACAGAGACGGTGGTCGAAACGGTGATCGGCGGCGGACCAAACCTTGGTTGAATGTAAACGGTGGACAACAATAGAAACTTTCAACGGTAGACAAAACGCACACGGTGGTCAATGGTAAACGTAGACGGTGGTCAACGGTGAATGAAGACGGCGGTGAATGAGATAGTGGTTGACTGTGAACGATGGACGAAAGCGAAAACTTTAAACGGTGGACAAAATCGGAGACGGTGGTGGACATCGTCGGAAACGGTGACGAGACGGTGGTTGTGTACGGACAACATCCAGAGACGGTGGACAAATTGTGGTGGTGGACCAAGTTGAAACTCTTCTCTTGTATCAAGGGAAAACTGTCTTTCATTCATACCAAATCAAAATTGAAATTGAGATTCTGGCAGATTTAAGAACAAATCAATGATGACACATTTCATAAGTAATCAGATAGAAAATGGCAATTTCCATCTGCCACTAAGAGAATAGAATCGTAAGAGACTCGTACAACTCTCTCTGCCGTACAACACATCGTCTCCGATCTCTAGCTCCGGCGGCTCCGTTTAGCGCCAGAACTATGTCTCGTCTTTCATGTTGGTTTTCTCTCGTTTTTCTCTTCTAGTTTCTCTTGATTTGGGTTGGATTTGAGATCTTGATTTATAGAGATCTAGGTTTCTAGATCTGGTTTTTAGATCTGTTTTTTCGAATCCTCCTCTAATCGGAGCTGTTGTTTCTCGGTTTGGTTAGGACCATAGGGGTTGATAGTGGTTAGTTGTAACAAAGGTGATTATGTTTCCTTCGGTGCTCTTTGTACTGTTGTTGGTGGCTTGCGGTGTTACTCTTTTTCGCAGGTGTAGCTTGTAGCCCTGGGTTGAGGGTGGTTTTAAAGGCCCGCTCGGTCTTGTCTTGGTTGTTGATTCAGATAAGTTCGGAGAGTTGGAGCTGTGATTTCGTTTGCGCCTTATACATAAATCTTTGCGTTTATTGACGGTGTGGCATAGATACTCTCGCATCGGTAATCTCATGCTTTTTTCCAGCTCTAGTTCTCGATTTGGTCTCTTTTCGTTCAATGGTGATTGGGTAGTTCCCGTTACCGGGTTTGTCTTTGCCTTCCTTTTCCTTAAGATTCATGGTTTGTGGTTTGTCTTTGGATCTTCTATTCTATCGTACCTGGGCTGTTGAGAAATTTGGTTTTTTGTGCCCATTGTCTGATCGGTACGTCATGCCCTTTGAGTGGGTAATTGAACTCTATTGACGGTTTGATGTTGAAGACTGTGTTCTCGAGGCATTGGTACCTCGCTCAACAGCTAGGAGTTGGTGCCGCTCTTCTTTGGTTTGGATTCAAGTTTGTCAATAGATTGCGTTTGTTCAAAAATTTCTTCGGAAGTTTAGCCTGGGGATCCGGCGATTTTGGCGTATGGATTTGCAACAATCCAATTTCTTTATGGTCTATGTGGTCCTAATCTTTGTTTGTCTTGGTTTTGGCTCTAGTCTCTTGTTGTTGTTGTTATAATTTGACTCCAAGGACTTCTCCTTTGTCTTTGGCTTTTGTTTCTAAGAATTTCTTTTATCCTTGGCTTTTGAATCGGAAAGAGTGTGTTCTTTACCGATGGGCGAAAGTATAAGATTGGGTTAAAAATTCAATCAAATCTATCGGATGACAAAAAAAAAAAAATGGCAATTGCTATAATTTTTTGTTTGTTAATTTTGATTACAGTGAATATTGTATCTACTGTTTATTACTTTCTCTCTTTAATGTAAAGTGTCTGCTTTGTTTTCGATGGGGTCGGAATCAACTGAATAAAAAAGAGCGAGCGTTTCTCCGCAAATGATGGGGTCAAAAAAGTGAGTTTAAAGGCAGGGGTTTCGAGTTTTTGAGGGACGAAACAAAAACTGAACAACATTGTTCACTTAAAATCTGCAGCCAGTCAAGTAATACACATTGCCCACTTCGTTCCGCTTTTGGACATTTCCAACTGTTACTGTCTTCAAATCTCTGACAAAATTGGATCTGCCCTTCGACCAGAAAGGAACACGAGAAAGAGAGTGTTATACTGAATTATCAGGTTTGATTTCACTCTCTTTCAGTTACAATTACTTGAAATGTCGAAACTTTTTGTCGACTAGGTTCTTTAGTTTCTGTCGATTACACAATTTAACCTATGAATTTGAATTGGGTTTTGCTAGTTCAGTGTTCTTGAGGGTTTCTGGGTTTTAGTGTTTTTTCTTTAAAAAGTAGTTTTAATGTTCTTGAGTTGTTCATGGTAATTTTATCAGACAATGTTGTTTCAATTCTCAACTATTATTGATTCTGTAGTTAGTTGTTAAAAATTGTACCAATACTTTAATTATAAAAAAATTGCACCTTCTTCCAAAACTTCTCTTTTTTTTAGTTTAGTGTTGCGTATTCCATAGTTTCATTCCTGAGAATTTTTGTAATAATAATTTTATAAAAGAATACTAATGAAAGATTCAAAGAAGATCTATTATTTTGTTTCCAGAAGGACAAATTGTTGGTTGCTTTTGAGAGCTGTGGATTCTACTTCTTGTCTGTTTCTTCTTTTATCAGATTAGATTTGGATCAATGTACAGTATTAGTTTTGTTGTTGAAGATTCTTATACTTTAGCATTGTTTCCTTGATGGTAACATATCTGCACAACGGAATGTATTTGTAGGTTCTTGAATGTTTGGTCTGAGAAAATCTATACTCTTCTTGAAAAGAGTTTTCAGTTTCAGGTTCAAAATCACTATCCTAATCGATTACTGTTATGTTACAGTTGAAAAGATTGCTTGGATCTTCTTACATCTTTCTTATTATAGCATTAGATTTTTACATCATTTCTGTTGATATGTTAACTAAAAGAATGTGGCATTCAAGTGTTCTTAGAAAATCTAGAAAGAAACGGCTATAAAGATTTTGAGGTTCTTTAATTTCGTTTTTCCGCAGTGACAAGGAAAAGCAGGTTTGAGATTCCATTGCCTCTCTTTTCTAAAGATTGAAGTGGCTAGGATGCCCGTGTCACCAGAAGCATCGAATTACGATGAGGTCTCTATGCAGCAAAGCATGCTCTTCTCTGATGGTCTTAAGGTAGAACTTGAATATGCAAAAACTTGTGTATGATCATTGGTTTAAGTCCCCATTGGCCATTTGAAAAAGAAAGAGCATGACTTGTGTTGAATTGCTTGAAACTGATAGAACAATAAAATGATAACTGTGTTTGATTCTGAAGTTCCAACTTCCAAGTATTGTTACAAATTTACGATGTTTCATTAAACTCTAAAAGTATATCAAATGCTCTCTGCTTCTTTCTTTTTCAGGACTTGAAGAATCTGCGAACGCAATTGTACTCAGCAGCTGAGTATTTCGAGCTATCTTACACAACGGACAATAAAAAAAAGATGTGAGTTTGGATTTTAACAGCTCAGATTGTGTCAATAAACTTTGTTTTCTCGGTTTTTCACCATAATTTATAAATGCAGAGTTGTAGAGACACTGAAAGATTACGCGGTGAAGGCTCTGGTGAATACAATTGACCATTTAGGTTCTGTTACATATAAAGTCAATGACTTTATCGATGAAAAGGTCGATGAAGTATCAGAGACCGAATTACGAGTATCTTGCATCGAACAGGTATATAGAGTTCCTAAAAGAACTGTCCTTAGCTGTAAAGGTTTCTTTGTTATAGATTTTCTTGTTCATTTACCGAGTTTTCATGTTTATGCCGGGAAAAAACAATGGGATGGTGGTTTAGAGGCTAAGGATGTGCCAAGAGTATATGGATCATGAAGGGCGTTCACAGCAATCACTTATGATTGACACTCCAAAGTTCCATAAACGATATATCTTACCCGGTAAATTCTCTCTTTCTCTCCCTTTCGCTTTCGGGTTAGAAATCTCGGAGACTCACGAGCAGAGGCTGCATTCTTTATCAGCTGGTGAAATTATAACTGCTTCCAATCTTGAAAAGCTTAAGTACTTTGGAAGCAGTTTAGAGGATGCAGATGATTGGAACCAAATCCGAAATGGTAATTTGTTATTTTCTATGTTTCTGTCTAACACCTTCCAAGACTCAAGATTTCTTCCTAACCTGGATTATTGATTTGGTTCGGTTTCTCTCTTGAATGTTTTAAAGCTATTCGTGCTACAGTTCGAGAAACGCCTCCACGACCCATTAGGTAAAAACTCCAAACGCTTGTTACTCGAGAAATGACATAAAACGCAATGAAACCGGATGAGTTTAAACCTTGTTACAATCTATTTTCCTTTGCAGAAAATCAACATCTCAGACTCCGCCTCCACGTCAACCACCTCAACGATCAGCAACCTTTTCGTTTACTTCCAACATTCCGAAGAAAGAACATGGTAAAATCCGTACTAGCTCGCTTTTCTTCATTAACTTACAATCTCAAAAACCAATCTTCTTTTACATGTTTGCGTGTGATATAATCAGATAAGAGATCGGCTTCACCAAACCGGTTCCCGCTACTAAGATCAGGATCAGTCGTTACTCGGAAGTCAACATCAATAAGCCGGCCAACGACACCAAGCAAGAGCAGAGATATAACTCCTATACGGGTACCAAAAACTTTGTGTGTTTCATCAAATTATCATCTCTTTTTGATTCTTCTTTGGCATTTTTTCAGTATCCATCGGAACCAAGAAGATCGGCTTCTGTCCGGGTCACGTTCGAGAAAGAAAACCAGAAAGAAACAGAGCAGCAACAACCGAGCAAGAGCAAACGACTGCTAAAGGCTTTGCTTAGTCGACGAAAAACCAAGAAAGACGAAAATCTCTACACTTTCTTGGACGAATACTAAAAGGCAATATCGGTTTATATGTTGAACCGGTTTACATAACCGGACATTTTTCAGTATGAAACTTTTATATATCAAATTAATATATAATATAGAGAAAATCTATCTATTTTTCATGAAATTCGATTATGTAAAATGAACTATGTACTAATAAATCTAAATGTGAATGCGATTTTTACAAATTGATTGAATTAGAAGTTTATGACCAAACCGAATACATAAATGAAAATGCGGTTATTTCCGAGTCAGTTGAAGATCCTAGTTTGGGATTGGACTCTTTTCTAACCGGTTTTTAGTAGAACTCTCAGCCAAGAAATACTAAACCAGACTGTAGTAGTTGAACCGTAGCCAAAAGCCAAAAATGGTCCTGACCTCTATGTTTAACTACTACAGTCTCAAAGGAAGATAATTCACATGAGATCATATTGAAAACAGAAACAATAGCGAACTTGGGAGCATTCTTGGTGAGTTGTAAACTTGTAATCTTGCTATCTTGGCAGAAAAAGTGTCTTTAAAAATTAGGGGTCCCAAATGAAAAACAAATTTATGAACAGAAAATATGATATAGCTATACAATAAATAAAGAAAGTGCTAAAAAAACAATTACTGAAAGATAAATGGCCGTATTGGTAGACATTGCATCACAAATAATTGATGAATAATATTTAAAAGTGTTGTCAAAACCAAATTGATCAATAAATCAAATTTATTGTATCGCAATTTTACTATATTGATGAATAACAAAAAAAAAAAAAAACGTGGATGTGAAAACAATTTGACCAATTCTTTGACTATATAAGTATATTTTAGTTAGATAATAGAAAACCAACTCATGATAGCATTTTATTCATTTGGATCATTAATAAGTTTCACATACATATCATAATGGTAAAGATGGAATGATACAATATAGAGTCATGTCACATATTTTTGTTAATTTCATTAGAACTACAAGTTCTTCTGTGCAGGAGGATGTCCAGGTATTTTCGGACGGTGTTTTGGATTTGGCCCTGGTTCCGGATAATCCATGATCCCCTCAAAAGTCTCTTCAACCTATGTAAAAAATAATTTTTCTAATTTTCCAGAACAATTATTTTGAAACTGACTTGCAATATTTATAACTAGTCAATGAAAATAGAGGAGAACGGAAAAAATATGAAAAACAAGCATTTTCTTTTATGAGATTGCGTTACCTTGTTTAAGGAATATTGTTCGGTATGAAGAACTCCATGGTCCTCCTCAAAACCTAAAAATAAATATGCGATTTCAGGTAAACACTTCCTTTTTAAATATTTATATCTTCATCAACGATATTATTATATTAGAAATGTGAAATCCGCAATAATCAAATTAGATCTTGGGTACTAGTAAAACTACTTACAAAACCTTTTTGAAAATCAAATAATGAGTTTTTACATCTTCACTACATCATCATGCAACTATTACTCTTTTATATTTACCAAGATGTTTTAAATGCTTATTGATTTGGAAATTTAATTACCTGAAGAACACAATGGCAGCAGGACCAAGAACGATATTAGAACCACTAACTTCACTTTCGGAATCATTTTTCCGATAACACAAGATATATATGAATTGTTTTGTTGTTGTTAGGAAACTAATCCATGCTTATATATATACTAGTGTTGTGGACCTATGGTCTATGCGTTGCACTTGTTAATTTTTTTTTCCGTTAACAGAAGATGCTTTTTTTATTCTTAATATTAAAACAGTTTTTAGGAAATAAAGGAAAATAAAGAGTAGAATCTAAGGTTTATGACACATTGCAGATGAGGAGGGCATCAGTTTGTTAAGAAGTGACTTATGATTTATTATAGTAGGACATATTCACCATTATGTATCTTTTCATGAATTCATGCGTTACATATCTTTCTGTGCATGCATCAAATTGTCAATTAGCTTCCAAAATTTATTAAATAGCATTTATACAAAATAATAAGAAAATTAAGAAATTTGAATGTCCCCAAAGTGTATTTTGATTAAAAGACACATAAATAGAGCTTTTTGAAATGTTGATTCAATACATAAAATAATGAAGTTTTAGGTGAGTAAATTAATTAATTATCTGAAAATTTAACAAGAGAAATTTTTTTTTTTCATCAAAATAATAAATTATTTTACCATGGTTTTGTTCCTCAAAGCGATGGTGATGAGTTTACATAAAAAAAAAATCAGAAATAGCTTATCGGACACCATTCTCAAGCATATTGGCTTTAAAATTAAGAGTGCACGAGATGTGAGATATAAAGAGAAATTTTCCTTTAGTTTCAGTAATTCGTCGATATTGACTTCACATGTCACCCATTCCGCCGGTGTAAACACTATCTTCACCAATTCAGAACAATTTGTTGCAAAGGCTGTTTCTATCTTTTGCATGTTGATTAAACATTGCATAGCCTATCCTAAAGCTTCAATCTTCGCGTGTAATGGGGAATGCTTCGTCAAAATTTTTAGCTCCTATCATGATCCATGTGCCTTCCTCTTCAAAAACATACCATCCTAGACTTGAATATGTATCCGAATCTTTCTAAGAACCATTATATAACATTTCAAATCGGGTAGACCACAAGTCCCGTAGTTTTTCGTCATCTGGCATTAGATCATGGGGTTCTCCGATAGGGCCTTCTCCCATACTCAAGCCTTTTTTTCTGCATTCCGCATGCCAACATATCCAGTCCCTGAAAGTCTTTGTCATTTCACACTTTCCAAATGATACCACAAAATCTATGGAAACATTTTATCCTCATTCCCAGAAGGCATACACTAAAACCAGAAAAATTCATATTTGTGAAGATGGAGGACACCGAGAAAACTCCATTTGCCGTTGGGATGGTTGAAAGTGCTCATGTTAGAAAAAGAGAAAGACATTCAAAAAGGACATAACTTATAGTCTCGTCCAATCCATGACGGATATACTATGTATCACACCTTATTCCTCAGTTTTCAAAACAAGAGAATTATAGCGTTAAAATTGTATATACATATTATGAAAATGTATAATTTTTATATATTATGAAAATGTCCTAACTCGTATATTTATTTGTATTTACAATGTACCAAAATATTTGAGTGAAAATATAATCTTTATGTATAAGTTGTACAACTATGTAATTATCAAGGTCGAAAAAAGTTTATAATATAAGTTTTCCGCGTAAAGTACTATTGTTGAGTTTCATACGTTTTAACTCAAAATTAATTGACAATGAATAAATTAACCCATATTTTTTATATATTCTTCATCCGCCTTTTATATATTTTTTTTAGCCAATTAATCTCGATATAATCTAATAGATAATTAATTTCGAATTAAATCAACATAACTAATTTTGGATCAAACCTATTTTGGTTCAGATCAATCGTCACTGCCATACCGAATAGAAAATTATTCGTGGGGGCAATATGAAACCCACATATATATGGGTCACCAAAATCAAGTCTCCTCTCTCCCCCGACTATAGAGTCGCATTTCCTAGTTTGGATTCGACTTTTTTGCAGGTTTTCTTCGCCAAACATGACCGGTGAATAGTATAGAGCCCACCAGGAAACCTAAACCAGACATTGTTGGTTGAACCATAACCAAAATGGTTCTGACATCATGGTGTTTTCATGCTTGATCTTGAGTCATTAAACACGATTGCCTTTTCCAGTTTCTTAATTAAAAGGAGGAAAACCATTACCGAAAGATAAATGACCATATTGATAGACAGTGCATTTTGCTTTGTCTTGATATCAGTTCATAGGAGCATTTTCTTTATTTGAATGATTCGTTCGACATCACATATCAAATGATGAAGATGGAATAATCCAATCATATTACATAGGGGCGGTTTCCATTCGGTTGCGGTTTGGTTTTTCGGTTTTACGGAGAAGGGGTCCATATAGGTATCATACTAATTTCGGTCCGGTATATTTCGGTTTTGGTTCGGTTTCGGTCGGTTCAGTTTGATAATAATGAAGTCCATATAATAACGGAAATATATTTGGTTCAGTTTGGTTATAGGTATTACCCTAAACCGAAACCAAAATGTTACGAACGCATTGAACACATTTAAGGTTTCACCTAAGACGTCAACATATTTACGTAAAACTAAAACATCTTTATCTATGAAACTGAAACATAGTATGACATTATCAAACCAAACTGAAACTGGAACATAGTATGATATTATGAAACCAAAGTCGATTTGACATTTTGGTAATGTCGTTTCTAAATATGGCCGGTCTAAGGTTTATAATGTTGAGATTAAATGTGACTAATATATATAATGTATATAATGTTTCGGTTTTATTCGGTTTTGATTTTGGTTATGGGTTATAACCGAAACCGAACCGATACCTATGGACTAATATTCAATATGACCAATAGGTAGTGGACCTAACCAATACCCATAACATCGGTTCGGTTATTCGGTTATTCGTTTATGGGTTTTTGTGCCCACCCTCAACTTGAGAGTTTGTTAGGGTCAAACCTCTTTTTAATTTCAGAATTTTAAAGTTTAGCGTTTTGAATAAAGTATATTTGACTCCAATCTATTTAAGAATTAAACTCTACGTTTATCAAGAATTTAAAGTTATTTATGAGAGATAAATGCAAAGAAAGAAGATAAACATGATGCAACACGTTCATTTATGTTTCTTTTTCTGAAAAGGAAGAAAAAGAGATACACAAACAATGGACGCGTTGTTCCCATCAATTTTGTTGGTAAAGAGTATATAAGAAGCAGGTTATGAGGAGATGTTGAGTGTCATACCAATCAAAAGAGACGAAGAAAGATATTAAGATAAGGAGAAATGAAGCATTTTTACCGTTTTTAAGTATCCACTTTTTTTTTTTTGAAACTAAGTATTCATTTATTTTTTTCTCTATTTTATACTTGGAAAGATTATGTTGTTTTGTTAGTTACTGCTAATTTGTTTATTTTTGCAAAGAAATTAAGGTGAGTTATCTTCATTACTTCAAAATAATACAACTGTTTAATAAGAAAGACCATTTATCCATGAATTAATGAACTTTTGAACTCATTCAAATAGAAGAACTCCACTGGAGACATCGATATAGAGATGTAGTAATATAGTTGTTTTTTCTATAAAAAGAACATGAATTATCTTAATTACTTCAAAATAATACACATTTGTTTACAAAGTTTGCAATTTAAATATGAATTAATGAACCTTCTCCTAAAGTGCCGATAAACAATATGATTTCAATACTTTTTCAAAAACATAACCATTATATATCTAAATACAAACTACGTAAAATATTAAAAATATGTCATAAATTAGTTAGGTAAAAAATATAAACCAAAAGCAAAATACATTTACGCAAAACCAGCACGTATGCGCGAGTACTCATCTAGTTATTTATATAGGGAAATTGGCACCAATATTATGTTTTTTGCCCAAAATTAAGAATCTAACAACACCAAAAATTTAATTTGGTGAATAACATATAGATGAGGTAAAATGACTATATTACCCTTATTTTTTACACCTTCTTTTTGGAAAAAATAAAAATGAAAATCAGAATTAAAGAAATTACTAAAACCTAATACGTTACCTACTCTCCACCATAGTCATTTTCTTCTTCTCTATTCCGATATCAAAACTCAAACTCTCTTTTCTTTGAAAACTCTCGTTATCTCTGTTTCGATCTCTGCATACCATTTGTTTTCTATCACTTTCTTCTTCTCCCAAAGTTACCCGAAGATGAGAGATTCGAAGATATCCAAGCGACTTTTTCGTTATGGTCGGGAACCGGTCAATAAGAAGGTTAATGACTATTGCTACATCAAATACTATTGGATTGTTTTGAGCCACAACAAACGGTGGCAAATAAACACAAAGACAAGGTAAACTCACCATTTAATCTTTGTTGAGTTATAGTTCACTATTATTTATACACTGAATTTGATGTGTTTAGCTATTTATTTGATGCGTCTTGTCTTTCTCTTAGGAATCAATGACCACCGATACAGTCGATGCTGCTGTTGATAAGGTGACGTTCAATCAGCACCTTCAAAAGGTTAACCCACCATTTAATCACTGTAATTATAGTCAACTTTGGTTGGTTCAATGTAATTGAACTTTGGTTGGTTCAATGTAATTGATTATAGTGAACTATTACTTACACAATGAACTTGATGATCTAAAGTATGTAATTATGTGTCTTGTCTTTCTCTTAGGAAACCATGACCGACGATCCAATCGATGTTGTTGCTGATAAGGCGCCGTCCTCTCTCCATGAGATTGAGAGAGGTGTTGAATCGCCTTTACAGTCAGATAAGACCCAAACAAAGGTAAGTTTATCTACAATCCTCACCACATATAGATATAGTGAACAACTATAGTCAAATATATTTCATCAAAACCTAAACCAACTAAGTAACTGTCTTCTTTAAAATTATAGGAGAATGTGAGAGTATCTTTTGCAGTACACATTACATAGGTTACATAGTTTATGGTTATATAGTTGACTATTTATTTGCAGTACACATTACGTAGGTAATTATAATGTTTATTGATACCTTAGTTACTTACTTTTTCATACAAATGTAGGTGCACATGGAATCACTACTATGTTGCCAATTGAGCTGCATGAATCACATTTACCTCCAACCTCGACGATGTATTAAAGAAGATGGGAAGAACTACGACATCAAGCTTATGAAAAATACATTTCTCCTCTCCCATTACGTTGATTTTAGGTTGTCCTAGTACGGATGTTTTACAACGTTTTGTAGTACGTCCAAGTTCACTTTCTTGCTTTTGGTTTTCAAGACTTACGTTTATCGACAATTATGCTTCTAATGATTGATGGTTTTTGGTCAATATTGTTATTTCTCTAACGAACAGTCTACGATGTCCATAAAGATAAACCAAAATTTGATTATGGATTTGATAGTTCACTATTATAAGATAGTTATTTCATAATAAACGAATAGTGAACTATCTCTACTAACTATAACTAGTTTCATAATAAACGAATAGTGAACTATATCTATTAACTATAATTAACTATATTACTATATATGTTAACTATAAAGAACTATATATACTAAGAACAAAATATAGTGTGAACTATAACTATACTTACCCAATTGATTCCCTTTTCTAATTTGATAGAATTTTAAGTACGGTAATATAACTAACTATCTTGTCAAAAACAATAAAACTTCATAGAAGACAAATTAATCATATACGATAGACGAAACTTTATGGATTTGATAGTTCACTATTATAGGATGTTTATTTATTTATAAACGAATAGTGAACTATCTATAATAACTATAATGAATTTCATTACTATATATGTTACCTATAATGAACTATATCTATATATATTAATTAACAACTATAACGAACAAAATAAATAGTTCATATACTGAATCTACTGATTTTTTTGGGTCAAAGTCTGAATAATTTCATTAAACCGGAGTGTCTAGACCGATGTGGTCCGGGTTCGAATTGATTTTGCCACATGATCGGCTACAAGATTTTTCTCTCTTGAGATGAAAACAAAGACAATTTCTGTAAAACCTAAAGATAGAGTGGCGATGTCTCTCATAATTCCGTACATCTCTAGGTTGTAGCTAGATGAATTGATGAGGTTGACCGCTTGTTTCGAATCGGAGGCGACGAAGATGCAGTGAAGCCCAAGAGACGATGCATGGATAATGACTTCTCGGATTGCCAAAGCTTTGGTCATAAGGGAGTTCGTAATCTGATCCGTCAGTCGGTTTCCCTGGGCTACAATTGTGTTGTCGCTGCTGTATATAACACATTCCAGTCCAGTGCTTCGTGTATCCGCTCTCCAAGCAATGAATTCTATTGCTATTTCTATTATTAATCATAACTTTACTTGGTGAATAAATTCACCTCCTATAACCAACTATATTGTAAAAAAAAAACAACGAAAATTCTAAAAAGACAAATTAATCAAGTTCAAACCTTGTTCCATACAACAAACGTGTTTAAAAAAAAGAGCATTATTTGAATGAGGTGGTAGGAGGTGATACAACAAACGTGTATCACACGTTCTCCAGAACGTCCTATTCCCCCAACATCACAACAATTTTTATCCTTTTAGCCACCTGCACAAATAGTTAACTACACGCGATTAGAATCATAGTTAACTATAATAACATAAAAAACAACTAAAATAATAGTGAACTACAGTAACCTCTCCAACCTCCTTAGATCCGCCGACAATTTCACTCACCATCTTCTTTACCATTGCAATAGTCTACATAGTTCTTCCGAGATTTTATTAAAAACGATTTGCAGTGAAGAGAAACTTTACCCATGTTCTTTTTATAGCAATCCAAGGATTTGATACACTAAATCAATCTGATTTACTCAAGATATTTCCAAAGATCAATAACCAATCCTTTCATGATTCACTCAAAATCAATCGGATTTGATACAAAGTATTTTTTCAATTGGAAGCTTCTAACAAGATCTGAACCCTTTTCTCAAGCAAATATTTTTGACCAAATCACCGGAACTAAACCACGAATATTCACTGTACATGAACCGTGATTGATTCTTACATATTCAGATTTTCTATTTTCCTGCGTAAAATTATCCCAATTAAATAGGGGCAAAATTATCATAAAATTCTTTCTCACTGTTACGCACCTAGTTATCAGTCTCGTGATGTTATATACTTAATTTTCTCTAAAAACTTATTATTCACCTAATTCACCCATTTATATATTTGAAACTTTCAGTAAATTTACATATTCAATATGCGTCAAATTTACGAGTTATTTTATGAAATTGATCAAATTCATATGTTATTATATAGTGGGTTTCATCCATATAGTATTTCAGTTTTGTAGGTGTGAGTGCTAGATCCTACACAATAAACTTGTCAAAGGTTCTAAGGAAACAGAGAATTCTTTAGGTGAAAACACGTAGGCAAAGATCGAAGAAGTAATTCTTTACTTCTGTTTGCGTAAGAGCGTAATTGCGAATGCCTTTTAATGAGGCGTACAAGATATATTTATACAAGTCTTAAGTCGGCTAGGCCTGTTAATAGATAAGTACGAGATCCTAATTCTTCGGGATATTCTTTCTGCGTAGTCGGCGGCCGCTTACGGTTTTCGTCTTCGTCCTCGTCATGGGCCTAGGCCTAAGAAGTCACCTAGGCCCAACTTGAGCTGTTCGCGTCAAAGGTCGGCCCAACTTGTCTGTGTCGCTCCCACGTCGTCCTGGGACTTTTACCGTGTCATTTCCGGAGCCTAGGCCTTCTGAGCTCGTCCTGCATATGAGCAGTGCTCATCTTCATAAACGTAGGTCCTCCCAGAAACTGGCAGCGCTAGTTAATGTGTCCTGCGCGCGCCTTTGACACTTAGCCATTTTCTTGATAATCTCAGGTGGGGTGAGATTTGACCCCAACAGTTAGCCCCTCAGCTCAGCAGTTCCAGTTTGGATGATGCTGAGTTTAAAGAGGAGTAAGGAAAAATGAGGTTCTCAAGAAAACGTGACCAAGTTTGGAACGAGGTTATACCCAGCAATATCGTTCAAGTTACTGAGCTTTCATATTTATGTCTAATGCCTAACTCAGTATAGACCTAACAAGCCTGCTTCCTTTGAAAGGATTTGTAGAATTGGTTCTGCAAAGGTTTCCGGAGTTTGTTTCGTTAAAGCGTTCCGTCGTACGTAAAACTCTGACGAGTTATGCTTTGAAGCTTGATTCGTACCATTTCAAATTTTTTTTTTTTTTTTTTTGATGCGAAAAATTTCACCTCTGCACCGTTACTGTACTTGGTGAAAATTTCTATTTCTTTCGGAATCGGAAAAAGTTTTTCTCCGATTACCGAGGATTATTAATGCTAAGGTCCGACATTAATGGTTATATATGAACCTTCCTTTGCTCATTTCTCTCACAACTTCATTCCTCCAAAGAGAAAAGTACATTTATTCTTCTCTCCTCTCTCTTTACTTTCAGCTTTAGAAAACTAGGGTTTTGGGGTTTTTCTTTTAAAAGAAAACGCGCCGCCGTCTTCTTTTTGACGCCGCCGTGATATGCTCAAATTTACCCTGAGCTACTCTCTCAAATTAAGAGGTCGTCGTAGTAGGGGTCGAATCACTGGGAGTCAAATCAAACGATAGGAATATTGACTTCAAATTCGGCTAAGTAAAATAATATAAAATAAAGACAAAAGCAAATCGAAATAGAGAAAGATTGTTGATTTAAAATTCAATTAAACAAAGTGCTAGGCTTTTGGGTAATTCTCAGGATGAATCAGAATTGCAGGTTAAACAAAATCAGGATTTAATTAAGAACCGTTCTAGAACTTGGAACACTAATGTATAATTAACCAACTGTCGTTGCGAAAACTAACTATGTCTAAACCCTAGAAAACCAAATTTCTTTGCGAATTCAATCAATTTAAACAAGCATTAAATTCAAGTCCAATTTGTTCACAAAATCCCTAAACCAAATTTCTTTACGAATAAGTAATTTTGCTCACCTAAAATCTAGTTCTGGCTAATCAATTACACTTTCGTGTCAATCTATCAACCTAAGATAGCTAATTTAGAGTGATCAATTCTAAATCAGAGTTAAAGCAATCTAGGTGAAGAACCTAACAGATAATCCTAACAAGTGAGTTTACCCTAACAATTCATCATCATTCCTTTCGAACTACCCTAAACCTAACAAGCAAACTACTCAGACATGGCAGCAAAGCAAAACATAACTGAATAGTAATGCATAAAGAAAGAGAATAAGAATAAGAACAATAGGGTTCGAAGAATCTCAAAGTGTAAAGTAAACTTGTCTCCCTAAAAACCCTAAAAATCTCTCTCTAAACTTTGTTAAGTAAAATCTACCATGTTTATCTAAAAACCTAAAATAAACTATTTATAGAGGTAAAACTCGTGGTGGGCTTCTATGACGGTCTATTGGTAACTTCTGGCCCGAAAAGGAACAATTTTCCTTCTTTAAAACGTATTAGGTCGGTCTCTGCGAGCACCTGTCGATCGATCGTCTATGTGTCTGTCGATCGACAGGCTGTAGTGTAGCTGTCGATCGATCGTCCTTCTTTGGGCTGTCGATCGATCGGCTGCTTCATATCAGCTTCTTTTCTTGCAAAATCCGGCTCCAACCTTGTTTACGTTCCAAAATGCACCGTATTCACCATATAAGCTCCTCACGTGTAATAACCTGTTAAGATACTAAAAAGACTCGAAATACAACGAAAAGACTCGATAAAAGGACTTATATCATGGTTGAAAACCGGTAAAAACCATGATATATCAACTCCCCCAGACTTAGCTTTTGCTTGCCCTCAAGCAAACTAGAGACTAAAACTGAAGTTGAGGTTTGAAAATCGCGAGAACTTACTTATCTTTGGGAACATTGCTTTCGCTTTCTCGACTCTTTCGCTGCATGTAAACAAAGTACCTTTGGCGGTCACGAATCTCAACCATCATAGGTTGGGCCTTCAATCTTAACCTGCAAACCCATCAGTTTCACATTCTCCTAACTGTCGCACACTCGATCGAAGTGATGATGGAATTCTCTCCAATGATATCAACCAAGTAAAAGGGCTAGGTGTGATGTAAAAGGCTTTTGTGTTTAAGTGGAGCTAAAGAGTGTTTAGGGTTACCGGATTTTATTTGGTGGATGCAGACATTATGCATAATCACAAGAGAGAGTCGGGTCCAGTTGATGCCCACAGTTTCTCATTCACATTGCACTCCCTCCTCCAAAACGTTATTAGGAACCAAACACCTTTATATAATCATGTTCCACTTTCCACATCCAACTTCTTCATTCCTTGGGATTTTCTTTTGAAGCTAGAGACTTATTTAAATAATCATTTCCCTTTCCCTTTCTTATTTTTCGAAATAAAATATTTTAAATTTTTTTTTTTTTTTTTTTTTCATAGCTGAAAGGGGGGAAATGATTTTACAAAGATATTAGTCTCGAAAATTACCATTGTTGTGTATTAAATCCCAAGGAATGCTTAGCATTGCTGCTCTCTTTCAAGTACTCCTACCAAATCCTTTTCCTGTGCAATTTTTGTGAATGAAAGACTGCGTCGAACCTCTTTCTCTCCGGAGTTTATACACATGCCTGCACATAAAACTAAGGAAAAGAGACTGCATGAGGCTTGAACAAAAGGTTAAGGTTAGGAGTTGGGTACCAACTAAAAATGAGCTGGCCATTCAGGATCAACAAAGAGTGGTAAAGAGAATAAGGAGTCCTGAATGTTTTACTGTCGTGATATCATCAAAGAGAATATAGCGAAATGGAGATCAAGTGTGCTAGTCTGGAGTTTGATCTACTTCGTTCTGCAAATCGCGATAAGAGGGGAACCTGTACTATCATCTGATTTCGAATTCGTTCCAACCAAAGGCTTCATCGCAACAGCTAAAAGTTTCAAAAACTAAGCTTTATTCCTAAGAAAGATCATTATTCCCTACATTTTGACTCAATAAAAACAAATTTTTTGACTCCAAAATAGAAAACAATGTTAGTAACTACCTCCCCCAGACTTAAACAACACTGTCTCCAGTGTTAATCAAGGCTGAAATTGGTGAAAGAAAAGAAAAATAAAAAGGTAGAATTTTTTTTTTTTTTTTTTTTTTGTTGCTAAAATCCGAAAATTAAAGAAAAATCCTAAATAATTAGACTTACTAGTGGGTTGCCTCCCACCAAGCGCTTGTTTATAGTCATTAGCTTGACTAGCTCCTGATTTTTGTCGCTTCTGGTTCTGCGATTAGGCATACACCTGAAACACACAAAATTAAAAGAAAAACGCGTAAAAACGAAAATAAAAACTTAGTCAAAATTCTAGAATCAAAATCCTATGGAAGATGTTGACTCCCCGGCAACGGCGCCAAAATTTGATATGCTCAAATTTACCCTGAGCTACTCTCTCAAATTAAGAGGTCGTCGTAGTAGGGGTCGAATCACTGGGAGTCAAATCAAACGATAGGAATATTGACTTCAAATTCGGCTAAGTAAAATAATATAAAATAAAGACAAAAGCAAATCGAAATAGAGAAAGATTGTTGATTTAAAATTCAATTAAACAAAGTGCTAGGCTTTTGGGTAATTCTCAGGATGAATCAGAATTGCAGGTTAAACAAAATCAGGATTTAATTAAGAACCGTTCTAGAACTTGGAACACTAATGTATAATTAACCAACTGTCGTTGCGAAAACTAACTATGTCTAAACCCTAGAAAACCAAATTTCTTTGCGAATTCAATCAATTTAAACAAGCATTAAATTCAAGTCCAATTTGTTCACAAAATCCCTAAACCAAATTTCTTTGCGAATAAGTAATTTTGCTCACCTAAAATCTAGTTCTGGCTAATCAATTACACTTTCGTGTCAATCTATCAACCTAAGATAGCTAATTTAGAGTGATCAATTCTAAATCAGAGTTAAAGCAATCTAGGTGAAGAACCTAACAGATAATCCTAACAAGTGAGTTTACCCTAACAATTCATCATCATTCCTTTCGAACTACCCTAAACCTAACAAGCAAACTACTCAGACATGGCAGCAAAGCAAAACATAACTGAATAGTAATGCATAAAGAAAGAGAATAAGAATAAGAACAATAGGGTTCGAAGAATCTCAAAGTGTAAAGTAAACTTGTCTCCCTAAAAACCCTAAAAATCTCTCTCTAAACTTTGTTAAGTAAAATCTACCATGTTTATCTAAAAACCTAAAATAAACTATTTATAGAGGTAAAACTCGTGGTGGGCTTCTATGAAGGTCTATTGGTAACTTTTGGCCCGAAAAGGAACAATTTTCCTTCTTTAAAACGTATTAGGTCGGTCTCTGCGAGCACCTGTCGATCAATCGTCTATGTGTCTGTCGATCGACAGGCTGTAGTGTAGCTGTCGATCGATCGTCCTTCTTTGGGCTGTCGATCGATCGGCTGCTTCATATCAGCTTCTTTTCTTGCAAAATCCGGCTCCAACCTTGTTTACGTTCCAAAATGCACCGTATTCACCATATAAGCTCCTCACGTGTAATAACCTGTTAAGATACTAAAAAGACTCGAAATACAACGAAAAGACTCGATAAAAGGACTTATATCATGGTTGAAAACCGGTAAAAACCATGTTATATCACGCCGCCTCCGACGAAACACCGCTGTCTTCCGTTCGGCTTTTTCTGGTGAAGCCTCAATTGGCGTCGCCATCGTCCCGTTCTCGCTCCACCGCCCTTGTCGGCTCGCGGTCAACGTCGTCTCCTACAGTGATTTCGTCGGCTCCGGATCTGTGCTGCCACGGCGAAGGAGTGACAGCGCCGAGCATTCACCGTCTCGTTCCCGTTCCTGCTAGTTTCCGGCCGAGCTCACCGTCGTCTTGGTCAAGGCTCCTAGGTGAGATTCACGACGAGCTCTTCTTTACCTTGGTCGATTTCGGAAGGAGGAACCATCCGTTTTGGATGGGGACGAGAGGAGAAAACAGGCGTGAGCTAGACTCGATCCGTTTCTCTTGTTTTTTTGCCAAACTTTCGGCCTCGGTCCTGCGCGCAGAGATCTTCGTGCCTCGGCTCGCATTGATTCGGGTCCGAGACTCCGGGCCGGTGACCTCGCACAACACTTAGCTCGAGCTCTCCTCGATGCCGAGGCTTTGAGCTAGAGCGAAGGAACACTCGGCGTTTTCTTTTAACAAGGCCGAGCACGATTCCGTTTGTTGCTCGGCCTCGCAGGTGATCTTGAATCCGTGAAGCCGACGACGAGGTCTATTTTTTCTTAAGCTAAAGCCGAGGAGTCCTTAACCGTCGAAACCGATTTTTGACGCCGAGGACATAGATCCGAGAATGAGTTCGGCATCTTCCTTTGAAATTTTTTTGGAGAACGTTTTGAAGCCGAGGACAACTCGCTTGTATGATGCAGGACAAAACGCCGAGAAGACTTGTTCAGATGCTGCTTCGAGCTCCTGGCTGCGTCCTTATTCGAAACCAACAGACGAAACTCATGCTTTAGATACGCGTACCGCGGGAGGCCCGAGGAGTCCACCTCTTGTTGACGAACCAGTTAATGACTTTCCAATCCGTGTTGAAGAGCTAGCTGACGATGCTCCAGTTCTCGTTGATGTCAAGGCCGAAATAGAAGAGTTTGACAATGCCGTGGAGCAAAGGAAACTTAATCGTCAAGCCAATTCCCGGAGACGAGCTCCTCGTCGATCTCGAAAAAAGCCTCGTCCGAAGAAGTTTAAAACTCCGGACCCGCCTGGCTCGACTATTTCGGACGAGAGGTCCCTTGGCGTTTTGAGACGTAAGTGCTCTATTTTTGACGAGATAGAACTTATGTTGCCGTCGCCATCCGATCGAGCTGATCAGCCTCCGGAAGGCTACTTCACGTTGTATGAAAGCTTTTTTGACGCTGCATTCTTGTGGTTTCCCATTCCATACGTGATCCTTGAGTTTCTCGCGAAGTTTTACGTCTCGATCTCGCAAATCACTCCCCGTGGAATTCGTCATTTGGTGGGATTCCTCGTTCGAAGTTATGAGTGCGGGGAGACCTTGAATGTCCATCACTTGAGGAATTATCTCGACCTTCGTCGTTCTCCTCCCAAAGATAAGCTAATATACTATATCAGCCCTCGAAAGGACTTTCGAACCTTTAACGGTTTTGTCAGCAAAGACCGTCAATGGATAGATTTTTTCTTCTATGTTTCCGTTTGTAGCGAAACTTTAGGAGACGGGATTGACTTGATACGAACAAGATGGACTAGGAAGGGTAGCCGATTCTATTGACTAGGAATGACTTTGCCTTGCGTGTTGCTTTTTTTTAATTTTCCTTTAATGTTTCTAACCGTTCTTTCGCTTATGTCTGTTTTGCAGTGAGTAACTTGATTTTGGAGATTCCCGAGAACGCGCAGGCTACTCATACGCTTCTTGCATCTCGAGGGTGCAACTGGGAGAAACATTTTTCTTTGCGACGTGTTGAGAAGGCGAGAGCTTTCTTCGGTGGTTCTTCAGTGTCGAGCTTTTGTTTTTCAGATCAGTCCGAAGAAGTCCATTCAGAGATGGGGAAAAGATCATTCGGAGACCTGGCCTCCGGTAGCGCAGGTGTTGCTAAGGCTCATGCACCGCCGAGCACTTCTTCCGTGCCGAGGACCACTTCGACGCGTTGCAATTTTCCAGACATAGCGCCGAACACTGCCACGGTGCCCAACACTGCCCCCGGGCCGAACACTGCTCCTGCTGCGAAGAAGTCCGCGTGCACGCCCTTGAGTATTTTCCTAGGCGTGCCAGCCTCCGATCCCAAAGCCGCGCGCTCCTCTGTCCCCTTGGTCTCTTCTCGCTCTGGAGACGTCGCGCGAAAAAAGCCAAAGGAAAAACACAAGATACTGCGGGTGCCGATTGTCGAGGGAACGAACCACGAGGCGATGATGGGAGAGAGCCAAAGAGGCCAAGGACCGACCCTCCTTCATCTCCCCGCCGTGTTTCGTAGTTGGTTTTTGACGACGACTCCGTTGCCGCGCGTCTCTTTGCTACCTTGGCCTTTCCCGATGATCCTTGCGATCGCGTTCGCGCATCATCCTCTTCCGGGATGATGTCTCGCACCGGACTTAGGGTGAGATTCCGTCCGTGTTTCACTTAGCCAATTTTTTTATTTACTTGGTTGTTCTGACATTCCGACTATTTCCTTCTCTTACAGTTCCTCGCCTTTGTGAACCGCGTGGGTCACATGCTTGAGGCGGAGATCGAGAAACACAAGCTCCGTGCTGATGCCTACGCCAAAGGGGAGCTTGTCGCCAAGACCGAGCGTAACAAGTACGCTGATCAGCTGGAGAAGAGAGACAAGATGCTTGAGAAGGCTCTCGGCGATAACCAAAGACTCCGCGTGGAGAATGACAAGCTGACCGAAACACTTGAGGCTGCCGAGAAAGACGCAAGCAACTCACTAAGCTTCTTAGCGAGCCTCAATGCACAGGTCGCAGAGCTGAAGACGAAGGTTGGAAAGAAGAGAGAGGAGCTGAAAACGTCTAAGGCTTTAATCGTGGATCTTTACGAACAATTTGCGACCGCCAAGGCTTAGTTTGAGGAACTCAAGGGCGACCCGCAAGACTGACTGGTCTTCCAAATTCAGAGAGAGGCTAACCTCGACTTTGTGAAGCAGCTTCTAGGGTTGATTCCGGAGAGGAAAGTTCCTAAGCTCGAGGACGAGCTCGCGTCTCTTACTGCAGATGTGGAGGCGCACGCGGGCGATGAGGAATACTTCGATAAACTGATGGAGACCTTCGGAGAGTGTTCTTCCCAAGGTTATTCTCTCTTTCATATTCTTTTAAGTAAATCTTCGCGAGAGTTTTTGATTATATTTGTTGTTGGGATCCTTTTTAGTTTGCCAAGCCCCCGTTGCCAAACCGAGACGTGCCTCTCGAGAAGCTTGCCGCAGATGCCGGTGTGATGGATGTCTCCGGATCGCACATGTTTTCAGAGAGTGCAGGTGGACTCTTGCAGGTACGCCGCGGACAGTCCTTATTTTCGTAGGATCCTTAGATTTTTTTGTGATCTTGGTCTTAACATTTGCTTATGATGTTTTTGCAGGAGATAAGGATTGACAGTGCCGGTCTGCTCAAGGACCTTATGATTAGTGAAGAAGGACGCATGTCCTTTGCCGGTGAAGACAAAGTCGAGGAGACGACGATCGCAGCTGAGGACATCCGGGCTGAGGAGACCAAGACCGTCAGGATTGAGAAGACCGCCGCCGATGTTGATGGAGCCGAGAAGGCTGCGTCGAAGAAGGCGGGCGAGGACGAAGAGGCCCATTCTTAGCTGTATCGCGCATTTGTTAGCGCTTTTATCATGTCTTTCTACATTCTGACTTTGGTTTTTATGTTTTCGGTATTTGGATTTTTGGGATTTCAATATTTTATCGACTCCTCGTTTTTTGTCCATGGACGGATTTTTCCTTGTATTTTTACAAGAAGATAATGGATGGGGTTTTAGCTTATTGATATTTGAAGTGTGTTTTTTGGACCAGACTTCTTCTAGTAATAGGTAAAGGATATAAGTTCTTTTTGATTGATTGCGTTGCTGGGTTTACAGAATGGTCGTTCAAGTTTACGAGCACACTTCCTTTTTAGTGTGCCTGCTCCTTCAACGATCCATTGCTTTTGACCAACGTTGTTGTTGGGTTTACAGAGTGATCGTTTGGGTTTACAGATGCATTCTTCTTTGAACGCACCTGCTCCTGAACGAATACTTATATTTCTATAGCGCGCTGTATCCGAAGTTGGATGTTTACGTGTTAAAAATCTGCAGATTTTTCTTTGTTTCGAGGTCGCCACTGTGGCCAGCAGTGGCGGTTGGTAATAAGTTGGTCTGTTTAGTAAGACTTTTATTCGATTCGTAGAAGATGCCAGATAAAATGTTTGACAAGTGGAAATTTGGAACATGCGTTTTTTTTTTATTCCCACGAAAGTATGTTACAAAAAAGTGAGAGTATACGAGTATACGTACCCCACTCCCCCCCCCATTTTGGGAGGGGGACAACTGAACCCATCAGAAAATGGGCTGCCTACGTACCCTTTGCAGGGATCAAGTCGCCCGTAGTTCATGCAGAGATTGTTTACAAGTTTAGCTGGAGTTACCAGAATCTCGCCCAACATTGTACTAATGGTAGTACGTCTTCAAGTGCTTTGCATTCCATGAATTCGGAATGGGGGCGCTTGCCATGTTTGCAAGTTCGTATACGCTAGGTCGGTTACCTTCGTAACTTTGTATGGTCCTTCCTAGTTGGCTCCGAGTTTGCCTGCATTGCGTTCTGCGGTGTTCTGAAATACTTCGCGCAAGACTAAATCGCCTTCATGGAATCGTCTTTCCCTGACCTTAGAGTTGTAGTATCGAGCGGCTGCGTTCTGGTAGTTTGCGATTCTGATCAATGCCTGGTCGCACCGTTCGCTGATGAGGTCCAGCTCGTCAAGCAACAACAGGTGGTTTAGCCCTTCTTGTCCGGGGAGGAGGTAACGTCAAACCCATGGGAATTGGACTTCGGAGGGGTTGACGCACTCTGTCCCATAAACCAGGGCAAACGGTGTTTCGTTAGTGGCTCGTCGCGGCGTCGTGCGATGAGACCACAACAACCCTTCAAACTCGTCTGCCCAACGGCCCTTTTTAGCGTCTAGACGTTTCTTAAGGCCGTCGAGGATTGTCTTGTTGGGTGCCTCAGCTTGGCCGTTACCTTGGGGATATCTCGGCGTAGACTTGCTGAGCCGGATTTTCCATTTTACGCAGAATGTTTCGAACCGGTTAGAAATGAACTGAGAGCCGTTATCCGTCACAATTTTGTATGGCACGCCGAAGCGACTGATGATATTTCTCCATATAAAACTTTCCACGTGTTTGTCTTTTATATTAGCGTAGGCCTCAGCTTCAACCCATTTGGAGAAGTAGTCGGTTAAAACTAGTAGAAAGCGCTTCTGCTTGGATGGATGAAGCGGCCCAACGATGTCCATAGAACAACGCATGAACGGGTAGGGAGAGGTGACGGACGAAAGCATCTCGGTTGGTTGGTGAATTTTTGGAGCATGACGCTGGCACTTCTCGCATTTTGCTGCAAACTTCTCACAATCACGCACCATAGTAGGCCAATAGTGGCCATGACGTTTGATTTTAATTGGTAAGGCGCGTCCTCCTGAATGATTGCCGCAACATCCGCTATGGACTTCTGTCATGATCTGCCTTGCCTCCTCGCCTTGGACGCAGGCAAGTAAGGGACCGGATAAGCTCCATCTGAAGACATTGCCGTCAAGTAAAGTATACCGCGCAGGCTGCGCGTGTAACTTGCGAGCCGCCCATTTGTCTTTTGGTACTTCGCTGTCGTAGATGTATCCACGGATTTGATCCATCCACTTTTCATCACAACCATACTCAGGCTCAGCAGCAACTGTCGCAGCCTTATCTGGTTGGTATGTTGCAATCGGCAGTCGCGATGGATCCAAGTCTGCTCGGGTTGGTGGAGAGTTCTCGGCGGCGTCACTTGTTCCGACGTCGTCTTCAGTGGCGTCGGTCATCACGACGTCCTCTCCATTGTTCTATTTCGTATTTCTGGCGGCTTGAGATCGGGTAGTGATAGCGAGACTTACCGCTGGCAAGATGCTTGGGAATTCGATGAACTCTACTGGTATGATCCGCTTCAAAGCCGGCTCCGAAGTGGATGCAAGATTTGCCAAAGCGTCAGCGTTAACGTTCTCTCCTCGCGGAATTCCTGTCAGCGTGAAACTCTTGAATTGCGCAGCCAATCTCTTTGCCAATCCTAAGTAGGCTTCCATACGCTCGTCTTTTGTTGCGTATTTGCCACTGAATTGGTTCACTACTAGCTGCAAATCGGAGAATGCGCTGATTTCTTCGATGTTGAGTGCGCAAGCAAGACGCATCCCGGCAAGGATGACTTCGTTGTTCGATGCTTTGAAGCCGAGTCAGAAGGACTGTTCGAGGATTTCTCCGATCGGAGATGTTAGTCGTATTTCGCCGATACTCGATGTCGTATTTGCTAAGTTCGACAGCCCATTTGGCTAGCCTACCCGATTGACTCGGGCTGTGGAGAACAGAGCGCAGCGGGAATGTGCTGAGGATGATGATCGAATGGGATTGGAAGTAGCGTCTCAGCTTTCGTGCTGCCATAACGACAAAGAGCGCAAGCTTCTCCAACTGAGGGTACCTTGTTTCCGCGTCGGTTAATGTCTTGCTGACGTAGAAGATTGGCTTCTGCTCGCCTCATTCTTCTCGTACAAGTACCACACTGACGGCTGTACTAGATACGGCGATATACATGAAGAGGGGTTCACCGGTTTCTGGTTTAGATAGGACTGGAGGAGTCGCCATGTATTCCTTGAGCTGTTTGAAGGCGTCTTCGCATTTATCTGTCCATTCGAACTGCTTATTTGCGCGTAGCGTATTATAGAAAAGGAGGCATTTATCGGTAGATCTTGAAATGAATCGGTTCAGCGCAGCTACTCGTCCTGTGAGTCGTTGGACTTCTCAGTTGTTCCTTGGGGAAGCCATCTGGATCAGAGCGCTGATCTGCTTTGGGTTGGCCTTGATACCTCGGTGAGTGACTAGGTATCCCAGGAATTCGCCTGAAGTAACTACGAATCTGCACTTTGTAGGGTTTAGCTTCATGTTGTGCAGGTTGAGCTGTTGGAAACACTACTCCAAATGCGAGATGTGGTCTTCCTCCTCTAGAGATTTTACCAACATGTCATCGATATAAACCTCCATAGTCTTCCCTAGCTGGTTTTCGAACATTTTGTTCACTAGTCGTTGATACGTAGCACCTGCGTTCTTGAGGCCGAATGACATCACCTTATAGCAGTAGATGCCGCGGTCAGTGATGAATACCGTTTTCACGGGGTCGTCCGGGTGCATCAGGATCTGGTTGTATCCGGAGAAAGCGTCCATGAAAGATAACAGTTTCTTCGCAGCTGTTGCTTCAACTAAACGATCGATATGCGGAAGCGGGAAGCAGTCTTTTGGGCAAGCTTTGTTCAAGTCGGTGAAGTCGACGCAGACGCGCCACTTCCCATTCTTCTTCTTCACTACGACTGGATTTGCGAGCCAGTCCGGGTATTTAACTTCGGCGATAGACCCAACGCGCGAGAGTCGTTCTACCTCGTCGTTCACCACTTTTGCTCTCTCTAGGCCGAGTTTCCTTCTCTTCTGCTTGATTGGTTTGAAGGTCGGATCCACATTGAGTTCGTGGCTGGATACATTGATGTCGATCCCATGCATATCTTCGGCTGCCCACGCAAAAGTGTTAATGTTCTTTTTGAGAAAGGATACGAGCTCGTCTCTGATTTTTTCGTTCAATTCGGCTCCGATTTCCACGCAACGTTCCGGATGATCATCGTCGATGTTAACTGAGACCACCGGTTCACAGAGTGGTCGTTCTTCTTCCTCGCGGTCATCTCTGATTTGCATTTGATATATGACGTTGGACAAACCCTTCGCCTCTTCGCGGTTGGCTTTCATTCTCTTCCTTGTACTTGGGGTAGAGGAATTATCTCCTGTATCGGGGTTGCGCAGCCTGTGCACGGCCATGAAGCACATTCTGGACTCTTTCTGATTAACCCATATGGTCTTCACGCCTAGAGGCGTTGGAAACTTGAGGCACAAATGATAAGTCGATGGAACAGCCCGCATTAAATTGAGCCACGGTGTTCCCATAATCATATTGTAGATCGCAGGAGGATCAGATACTGAGAAGTCGACCATTTTCTTGACATTGCTAGCCTGAACGGGTAGGCGAATTGTCCCCATTGTCATAGTCGTTTCCCCTGAGAAGCCTGTGATTGGTTTAGGCTGTCTCTTGATTTCTGCTAAGTCAATGTTCATTCTTTCCAACGTATTTTTGAAGATGACGTCGATTGAACTTCCCGTATCAATTAGTACGCGTGCAACGCTATAGTCGTAGACTGTTTGGTTGATCACTAGGGGTTCGTTATGGGGACGGTCGATTCCTTCGGTGTCTTGTTCGTCGAAGGTGATCGGGAGTAATGGGTCGGTTGTTTGTTTTACTGGTGCGGAGAGGTTCATGCTAACCTCGGATCGCCGCTGGTATGCTTCAATTGCTGAGACGTTGTCGGCGCAGTACTGCGATCCTCCCATTATCATGTTGAGAACGCGCTGGGAACCTTGGTGGTCGGGATTGTTATCTCGGCGCGGACGTTTGGGATTTTCGCCTACTTCAATCGCTTGTGTTTGCTCGGCGGCGGGAGCCTTTGCATCTTCTCATTTAAAATCAGATAAGTTGAAGTCGCCTTTTAGATCTCCAGCAGCCAATCTCGTGGCTAGTAGCCGTCCCAGTTCGCGGCACCTTGCGCTAGTATGCCTAGCTGCTTTATGGAATTCACAGTACAACTTCTCCTCGTAATTGCTTTGGTCCCTGGTCCAGGTGTTGTTCCGGTTCCTCTACCACGTCCGCGGCCACGACCTCGGCCACGACCAGATCCTGTTGATTCCATCTGGTAGTTGTGAGCTCCAGTAAATCCACCCTCTTGACGAATGAAGCCAGGATTGTTTTTCTTTGGAGTGGGTGCATTTGATTCATTGGTTTGTTTTGGCTTTGAGGTTTTCTGAGTTCTCGCCAGAATTACGTCCTCGACTCTAACGTAGTCGGCGGAGCGGTGGAGAGCGTCTTGGATAGTAGTTGGTTCACGTACCATCAACTCCTGCCAAAAAGCTGAAGGGCATCGGAGCGCTTCTTTCGAAGCTGCCAGCGCGGATTCGCTGGTCACTCCTTCTACCTTCGAAAACATGGTTCTGGATCTCTTCATGAAGTCTCCCAAACTTTCGCTTTCGCCTTGTTTCGTGGTCCTTAGTCCTCCGTCATAGACCCTACGTTCTGCGAATATATTGTAATGAGTCACGAACATCTCCGAGAGTTGGTAGAAGCTGTCAATGGAATTTTTCTTCTGTCGATTGAACCACTGGAGTGCAGGCCCCTTTAAACTTTCTACGAACATCTGGCAGTAGCCAGCGTCCTTCTCATGTTCTTTGAAGTTTGCTCTTCCCATGGAAACTTCGAAAGTTAAGAGGTCGTCTTGTGGATCGGTGGTCCCCTCATAGAGCGGGAGCTTGACTCTTCCAAGGTCGGAAATTTTTGTTTTTGAGATATGTTCAGCGAACGGCGTGTTGCGCGCCTCCTGGAGTACGCGGTCGACATCTGGTGCCTTTCCGGCGGTGTAGTGCATCTGTGACTTCCTGTCCAAGAGCTTTTGTTTTATATGTGCTCGCATCTGGGCCATCTCGGCTTTGTGTGCTTCGAGTAGCGCTCTCCGTTCTCGGCGAAAATCGGATGGCTCGGCCCTGAGGGAGTTCTCCTCTTCTTCAGCGAGGTGTCTGGCGTATTCTGCGTCTGCCTCTTCTTGGTCACGAGGTCGAGTCCTTCTCGTCGGTGCGTTGCATTCCGCCGTTTCACGAGGGTCGTCACGTACGCGGGTGTCTTCTCCTGATGGTGATGGGTTATTGTTTCCGCGGACGTTGACGCGTTCGGGAGTCTGGTCTCCAGCCTGCAGCGTCGGCGGTGGGGGTAGGTCTCCTCGGGTTCTCGGCTTAGTGCGCGGAGCTGAGAAGCGGAGGGCATGAGGTTTGAACTGTCGAATCGATCGCCGCGGCCTTGTTGTCCTTCTGCGGGCGAGGAGTGTTTCGAACATCTTCTTCACCTCGGTTAAAGGCTCCGGGTTCGCAGTAGGGTTCGTGATAGCCTCCTCTCCTTCGGAGTTATCTCTGCGCGGCGAAGACTCGTTCTCTTTTTCCGTTTCGCTTGTCATCTCTCTGGATCTGATGTGTAACGTGGTTTCGGTTTGTGTCAGAAAGTCTCTAAGTCCCCTTGGTCGGCGCCAATTGTGAGTGCTAGATCCTACACAATAAACTTGTCAAAGGTTCTAAGGAAACATAGAATTCTTTAGGTGAAAACAAGTAGGCAAAGATCGAAGAAGTAATTCTTTATTGCTGTTTGCGTAAGAGCTTATGTGAATTGAATTGCGAATGCCTTTTAATGAGGCGTACAAGATATATTTATACAAGTCTTAAGTCGGCTAGACCTGTTAAAAGATAAGTACGAGATCCTAATTCTTCGGGATATTCTTCCTGCGTAGTCGGCGGCCGCTTAGGGTTTTCGTCTTCGTCCTCGTCCTGGGCCTAGGCCTGAGAAGTCACCTAGGCCCAACTTGAGCTGTTCGCGTCAAAGGTCGGCCGAACTTGTTTGTCTCGCTGCCACGTCATCCTAGGACTTTTACCGTGTCATTTCCGGAGCCTAGGCCTTCTGAGCTCGTCCTACGTATGAGCAGTGCTTGTCTTCATAAGCGTAGGTCCTCCCAGAAACTGGCAGCGCTAGTTCCGGTGTCCTGCGCGCGCCTTTGACACTTAGCCGTTTTCTTGATAATCTCAGGTAGAGTGAGATTTGACCCCAACAGTAGGAAGTTTAATTTTCAAAATGGATTAGACATATATGCAAAATTTAAAGCATAGACGTCAAATTCTATTTATAAGAAAGGTTTAAGTAAGTAAGGTTGAAGATTTCACCATCATTGTTGTACAAATTTTATCAGTGGAGAATTTTGAAATATTTCAACAAATTCTTATATAATGGTTATCTACTAACCGAAAGCCAAATGAATACTCTAAAATTTCAATCAAGTCGAACTTATAGCAAACAGTAAGTGTAATTAAAAAAATGGCAAAATTTATTTGTTAAATAAAAGATCAATATCAAGAAAGTCGAGAAACAACGAGAAAAAAAATCAACACAAAAAATCATCAAAATAAAAAATTACAATCATAACTTAATAGTAGGACATCTAGTAGACGTATGGTGGTGGTGGAGACTTGTAGTCAACCTTTGGGGAAAGAGAGTAGTATGGTGGAGGAGGAGAGATGTAGACGTATGGTGGTGGTGGAGACTTGTAGTCAACCTTTGGAGAAGGAGAATAGTATGGAGGAGGGGGAGAGCTGTAGACGTATGGTGGTGAACGAGACTTGTACGCTACCTTAGGAGAAGGAGAGTAGTATGGTGGTGGGGGAGAGCTGTAGACGTATGGTGGTGATGGAGACTTGTAGTCAACCTTTGGGGAAGGAGAGTAGTATGGAGGAGGAGGAGAGCTGTATACATATGGTGGTGGTGGAGACTTGTAGTGTACTTTTGGAGAAGGAGAATAGTATGGAGGAGGGGGAGAGCTGTAGACGTATGGTGGTGGTGGAGACTTGTAGTCAACCTTTGGGGAAGGAGAATAGTATGGAGGAGGGGGAGAGCTGTAGACGTATGGTGGTGGTGGAGACTTGTACGCTACCTTAGGAGAAGGAGAGTAGTATGGTGGTGGGGGAGAGATGTAGATATATGGTGGTGGTGGAGACTTGTAGTCAACATTTGGGGAAGGAGAGTAGTATGGAGGAGGAGGAGAGCTGTAAACATATGGTGGTGGTGGCGACTTGTAGTGTACTTTTGGAGAAGGAGTGTAGTATGGAGGAGGGGGAGAATTGTAGACGTATGGTGGTGGTGGAGACTTGGAGTCTACCTTAGGAGAAGGAGAATGGTATGGTGGAGGAGGAGAGCTGTAGACGTATGGTGGTGGTGGAGAGTTATAGTCAACCTTTGGGGAAGGAGAGTAATATGGTGGTGGAGGAGAGTTGTAGACGTATGGTGGTGGTGGAGACTTGTAGTCAACCTTTGGGGAAGGGGAGTAGTATGGTGGTGGGGGAGAGCTGTAGACGTATGGTGGTTGTGGAGACTTGTAGTCTACCTTTGGGGAAGGGGAGTAGTATGGTGGTGGGGGAGAGCTGTAGACGTATGGTGGTGGTGGAGACTTGTAGTCTACCTTGGGGGAAGGGGAGTAGTATGGTGGTGGGGGAGAGCTGTAGACGTATGGTGGTGGTGGAGACTTGTAGTCAACATTTGGGGAAGGGGAGTAGTATGGTGGAGGAGGAGAGCTGTAGACGTATGGTGGTGGTGGAGACTTGTAGTCAACCTTTGGGGAAGGAGAGTAGTATGGTGGAGGAGGATAGATGTAGACGTATGGTGGTGGTGGAGACTTGTAGTCAACCTTTGGGGAAGGAGAATAGTATGGAGGAGGGGGAGAGCTGTAGACGTATGGTGGTGGTGGAGACTTGTACGCTACTTTAGGGGAAGGAGAGTAGTTTGGTGGTGGGGGAGAGCTGTATACGTATGGTGGTGGTGGAGACTTGTAGTCAACCTTTGGGGAAGGGGAGTAGTATGGTGGTGGGGGAGAGCTGTAGACGTATGGTGGTGGTGGAGACTCGTAGTCTACCTTAGGGGAAAGAGAGTAGTATGGTGGTGGAGGAGAGTTGTAGACGTATGCTGGTGGTGGAGACTTGTAGTCAGCCTTTGGGGAAGAGGAGTAGTATGGTGGTGGGGGAGAGTTGTAGACGTATGGTGGTGGTGGAGACTTATAGTCTACCTTTGGAGAAGGAGAGTAGTATGCTGGTGGAGGAGAGCTGTAGACATATGGTGGTGGTGGAGATTTGTAGGCAACCTTTGGGGAAGGAGAGTAGTATGGTGGTAGAGGTGGTGATGTCGAGTAGTATGGAGAATACTTTTTTGGATAATGAGGTGCTTTGTATTTATAAATCGGAGCTTTGTATTCTGGCTCTGGAGGAGATGAGTAAGGATATCCCGTCACCGTAGCGGCGATTGCAATAAAGACCATTACATAAACCATGCAATGCCTTAGCCCCATCATTCTTGAAGATTTCATTCTACCCGTAGCTGCTCTTTTTGTTTCTTTCTTATGGTGATGATTTTGTTTTTAACATGAAGGCCCTTTATATATACTCGTTGGTTGTGTAATTTTATATTATCTTTCCAAGTTGGACTCGTGTGAGGCACTTCCAAATGCATTTAGAGGACGTGCTAATTTGTTTGTTTGAAAAATCGTGGTTTGTGGGGAACATGTAATATATAAGATTTGTAGGATCATGATTTCTACGATATGGCAAACTGAATAATTTGCATAGATTATGATAACAAAACAGAATTAAGATCTAAAAATAAATACCAAATTTTGATTCATGAAGAATCGTTTATGCGGAGGCGAGACACTCTTTCCTTAATTCTTTAAATTGCCCGTAGTGTGACAGTTCGATGCAATTCAGAATCCCAGGATACTACCGCAACATCTTCTGATTCGCAACACCCAAATCAGAAGTCTAACGAATGCTAGTAATATGTGTACTCTCAAGACTCATAGACAGAAGAGAAGAAACATGAAGGGGATTTTCATCTTGTTGTTTTTGTGATCAACAAATCTGATCGATCGGTTGGAATGAGAAGAACAATTGTTTCTCTTTTATAGAAAACAAAACCAATGTAACTTCCAAAGGTGGTTAGTGGAGATAATGGAGTTTATGAGAATTTATCTCACGTGATTGACTTCTTCAAAACCAATTTGATTTAGTCATTAATATTAATTATAAACATATAATTAATTAGAAGAGATATTTTATTAGTTGACTTTAATCAACAGAAGATTTAATCTTATGGATCATCATCCCATTTATTAATTCTTAAAATCGAATTCGGTTCGAGTATCTTTTCGCTTTAATACACCAAAGTGTATTCACCATTCATCCACTTTCAACATTCATTTCTCATTCAAATCAACTTCGATTTTGACAAGTAAAAAACTATGATATAGTGTTTACAACGACGATTTCATCGTGCCTAAAAACCGGTCATTCCAACGAACGTCTTCGCTAGAAATACTTACCGGAAAATGGTCTAAAACCATTTTGTCAAAAATGAGTTCCAACAATCCCCCACATGAATAGAAATGACTCTAGACACATGACTCGATGGACTTGACTACCTAGACAAAACTCGACAGAAGGACTTTTGAGAGAACAAACGAAAAAATCACTGTATTGAGCTAGTAGCTTTTTCAGCGTTGAACCAGTCATTGTTAATATTTGTCGGGTTTACTCGACCAGGAGGTGAACATGATGTCTTGAACCACCCGGGCTTTGATGTAAACCTAGACAACAAATATAACACAGCTTCATTTTCTCACATCACGAGGTTCTCTATTGTGTTCATTGTGGCGTTGAACATACCTGGTTAATCATGAGTGAACTTGGAGAACATAGCATGACCTTCATTTTCCTAGAAACGGCCCCATTTCACACTCACAAGGTGATCTGCCACCACGAAAACCTGCAAATACAACAATCAAAAACAACAGCCAATACACATAGCCACAAGCAATCAACACGTTCAAACCTATCACCAAGCAACCCTAACGAATCCACCGGCCCAAAAGCCATGGTCACGCACTCACCTTGAATTTTTCGGATAGAAACTGATGGAATTGAGGCTAGAAATGAAATCCACGACAACCACCACAAATTCTACTCCAAAACACTCAAGAACGAAACCCTAATCCACAAAACTCTCAGGAACAAGAGAAACTCCTCTCAACTCTTTTTCCTCTGATTTTGGACTGTTGTCTCGCTCAGAATGCAGCCAAAAAGCCTTATATACGAACCCTAGGTTTCCCCCAAACTGGCCCGGTCCAACCGAACGATTAAAATCGAACCAGAAAACTGACCACTTAAAGGCCCTGTCGATCGACACGCACCACGTGTGTCGAACGACAGCCCTTAAGAGCCCTGTCGATCGACATACACCACGTGTGTTGATTGACAGCCCCTCCATTTTCCTCAAAAATGGTTCACGAGTGTCACAATTCTTCCCCACTAAAACTGGATTCGTCCTCGAATCCTCAAACACAGCCCACTTGGCTAACCTCATGGCCATCCTGCCAGTAACACCGGAGACTACATCTCCTAGACCTTCTGAGGCTCACATCCATCCTATGCATATAGACCCGTCTCAGACAATGATCGCTCATAACTCATAACCACACCCTCTAACTCTCGGGATCGTTACCCCTCAAGTCCTCGGTGCCTCGTATCAACCCACCTCAGTCCACGCAGTCCTGACTGTGTCTGATACGAACTATCTCCATACCCCTCAAACCTTCAGAACACATAGTCCATCAAGCTCTCGGTATGCAGGGAACCCACACATCCCCTGGAGAGACACAACTCTCAAAGATCTGCCAGAGATCAACATCTCCAAGAAAGAACCACAGTCTTTCTCTGAGCTATGCAAGGATCAACATCCCCGAACGAAACCAACTCTAGACGTCCATAATGCACCTCTGACGGGAACTACCTCCCAAGGTCTCAACATGATACTCCCAACCCGAAATACCATCACAAACATGATCATCACAGATCACCTGGACCATCAATCACACCGGATGTCCCTGTAGAGTCTCTCCGGAACTAGGCAGTTCTAACCACCATAAAACTTCTTTTTCGAGACTCTCTCACACATACACACACTAGCCCGTTAGAATTCCACCAAAACTGGCAAGTTCTACCCACTATAAAACTTCCATTTCGAGGTTCTCTAACCACAACACATGACTAACAAGTCAAAAGCATAAGAATACCCATCTTATTAAACTGGAAAAATGTCATAATCATTACAACCCAAATGAAAATACATAATCCACAACCAAAAACCTCACCATACACGGTGACTACAACAGAAAAAACCGAAATTGGGAAAACCACAAAGGAAAATGAATTCACTCTTCGGCTTGCTTCTCGAACCACTTCTTGAACTTCGTTTTCATCTTTGCCTCTGCTTCCCAAGTCTCCTCCTGAGCAGTGTCACAGTCCCACAAGACTCTCGACAAAGGCACTCTCTTCCGGCGCAGAAACCTTGATACTCCTCTCAAGAATCCTAACCGGTCTCATCCCAACAGTCAGATTAGGCTGAAGATCTGCAGGAATCGTCATTACTACCTCCTGCAGATGCATGCAAACATCTCCTGAGCTTCGAAACATGAAACAAGTAATGGAATTTCTCCATGATCGGAGGCAGCTCCAACCGATAAGCAACTGGTCCCACACGCTCCACAACCCGGAACGGACCCATGTACGTTGTACTCAGCTTATCCTCGGATATGGACCTGTTCAGACCCGCATAATAGCCATCTTGAGATACACTCGATCTCTGACTGCAAACTCCAACTCTTTCCTTCTCCTATCGGCATAACTCTTCTGCCGATCCTGAGACTCTTTCATGTTCAGCTTCACAACACGGATCTTCTCCGTCGTATCCTGAACAAAATCAGTACCATAGATGCTCCGCTCCCCCACTTGGGTAAAATATAGCGGTGTACGACATGGCCTCCCATACAACGCCTCAAAAGGAGCCATACCAATACTCGCCTGAAAACTGTGTTATATGCGATATCCACCAAACTCAAGTGATCCGCCTAATGACCACCCCAATCTAGCACACACATCCTCAACGGATCCTCAAGTGTCTGAATCGTCCTTTCGGACTGCCCATCCATCAAAGGATGATTAGTTGTACTCATGTGCACCTTAGTACCCATCTCAGCCTGAAAAGCTCTCCAGAACACTGAAGCAAACCTCAGATCTCTATCCGACACAATGCTCGTTGGCACACCATGCAACCTCAAAATTTCCTTCACATACTTCTTAGCCAAGACCTCAGCTCCATTTGTCTTCTTAATGGCCAGAAAATGTGCTGATTTAGTCAGTCGATCCACAATCACCTAAATCGCGTCATAGGTCCGAGAAACCGGCAACCCTGCTACGAAATCCATGGTAATCATGCCCCATTTCCACTCTGGAGTGGGTAAACTGTGCAATAAGCCACTAGGAACCTGATGCTCAGCCTTCACTAGCTGACAAACGTTGCACGCTGCAACCCAATCTGCCACATCTCTCTTCATCCCGACCCAATGATAATACTGTTTCAGATCCTGATACATCTTAGTCGCTCCCGGATGAATCGAAAACTTGCTCGCATGAGCCTCTCTCAGAATCTCCTGCCTCAAGTCCTCATTCTTAGGCACACAGACTCGTCCATGCACCAAGATAGTCCCGTTAGCAGAAAGCTGATACTCAGAACCAGCAGCCTTAGAGAGATCAATCAACACCTGATCCTTCTCCTGAGCTACTCGGATCATGCTTAAAAGATCCGCTTGATCAGCTGCCGCTAACCCCAACGACTCCTCTGAAGTAATACACAACCTCAAAGTACTAAGCATGCTCACAAGAGTCTCCACATCCCACTCATGAGATGAATCATACCGTCTCCGACTAAGAGCATCTGCCACGGTGTTAGCCTTACCCAAATGGTAAACAATGTCCAAGTCATAATCAGCCAATAACTCCGACCATCGCCTCTGTCGTACATTCAAATTCTGCTGAGTAAAAATGTACTTCAGATTATGATGATCAGTGAACACCTGAACCCTGCCACCATACAAATAAGATCTCCAAATCTTCAATGCAAAGGTCACCGCAGCCAACTGCAAGTCATGAACATGATAATTGCCCTCGTGCTTCCTCAACTGCCTCGAAGCATACACAATCACCTTACCATGCTGCATCAACACATAACCCAAACCAACTCCCGAAGCATCTGTATACACCACATATGGCTCACCCAGCTCAGGCAACGCCAACACTGGTGTACTAGTCAACATCGTCTTCAGCTTCGCGAAACTCAGCTCACAATCAGCAGACCACACGAAATGAACATCCTTCCCTGTCAGCTTCGCGAAACTCAGCTCACAATCAGCAGACCACACGAAACGAACATCCTTCCCTGTCAGCTTCGTCATAGACTGAGCCATACTCGCAAAACCTTTGACGAATCTCCGATAATAACCTGCCAACCCAAGAAAACTCCTGATCTCAGTAGCATTCCTCGGTCTAGCCCAATCTCGGATAGACTGAATCTTCGCCGGATCCACAGAAACTCTCTCTGCAGAGGATACTTATTCTTCACAGTGACTCTGTTAAGCCCTCGATAATCAATGCACAACCGGAAACTACCATCTTTCTTCTTCACAAACAACACCGGTGCTCCCCACGGTGAAGTACTCGGTCGAATAAAACCCTTCTCCAACAAATCCTCCAACTGGTTCTTTGGTTCTGCCAACTCTGCTAGAGCCATTCGATAAGGCGCCTTAGACAACGACGTCTTTCCGGGCTCTAACTCAATCGTGAAAGGATCAGACCGAGACGTCGGTAACCCCTGCAACGATTGAAACACATCCTCGAAATCCCCAACAACCCGAATATCTCTCACAGCAACCCCACCAACAGCCTCCAGCATTATAATCGTGGCCAAGTAAGCCTCGCAACCCCTCTCAATCATCGCCTCAGCCTGGATAAGCGAGATCACGAGACTACCTGAAGTCGGTCTCACTCCCTGATAAACCAACCTACCACCATCACCTTCGAATACCACTCGACCCCGATGACAATCCAGATGAACTCTGTATCGATTCAACCAATCCATACCCAGGATAACATCGTACAACTCCACCGGACTAATCACCAAGTCTGCTGGCATCAACTCGCTAGCTACCAGAATATCCACATCCTTCGCCCACCATGAGTAGCCAGAAATTCTCCTCCAGCAACCATAACCGGTCCACTCCGCTCACCAGCGTCACCCCGAATACCACTTCTCTCAGCATGGTCCGGAGTAGTGAAGCAATTCGATGCTCCAAAATCAAACAACACGTGGGACTCACACCCGCCCACAAACAAGGTCTCCACACAACTCCCATGTGCTAAGAAACCTAACAAGCTCGCCAACTATGACACATCCTTTCACACCCGAAGCATCCTCGACCACTCTAACTCAACCCGGAAGTATCCTCCCACTTCCTCTTATGTCCCTGCGCAGGCTTGCCGCCATGCCAGGTATCACCTGCTGTTGAGGCCAAATAGACTGAATAGCTAGGTTAACCCCCACAACCTGCTCCCTCAAGACCTCCTCAACGCATCCAGCACTCACAACCAACTATGCTCTCGTAGCATTCATGGACACTCCGCACCGTGTCCTCAATCTGATCAAAGTCCTCTCAAGAACCTCTTATCATGGGCCTCCTCGCCTTCCATGCTCCTACCAGCCTGAACCAGCATAAACCATGAGTCGGTTAAGCTCCAAATCATACCCACGAACTGATCTCTCTCACAGATCCAGTTCCAAAAACCTCGTCTCTAAACGATCCGCATCCACTTGAGGAAAGAACTTGGCATCACCCTCTGCCTAAAATTTCGCCCATGCCAACTCAGCCTGACCCTCCTAGCTGCAACACACCACTCGCAAAGAATCCTATACCAATCGTCTACACCTGTTCCCTTATCCGCAGATAAGATGGAACCCTACCAACAACCGCAACCCTCAGCCGCACCTCTGCCACTCGTGGCATCACCGAAGCCTAACTGGCACCGCACTCGGTAACCGCTCCCATAACTGCTGAAGCTAATCCACCACACGATCATCTCGACCCTAAGCCTCACCCGCGGGCGCACCCGCACTACCAACCTCATGAGGACCCACACCGGCCCCTGACAGCCAACCTGGGACCACACTATCCCCACCAGCCCTCACACTGGCGCTCACACTTGGTTGCACGCTGGCAGTCTCAATGGCGCTCAAGCCATCTTCAAGCGTCTACGGATCACTCTTAGCCACATGCGCAGCACTCGGAGCCGCACTCTAGGCAGACTCACTCACTAGTGCTTGCCACAACAACTACTACAACAGATCTGCCAAATGATCAACTCGTCACCTGGACTCCTCCTACGGGCACACCCGAACAACGTGCCAATCCAGCACTAGCTCGGGTACCAGCCCTGGCCCCACAGCCCTCACACCGGCTCTCACACAGGCACTCACACTGGCACTCGCAATAATACACATACCCTCCTGATACGTCTATAGATTTGTCACAGTCTCGAACGTGGAACCCTGAGCCGCATCCCCAGCCGACTCACTCACTGGTCTCCGACCACAATCCTGACCTCCACGGTCACCCGGCCACCAAGGCCACATTCTCTAGTGCCTCTAGCCACACACTGTACTACCAAATCACATGCTAAGCACTAAAGAACAAAACACAAAATAAACAACAAACAACATTTACCGTGGAATCTCTTTGTAGGCTCGAAGGAAAATGATCTGGACCCCCAAACCCATAGAATTGTCAATTATCCAAATTACAATCCTAGCAGTTCTAGCCCGTCCTAAAACCGTAAGGGCTCTGATACCAAACTCAAACAACCGACCCGTTTTTTTTTTAAAACAATAAACCCTTGGTTTCGGACTAGCATTCCCATAAATGTTATCCTCAACAACCAAGCAAAACACACAGACCAAACAACAGCGGATAACCAAACAATTAAACTAAATAAACCAATTCCACTAAAATAACCGGTTCAACAACAAATCCACAATATCAATTCCACTATCCAGCAACCTAACAGCGATTATAAAACAATAATGGAAACAACAAGAAACACGAAACACGAGACCCTAGATCATCTCCCTCTTCGTAGCTGATATGCTCAAATTTACCCTGAGCTACTCTCTCAAATTAAGAGGTCAATTGTAGTAGGGGTCGAATCACTGGGAGTCAAATCAAACGACAGGATTTATTGACTTCAAATTCGGCTAAGTAAAATAATATAAAATAAATAGCAAAATCAATTGGTAACAGGAAAGATGGTTGATTTAAAATTCAATTAAACAAAGAGCTAGGCTTTTGGGTAATTCTCAGGATGAATCAAAATTGCAGGATAAACAAGATTAGGATTTAATTAAGAACCGTTCTAGAACTTGGAACACTAAAATATAATTAACCAACTGTCGTTGCGAAAACTAACTATGTCTAAACCCTAGAAAACCAAATTTCTTTGCGAATTCAATCAATTTAAACAAGCTTTAAATTCAAGTCCAATTTGTTCACAAAATCCCTAAACCAAATTTCTTTGCGAATAAGTAATTTTGCTCACCTAAGATCTAGTTCTGGCTAATCTATTACACTTTCGTGGTTTAGGGTTTAGGGTTTAGGGTTTAGGGTTTAGGGTTTAGGGTTTAGGGTTTAGGGTTTAGGGTTTAGGGTTTAGGGTTTAAGATATCCAAATTCAGGGTCGCGAATCCTAAACCAGAGTTAAAGCAATCTAGGTGAAGAACCTAACAGATAATCCTAACAAGTGAGTTTACCCTAACAATTCATCATCATTCCATTCGAATCACCCTAAACCTAACAAGCAAACTACTCAGACATGGAAGCAAAGCAAATCATAGCTGAATAATAATGCATATAGAAAGAGAATAAGAATAAGAACAATAGGGTTCGAAGAATCTCAAAGTAATAAAGTAAACTTGTCTCCCTAAAAACCCTAAAAATCTCTCTCTAAATTTTGTTAAGTAAAAACTCCAGTTCCTTCTTTTTTTTATCTAAAAACCTAAAATAAACTATTTATAGAGGTAAAACTCGTGGTGGGCTTTTATGACGGTTTATTGGTAACTTCTGGCCCGAAAAGGAACAATTTTCCTTCTTTAGGTCGGTCTCTGCGAGCACTTGTCGATCGATCGTCCTTGTGTCTGTCGATCGACAGGCTGTAGTGTAGCTGTCGATCGATCGTCCTTCTTTGGGCTGTCGATCGACAGGCTGCTTCATATCAGCTTCTTTTCTTGCAAAATCCGGCTCCAACCTTGTTTACGTTCCAAAATGCACCGTATTCACCAAATAAGCTCCTCACGTGCAATAACCTGTTAAGATACTAAAAAGACTCGAAATACAACGAAAAGACTCGATAAAAAGACTTATATCATGGTCGAAAACCGGTAAAAACCATGATATATCAGTAGCCGTGATTCCACGATCACAATTTGCCTTTACCTGCATCACATGGGAAAAAGAGATGCGTGAGTATTATCATAAATACCCAGTGAGACGGCCATCCCATCTATGACTGCGCACTCAGGCACGATGAACTGCTCATGCAAACATACAATAAAAACCACACACAAACACAAAGGCTCAACCACAGCCAAACAAGCAGGCTGTCGATCGACACTACCACTAGGTGTCGATCGACACCCCCTGTACATGCTTGTCGTTCGACACAACCTCTTGGTGTCGATCGACAGCATGTGCACTGGCTGTCGTTCGACACACCTTATGTGTGTCGTTCGACAGCCTTCGTGCTGGTCAGTCGTTCGACACACCTCGTGTGTGTCGTTCGACAGGCCCTGCGCAGATTCCTAGGAAATCGATCATAGTCCTCTCGGATCGATTCCTCCTCTGCGTCAACACGAAAACCTGCAAATACAACAATCACAGACAACAACCAATACACATAGCCACAAGCAATCACCACGTTCAAACCTATCACCAAACAACCGTAACGAATCCACCGGCCCAGAAGCCATGGTCACGCACTCACCTTGAACTTTTCGGATAGAAACTGATGGAATTGAGGCTAGAAACGAAATCCTCGACAACCACCACGAATTCTACTCCAAAACACTCAAGAACGAAACCCTAATCCACAAAACTCTCAGGAACAAGAGAAACTCCTCTCAACTCTTTTTCCTCTGATTTTGGACTGTTGTCTAGCTCAGAATGCGGCCAAAAAGCCTTATATACGAACCCTAGGTTTCCCCCAAACCGGCCTGGTCCAACCGAACGATTAAAATCGAACCAGAAAACTGACCACTTAAAAGCCCTATCGATCGACACGCACCACGTGTGTCGAACGACAACCCTTAAGAGCCCTGTCGATCGACAGACACCACGTGTGTTGATCGACAGCCCCTCCATTTTCCTCAAAAATGGTTCACGGGTGTCACACACAACCCTTCGGAATAACCATAAAACAATTATTTTTGAAAATTCGCGACTTTACGAAATACTTTTTAAAAAACGCAACCCTTACAGGTCTTGGGTAACTATCCGGAATCCACTGGTCCTGCCAAACTGCAAAATTGTTCCCTGACCCTACTAATAATCGGCTACCGGTATATAAAAGATCTCTGGCCGACCATAAACTCCTCCAGCCGAAAGAAGGTGAATATGGCTCCTTGGCCATCAGTGGATGCCTATCCCTAAAATATCTACCTTTGAGTACACGGGCAACCAAAGAATTTGGGTACGGAAATAGTCTCTATAATTGTTTGCCAATAGCGCTGAATTAAAGTGTTCCAAAGAGTGAAAACCTAGCCCACCTTCGTCCTTGGAGAGGCATAACTTCTCCCATGCTTGCCAATGGAGGCCCCTGGTATTCCCATTTGAACACCACCAAAAGTTTGCTATAGCACTGGTTAACTTTCCTACTAGCGCCTTTGGGAGTCGGAAGCAGGACATTACGTAAGTCGGAAGCGCTAGCGCTATAGATTTAACCAATACTTCCTTACCACCTTTAGACAGAAACTGAGCAGACCATCCATTCACCCTATCGTTTAAACGTTCTACCAAAAAATGAAATATCTTTGTCTTCGAGCCTCCCAAACTTTCCAGGATACCTAAATAGGAACTCATGCCCCCTTCTTTATTTATATCCATGAGTGCCTTAAGACTATTTTTTGTGACGATACCCACATCTTGTCCAAACATAATTAAGGATTTTTCAAAATTTATCTCTTGCCCTGTTGCCTTCCCATAATTTCTGATGACGTGCAGAAGCACCCTACATTCACTCTCTTCCACTTTACAAAAAAATAAACTATCATCCGCAAAAAGCAGATGACTGATCGATGGACTACTTCTTGCTATCTTAATTCCTATCAAACTTCCCACCCTTTCCATTTTCCGTACATTAGCAATTAGGACCTCTGTACATAATATGAATAGATATGGCGATAAAGGATCACCCTGTCGCAATCCTCTTCTAAGTAAAATCCGACCCCTTGCCTGTCCGTTGATGAGAACCTGATACGAAACAGATCTCACACACGTCATTATCCAGGCTGTCCACACGGTTCCGAAACCCAATCTGGTGAGTACCGCCTCTAAAAAATCCCACTCTATCCTATCATAGGCTTTACTCATATCCGTTTTAACGGCCATGTATTCAAACCGACATGCTGAGTTCGTCCGTAACGCATGAAACATTTCTTGTGCTATTAGGATATTGTCCGAGATCAAACGTCCAGACACAAATGCCGATTGTGTTTCCGAAATAACCTTTGGTAACAGATGCTTTAGCCGTAAGCACAAAACTTTTGAAATAATCTTATAACCCACATTATACTGCATCCCAATCTAAAGGTTAATCATTTGTACAATTTTGTCACAAATGAATAGCATCTCCCGATGCTCCAGGAATTTATGGAGCCAGGGGACATCTCTCTTATTCAAGGGTTGGAGATTAGTACATCCCCAATGTCGGATCAGTTTATTTGGCATTTTACTAAATCATGCATGTATAATGTTCAATCGGGATATTGGTTAGCATATGAAATGGTGAAAAATAATATCGAAAAGGGGTTGAGTGAACCAAGTATTACGGTATTAAAGGCACAAGCTTGGAAAATAAAGTGTCCTCCAAAAATTAAACATTTTATATGGCAAGTTATATCAGGATCTTTCGAAGTCTTAGAAAGAATCAATCATAGAGGAATCAATTGTTCAATGATGTGTGGGAGATGTGGGCTTCAGGAGGAAACAATTAATCATGCTTTATTTGAATGTCAGTTTGCGAAAGACATTTGGGCCCTATTCTTATCTTCTCCGGGGAGGGGAACACTTTCGCATTCATCGATCTATGCGAATATGGATTTTTTATTCTGGTGAATAAAGAGTGCATATACTCTAAAAGGGGATACTCCAATGTATCCATGGGTGATCTGGTATATCTGAAAATCAAGGAATAAAAGATGTTTTCAAGGTATAAAAGGAGATTCCCTAACTCTCCTAAGGTCGGTAGAGAATGAAAACTCCGCATGGACTGATGACCAACTAAGGACTAATGAGGAGGATGCGATTTCTCGGCCAACTTTACATGTGGTACCAACAATTACGAATGGGACTCGATGTCAGGTAGATGGGTCTTGCAAGAATACAGAGACAATTACAGGAGTGGGATGGGTATGTCTTCAACATGAACATTTGGTGATCTTAGGAGCGCAAGGTTTGGATCAACGACGATCACCTCTACATTCGGAGGTGGAAGCTTTGGTGTGGGCCATGTCCTGCATTTTGGAGAGAGGCGTGGATTGTCACATTTTCGAGATGGATTGTGCTGACCTGGTCGACATGGTGAAGCATCCAGAGGAGTGGCCAAGTTTTGCTGTTCTACTGGAGAAGCTCTGGAGATTATGAGTGCGCCTACCCAACTTCTCATTATCGTTAATACCCCGGTCTGTTAATCGGAAGGCGGATTGTCTCGCCCGTTCGGCAAGATCACGTGCTTCGAAATTCTCGTTTGTAAACATAATTCCACCGTTTTGGCTCACCAACTCGGCTGGAATCTTCTGATTAATAGTTAGGTTGACAAAAAAAAAAAAACGCGACCCTAAAGTATATTATAATTATGATAATAATAATAATTTTTTTAAGAAGAAACAACTCTACAAAATAACCATAAAGCGGTTATTTCTGAAAAGACACGATCCAACGACTTCGAAAAGATACAACCCTTTAAAATAACAACATTATTTTCGAAAATACGCGACTTTACAAAATATTTTTCAAAAGATGCTACTCCACAAATTCAAAAAGACACAACTCTTTAAAATAACGGTAAAGCGGTTATTTTCGAAAAGATACAACCTTCAAAATAATCATAAAGTGGTTATTTTCAAAAATATGCGACTCTATTAAATATTTTCGAAAAGACGAGGCCCTACAAACTTGGAAAGACATAATCCTTCAAAATAACCATAAAACTGTTATTTTCAAAACGACGCGACTCTACGAAATTTGTTCGAAATGATGCGACCTTGCAAAATAAAAAAAGGCACAACCCTTCAAAATAACAATAAAACGACTATTTATTTAAAAGACGAGACTTTTTACAAAATATTTTTGAAAAGACGCTGCCCTACAAATTTGAAAAGATACAATATTTCAAAATAACCAGAAACGGTTATTTTTGAAAAGTCGTGACTTTACAAAAAAAATTTAAAAGACGCGATCTTAAAATGTATAATAATTATGGTAATAATAATAATAATAATTTTCTTTGAAAAGAAACAACTTTAGAAAATAATCAAAAGCGGTTATTTTTGAAAAGACATGATCATACTATTTCGAAAAGACACAACCTTTCAAAATAAGAATATAGCGGTTATTTTCGAAAGACGAGACCCTACAAATTTTAAAAGACACAAGCTTTCAAAATAACTGTAAAACAGTTATTTTTGAAAATACCCGACTTTATAAAATATTTTCAAAAAGACACGAGTATATAATAATTATGATTGGAACCAAATCTGAAATGGTACTTTGATATTTTCTATGTTTCTGTCTAACACCTTCCAAGATTCAAGATTTCTTTCTAACCTGGATTATTGCTTTGGTTCGGTTTCTCTCTTATAAGTTTTAAAGCTATTCGTGCTACAGTTCGAGAAACGCCTCCACGACCCATTAGGTAAAAACTCCAAACGCTTGTTACTCGAGATATGACATAAAACGCAATGAAACCTGATGATTTTAAACCTTGTAACAATCTATTTTCCTTTGCAGAAAATCAACATCTCAGACTCCACTGATAAGAGTTTAGCATCCATTTCTCTGTAAAACTCTTTTTGAATCAAGTTCCGATTACAAAACGAATATGAATCTGTAGCAGAAAGTGAATTAATCTCTTTCTCTCTTGAATACTTCTTTATATTAGAAGTTTCAATAACAAACCTTCTCCAAATGGTTAACCAACATAACCAACTATTAAACCAAATGGTTCATTCTAAACCAACTACTTCTTCACTTATCACTTCTCTTCTGATCTTATCATCCACCTCCACGTCAACCACCTCAACGATCAGCAACCTTTTCGTTTATTTCCAACATTCCGAAGAAAGAACTAATATCATCACCGGAATATTCTTTTACATGTTTGCATCTGATATAATCCGCAAAAACTAATATTCTTTTACATGTTTGCATCTGATATAATCAGATAAGAGATCGGCTTCACCAAACCAGAAAGATCGGAACCAAGAAGATCGGCTTCTGTTCGAGTTGCATTCGAGAAAGAAAACCAGAAAGAAACAGAGCAGCAACACTTTGCTTAGTCGACGAAAAACCAAGAAAGACGAAAATCTCTACACTTTCTTGGACGAATACTGAAAGGCAATATCGGTTTACATAACCGGAAATTTTTCAGTATCCAACTTTTATTTATCAAATTAATATATAATATAGAGAAAATATATCTATTTTTCATGAAATTCGATTATGTAAAATGAACTATGTACTATTAAATCTAAATGTGAATGCGATTTTTACAAATTGATTGAATTAGAAGTTTATAACCAAACCGAATACATAATGAGAATGAGGTTATTTCCGAGTCAGTTGGAGATCCTAGTTTGGGATTGGACGTTTTTCTAACCGGTTTTTAGTAGAAATCAACCAAGAAATACTAAACCAGACTGTAATGGTTGAACAATAGCCAAAAGCCACAAATGGTCGTGACCTCATTATGTTTAAGCTGACATGATTAGTTTATACCCGATCCCGGTTATCTCAAAGGAGGATAATTCACATGAGATCATATTGAAAACAAAAATAGCGAACTTGGGAGCATTCTTGTTGAGTTGTAATCTTGCTATCTTGGCAGAAAAAGGTTCTTCAAAAATTAGGGTCGCAAATGAAAAACAAATTTATGAACAGAAAATATGATATAGATATACAATAAATAAAGAAAGTGATAAAAAACAATCACTGAAAGATCAATGGCCGTATTGGTAGACATTGCATCATAAATAATTTCTAGAAGTGCTTTTCAAAACCAAATTGATCAATAAATCAAATTTATCGTATCGCAAGTTTACTATATTGATGAATAACAAAAAAAAAAACGTGGATGTGAAAACAATTTGACCAATTTTTGACTATATAATTATATTTTAGTTAGATAATAGAAAATCAACTCATGATAGCATTTTATTCATTTAGATCATTAACAAGTTTCACATACATATATCATAATGGTAAATCTCCTTTATATAAAAGGGGAAGAATTCCTTGCCTCTAAGCTATGCCACCTAAGCCAAAAATCTGAATTTTCTCATCCAATGAATTTGACATGTCATTTCTCTCTCAATCAAATACATCTAAACAATTTTCGGTATGAAATTCTATTTAATATAAAACTCATAATTTAATTTCAAATTTCATAAATGTTAAAAGGCCGCTTGCGGATAATATAGTGCATAAGTTTTGATTTGTATTGTATATCTCACAAAGCCCATTATCAAAAACATTTTCCTTCTCACATTTATTATAATTAGGCCCAGCCCAGAAATTTTCTTCTTCCTTCCTCTTCTCTCCGAATTCTCAGACCCCGTTACAGAGAATCGAAACAGACAACACGATCCACCTCCTCCAAATTCAACACGATCATTCAAATCGGTCTCACTTCCAACTTTCTTAACGCCTAAAGACAGATCGTCCATCGCCTTTATGGCTCCACCATCGCGACCGCTATCTGATCCTATATATAACCATGCTTCTCCCCTACACACTACTCAAATCTTCTTTACCTACCTCTCCTCTTTAACCAACTATGGCCAAGATCAACGATGCTCCACGTCCCAACTATGGTAGAAATCCCAACTTCATGGTTAGAGAACTAATGTTGTTCCTTCGTGGATCAATAGAAAACTGAGAGTGGGAAGACTAAGGAAGGTAAGCTTGCTTAAACCCTAATTATTGTATTTCTATTCTCTAATATCACCATTCTATTTTATAGTTTGATAATAATTAGGGATTCCAAACATTGATTCTAAGAAAGTTTGATTCGCTGGTGAAATTCAAGCTTCTCCATCTCCTAAGTTATTCCATTACTTTCAGCTTCATCTCTAGATTGACTCTTGAGTCAATTTATTTTATTCATACATGGTTTTGGCTTTTCGTTGTGAAAGCCTTTTAGGCAAAATTAGTAGTCATTATTGTCTGAGTAAAAATTATGGAATTCATGTTTCTTCTTCAGTCTCTTCATTTTAAGATATGCCTCTAACCCCTATATGAAATTCATGTTCTCAGGCATCCCATTCAGTTTGAGAAGCATTGAGGCGTAAGATATATGATGAACAACTTCTTCACTGTAATCAAATCATAAGCAAAGTCGAACGCAAAAGCTATTTCGGTAAGGGTTAAAGCTTCATTCTTGGATTTAAATGCACATGCTTTGGGAATTTGGTGTTATGATTCTACAATCAAAGAGGATTAACGGTTCTTCATGATCAATCTTTTCCATTCATGTTTTCGCATATTATAATCGGATATGAATTGACTCATCTCATAACTATTTGAATGGTTGTTATTTTTATTTTACATCTGTTATTTGGCCTTTACTACAATACTCATACTTTGTATTTTGTTTTTTAAAATCTATAAGTGTACTCCATGCCATCAAATACGAAAACAAGAACTCCTTATATAAAAGAGAATTGAATTTCTGATTATTTAAGTTTAAAAATTATTTCAACTTTCTAAGTCTTTTCTCATGATTATTGTTCGAATCCTATGGGAAGAATTACAACATGTACTATTTTAAGTAGGTTTGTTGACGTTTGTTTCATGAAAGATAGGATGTTGCCAAGGGTGATGTGTGCATGTTAAGGTTTTTGAGAGTCCAGGGAATTTGACAGAAATTGAGATTCGAATGCTTACCCATGCTCCGAATTTTTCTGGTACGGTACCTAATTTATGTATTTAGTTTTCTCATAATTTAGTAATCATTTTTAGTGCTCAAACTTCAATATATTTGGAAATTTGTTCCTATATTATGCATGCGTTATGGAGTGATGCCTAGAGGCATTAATGTCTTATTTACTATCCATTGCTCATAGTATATGATAAACTACTCTTCATTAGATAACCAAGAGCTTAAATGCAAACTCTGTTTCATTGTGTTTCTTTATTTTGTTTGCAAGCGTTCAAGAGCGACCGCAAGTGTGATTCTTTAAAATTTAAAGATAGTTTCAAGTTTCTGAGCCTCTTCTCGGGATTATTGTTGGAATCCATGAGAACATTAACAACATGTATATTTATAAGTATAGGTTTGTGGAGGTTTCTTTACAAGAAAGTTGGCTTCTGCTAAGGCCAAGGGTGATGTGTGCATGTTAAGGTGTTTTGAGAGGCCTGCGAATTTGACAGACCATGAGATTGGAATGGTTCTCAGTCAATTATACTACATCAGTTAAATCTAAGCTCATATCCTATGTAGTGGGGATTTGTTCTCATTTCAATTCAGTTAATACTTTCCCTTCTCTTTTCATGCCCATTTTATTGTTAGTTTAATATTCAGTTCCGTCGTACATTTTAAAGTCTCAAGTGGGTGTAGAAAAGTTGGACATATCTCAAGAGATCATTTCTAAGTAATATGAACAATGAAGAGTGACTCTTGAAGATGATAGAGTTTACATGCTTTATAGTCAATGTGAAGAGTCACCAAAAACCAGAGAAGAAAATGCATGCTTAGTTGATAATGGATGCACAAACCGCAAAATGTGAAGAACCAAAAAGCAAGCTTGATGTTAGACCAAAACTCAATTATGGGGAATTGTTAGTTTACGTTGAGTTTGGTCATATTTTAAAAAGGTATATTAGTTCATGTGTATTTAAAGTCAAAGTGTGCGTGTGTTATAATCGTTATTCTTTAGATAAGTTTGGGTAGCTTATTTCTTTTCCAAACGTTACAAAGACCAAAGAGTTACATGTTTCAGTCGAATATAAGGGTGTTGTTATCTTAATAGAACAAGAGGTCTTCAAGTTTTTACCTGTTTTCTTTCTCTCACGCCAAAACTGTTTTCCAAATTACTCTTGAAAATATGATAATACTTTTCTTGGACATAAAGATTTCCCATCACTATGCTTTGAATAAGAAGTAATTTGAACATACATTGTATGTAGTATCCAATTTTCAAGAAGGAGAATATATTCGTAATTACGGTACATATTTTCGCCCAACTATTTGGAAAATAGATAAATATTTGGAAAATCGATTGTATATACAGCTACAAATGTAAATATGAACATATGTATGTTTCTATTATATGCATGTGATATAGACCAAAAAGATGGAGGCATGAGAGTCTTATTCACTCGCCATAGCTCATATGTGTAAGCAACTTTGAAGATATTTAGATTACTATGAGCTTACATATCAATTTTTATTTCTTTATTTTGATTGCATGTGTTCAAAAGCGACCACAAAGGAGGAAGAGATGTGCCGTGGAGATGGTGGATTCATTAAAGACATCAAGTAAGAGTAAATATTGGTTGTTCTTGATGATCAAAGTTACAATATAAGTCTTAGTTGATTCAGTTTTTGTTCCGATCAAAATCTAGGAAGACATAAAGTAGGAGTAAAACTAACGATCGTAAAGCTAAATGTTAATAATTTCTCACTAAGAATATCAAATTTGAAAACATAAAATCTAAATGTATTAAGCTATTAACTACAAAACTTGCACGTAGTGCGGAAGAAGTCCCTAGTCATATATATAATTAGGGAGTCCTCTCTCCATCTAAGGTGTCCACATAGGCAAAAAAATTTTTTTAACAATTAGTTTTAGTTTTAAGTTCATTTAATTCATGTTTATGTATATTTATTGTTACTTATAGCTACGAATTTTTAAATTAAATTAAAAAACGAAAAATAAGTCCATAAATTACTAAAAGTAGAAATTAATATTTGAATATTTACTATGAATTTATAATAACGATAAAAGTTTATATATTCAATTTCAAAAATTGGAAATATGTAAAATGAATATACATATAAGAAAAAGTGAATAAAGATATTAGCGATATCAAAGAATCAAAGAAAAAAAATCTTGAGTGTCAGAAAACTGTTAAGAGGCTATTGGTTTTTTTTTTTTTTGTTACGAACGCACTTACACCTATTCGTTAAAGAACTACATGAGCATATTTGAACTAATGAGGGATGAATGTGTTAATATAAGAGGTTGTTGATCTAAAGATAAATAATATATATTATTTCACTAAAATGATACTGAACCATCTAATTAAAGATGAGATAATAAGATGAAAATTTAGGATATACGATTTTATTTATAATGTTATATAATTTTATGGAAGTATGAAAGAAAAATATGAAAGTGTTATAATACTATTATTTTAAAGATATAAGGTATAAATTGGTGTAAGACAAAAAAAAAATCACGCATTGCTTGAGTTATGTTCTACTAAAAATAAGTAAACAAAGTAACATAAAATTGTAAATAGTTAAATCAAATTTATGTCGTTAAGTTTAATAAATGCATCATACGAACCATATTTTAGGATTATATGAGTATATATTTTCGAATTAAAAATTACAATAATGAATTACTTTTATTTATATGGTCATTAGAAAATAATCAAAATATTATGAATTTATATATAAGAGCGCTGAATAGAAATGTTAATAAAAAATAATCAAAGAAAAAATAGATTCAATGATGTTAATTATTGAGGTATCGTAATTGAGTTTTAGCCGATTGTTAAGAGACTGAAAGCTTTTAAGAAAAGAGGATGTATGATTTTACTAAAGGATATTAAACGATTTAACTAAAATAAGAAAATAAGGTGAAACTTTAGAATATAATATTTTATTTAAAATGTTATTTTCAATTTTTGGAAGTAGAAAAGAAAAAAATTGAAAACATTGTAATATCGTAGTTTAAAGTAAATAAAACAAATATTAAATTTGATATATATAAAGTATAAAATTAATGGTCACATTATTCATAAATTGTACAGCAAAATATACCAAGAATAATTTGTGATCTTTATATAAGAATGTACGTAATTCTACAAAAAGGCATTCCCCGGCGAGCTTATGTAATTCAATATTTGAATCAATGATTTTAAAAATCTAGAGAAACAAAAAGTATTTTCGAAATGTTTGAGAAAACGTAAAAAAACAATATGTATAAATTAACTTTCTACAATTATATTAGTGTTTTGTGAAAAAATGATAAAAGTAAATATATTGGTTATATTTAGAATTTGTTTGAAAATTGGATGAATTTATTATGTAATAATAGATAAAATAATAAGTTCTCAAAAACTAAACAACTATTTATTTAAAATCAAATACCAAATCGAAAGAATTTCAAAAAAAAGAATTAAAAACAAATTAATAATTGAAAATATGATATTATAATGTGTAAATAAATGTAAAATATATATATACTAACATAAAATACTTACTAATTCATGTTATACATGATACTGATAAAAAATATAGAAAAATAACACAAAAATATCAAAAAAAGCCAAACTCGCGAAACGCGCGAGTCCAACCCTAGTATATCATAATGGTAAAGGTGGAATGATACAATATAGAGTCATGTGACATATTTTTGTTTCATTAGAACTACAAGTTCTTCTGTGCAGGAGAATGTCCAGGTATTTTCGGACGGTGTTTTGGATTTGGGCATGTTCCGGATAATCCATGATCCCCTCAAAAGTCTCTTCAACCTATGTAACAAATAATTTTGCTTTACCTTGTTTTTCAAATTTTTCAAAACAATTATTCTGAAACTGACTTGCAATATTTATAACTAGTCAATGAAAATAGAGGAAAACAGAAAAAATATGAAAAACAAGCATTTTATTTTATGAGATTGCTTTACCTTGTTTAAGGAATATTGTTCGGTATGAACAACTCCATGGCCTTCCTCAAGACACTAAGACATGATTTTGTCTTATTGACGATCCATACGACTAAGGAACTTAATTTGCCGAATATGGAAGTGGATTTGGAGAGAAAGACATCATTTGAAAAGAAGACATGTTAGCTTGGAAAGTTTTGAGTTGGGCATCTTTGTTCTTGCTCTTGATTTCCTTCAAAGTCTGTCATAACTCATAAGCCAAGAAAATGTACTTTGCATCAAAGAAAAATGTAAAAGAGAACAAACTAATTTCGACAAAGCAAAAACAAAATATAACTTCTGAAAGAAGCTAAGAAGACCGTCCAACTGAAAAAAAGATATCAAGGCATGATGTTTGATTTGAACATTTTGCAGAAAAAACATAAGCAACTGAGGTAGCTATCTAAAGGAAATGATGAGAAGCAGAACTGAATATATACCGTATGATCGGTATTTTGCGACCAGATGAAAGTTTTAGTTACGGAATCGAGAAACTACACAGTTTCGTGTAATCCTTTCCCCACATTGGATTCTTGATTTCACCACAATTCACTAAAATATTACTGCAGATGAATCCAATTCCTCAACCATTGCATATGAAAGAAGTTTCCACTACGGATGATTCTTTATTCCAACCCATTTCGAAAGGATACATGTCGAGAGAAGAAGCCTCCGTCGGCACTGGAACCGATAACGTCGGAGGAGAGGAGACACGCAGGAACCTTCATTTATAGATTTTCATGTTCGTGCTCAACAACAAAAATGAGGAGATTAGGGATTTTGAGAGAGAGAGAGAGAGAGAGAGTAGGAAGAAATTAGGGATCCGATGATGAGAGAAAATGATTTATGGTTGAAGAGATTATTATTTTAAAAATAGGAAAAACAAAAAAACAGATGTCAATTACACAAGAGACTCTTGTCAGAAAGTCTGGTGTAGGAAATCCTTAAAATATTGGATAAGATAACCAAAAAAAAACGTGGATGCGAAAACAATTTGACCAATTATTTGACTCTATAATTATATTTTAGTTAGATAATAGAAAACCAACTCATGATAGCATTTTAATCATTTGGATCATTAATAAGTTTCACATACGTATCATAATGGTAAAGATGGAATGATACAATATAGAGTCATGTCACATATTTTTGTTTCATTAAAACTACAAGTTCTTCTGTGCAGGAAGATGTCTAGGTATTTTCGGAGGGTGTTTTGGATTTGGGCCTGGTTCCGGATAATCCATGATCCCCTCAAAAGGCTCTTCAGCCTATTAACAAATCATTTTGCTTCACATTGTTTTTCTAATTTTTCAAAACAATTATTTTGAAACTGACCTGCAATATTTATAACTAGTCAATGAAAATAGATGAAAACAGAAAAATTATGAAAAACAAGCATTTTATTGTTTAAGGAATATTGTTCGGTATGAACAACTCCATGGTCCTCCTCAAAACCTAAAAACAAATATGCGATTTCAGGTAAAAACTTCTTTCTTAAATATTTATATCTTCATCAACGATATCTACTATATGAAAGCTCAATAACACTCTCCATGTATGTGACACATCAACAAAAGTTAGAAGGCCACGTGGACTCTCAAAAATTCCAAAAGTTTTTTTTTTACGTTTCAAAGTTCAACTTCAAACCTTAAAGCCCGATGCGCCTATTCAATTCTTATTTGATCCTTCAGTTTCCAAGTCTAGCAAAATAATAGAGAAGTTAAAACATCAAAAGAGTCTTAGAAAGATCACATGTATTTTGTCATTCAATCTAAAAGTTTCCCTTTCCTATTCCCGTTTTCCCTCTGGTTCTTATTTCTTCTGGTTTTTGGTTTCGACCCTGATCGATGTCGATTATCGGAGAAAGGAAGATGTCGCTAAAAACGGTGACTCCCTAAATCCTTCTGAAGTCGATGAAGTGGAGAGTAACAACGAAGTTCTCAGGTTCCTTCAAAACCCTCTCTTGTAAACTTAATTTAGCATTTATTTCCCAACTCTGTTATTGTTTCTCGCTTTGTATAAGCGTCGTTATGCAGTTTGTAATGAGTTAGGGTTTCTATGTTTCATTCATTAGCTTATCAATATGTTTATCCCTTAAACGATTGACCTCTTAACGAACTGTATTTTATGGAATTGCAACTGAACTGCGAATGAGTTCCTGATGGTTTGTTCTCTCACTATGCGTTTAGGGTTTCATGGAGCTTTACGTTTATTATTTTCTTGCCTATTGAACTCCTTCTAAAAACCTTAATCCTTCTCCCAAAGCGACGAGAGATAGAGACTCGGCAATGTTTAAACCTCTCTTTCTAACGAATCTCTTCTTCAACTGTTCGCATTCCTACCCAGATCGAGTAGCTGCTCACATATGTCACCCACCAAGGGATAAGAAAATCTCAACACATTCATCTCTTCTACATTATTCTTCGCATAAGTCTGATTCTATTATCTTTACTCCGGTGCCCTCTCATCTAACGGTGCAAATGGGTGCTTTCAAGGTAAAGAATGTCTGTCAAATATATCTAGAGCTCTTGCGTCTATGCCTCTGAGGTAGCTTCTGGATGTTTTTCGGTTCTGGTTTCGGACGAATCTGATCGGAAGTGCTATTTTACGTGATGTGTTTCTTTTTGCAGATTCACCGGCACGGCGGTACCATGTTATCGGAACGATATCTCAACGGATAATGATAAACATCTGGTTAGTAGTTTTGTAAAAAAAAAACAAATTCTATATTTATTGCAGGATTAATGAGTTCAAATAGATTTTTGAAGAAATATGTTGTGTGTGTTTAGACTCAAGTACTTCTTCAAGAAGCTGGCGAAGGTTAAGAAGAGCAATGGACAATTGCTACATCGATGAGGTACTTCATTTTCTTTCTTCTCATTGGTTTTTGGTCCGTACAACTGGAAAATTGGTGCCCAGTATGATGTTAGCGTTCTTTAATGGGTTGTTTACTCATATACACACTTTTCAGAAACAAATAACGTTTTTAGACACTTTTCCCGATCGAGGCACTTTCTAGTTGTTGAAAGTCATTCCTACCCTCCAAGTAAAGAAACATAACGCTTGGAAGTAACTGTTAGTAAAATTTCCATTTGACCATGGTTAGTTTGCTTTATGTGTACGGGGAAGTAATAGACAAATTTTGTTATATTTCATCTTTCTCTTTCTTCGCTCTTCAACATCGGTTTCTCCGTCGTAGTCGTCGGAGTGTTTGATTGTCACATGAAAGCTATATCCATTACGATTCGGAGTTTTAACGGAAGGTATTTCTACATCATATTTATCTATTTCTGAAATTGTTTGAAATTCGTAGATCCGATGCAATTTTGAAGATTTGGTTTCTTTAGCAGAAAATAATAGATGCAATGAGTCTTCTGGGTTTGACTATGGGCTGCCTCCAAGATTGTTTGCTACTGATAGGTATCCCGATTGTCGTGTCAATATTTACAGTCGGCCTGACATTTTGTCGTTTGTGTGGGAACAACTTGAAGGTCATGATGAGTTCGACATAATTAGAAAGTCATCTTTTGGAAGGTTATTTGATTTGCCAATTAGTCATTTACCATTGTCGAACAAGCTTATACATGGTCTTATGTGTCGTCAAGTTCTTACCAAGAAGAGGTATGAGCTATTCATCTCAAGATGTTAACCACAAAGATGTGACCTACAAGACTGAGGGTGATGGTCATGATACTTGTGGTCAGAGTAATAGTAGCAAAGTGGAAGAGCCTAAGGTATATTGTCTAAATATACCTTTTTCCTTTGATATATAAAAATGATATTCCAAATTAAAGATGATGTCTTTTATGCAGTGTGATAATGTTCAAGATGGTCACGATTTGGAATCTAGTTTCATGGCTGAGGAGGAGAAGGTATTGTAACACGATTTTTTCGTTTCCTTACTTTGTACATGTTACTTTATTTGAGAGTATTGAACAACACGTTTGGGAACTATCATGATGCTGAGAATTCGGATGTACCTACATTTGTGGAAGAGAAAAATCAGCAGGATGAGATGGAAGGGAAGACAGAACCTGAGTATGTTAACCAGAGAGATGTGAATTATATGACTGACGTTAGTGGTCATGACACTGGTGGACAAAGTGGAAGAGAATAAGGTAAACTGAACATTTGTATGTTTTGCCTTGATAATTATTTTAAACGAGCTATTAAATTTAATCTGTTGGGACCACTTAGGGTGTGGAAGAAGCAGCTGTTTCTACTAATGACTTAAATGGTAATTCCATGCAAGTGATGGCCATTGTGGATATGAAAGCTACAGCTGCTGACGAATGCACTAGTAATGACTTGGAGAGAGAGGTTAGTTGAAAACTTCCTTTGTATATTTGAGTATAGCTTGTTGTTAACTTGTTTAGCAATTCATCTGAACGTGTAGATGATAGAAATTTTAGACCCGAATCCTGAACTTTATGCGGATAAGAAGGTGGAAGAATTCATGGAACCCGTAGTGCGTATGCTGCCTTACCTTATTGATCGGTTTTGCAAACCAAGCTGCTCTCAAGCACATGGTCTGACTCCTTTCGTAGCGCAACGTACTATGGGGATCTATAAGAACAAGAGAAGTGGTGACTGTGGTCCAGTCTCTGCGAAGTTTCTTGAGATTTATGCAAATGGAGGTAGGGATGATGCTCTATCCCAGATAACTGATGAATTGGTTGATAATTTTAGGAAAGCGTATGCTATATACATCTTTGCAGATTTGGTTGCTCCTACTTATTATGTTTAGATTTTGTGTTCCCAGAACGTGTTTTGTTTGAATGGTTGTAGTTCGGGTCTTTAGTCTTTATCAAAACAGTATTGTGTAATCTCTAGTCTTTCCGTGTGTGTTTGGATGTTTTTAAGTTTTTAACTCTTATTGTAGTAGAACTAGCATTTCTGAATGCATTCACCAATTATGTCAACCATGGCATAGTATCCATAGTGGAGTGTATACATGGTCGTAAAAGTGAATCACAAAAACAGGGTACACACTATACCAGACACTATACCACACCTTAGTAAGCAATATGTAAGGGTTTTTTTACAGATTAAATCCTAAACCCGATAGTTAAGGTTTTTTTACTTTGTTGGTCAACATTACTATAGGTGTATAATGGTTATACTTGTTTATTTAGAAGTTAATATTTACATATTTTCAATTCATAAAGTGTAGAGAGTAAAGGTCATAAACCCTAAACCCAAACCCAAACCCTAAACCCTAGACCCTAAACCCAAACCCTAAACCCTAAATCCTAAACCCAAACTCTAAACACATTAACTGTTAACCCTAAACCAAATATACTAGGCTTTAGTTGTAATATTATTGGTGTATATTGATTAAATGTGTATGTTGTGAGTTAGTGACCATGATACATTGACCATAGTTGTGAAGGAAACGATTCAAGGGATTGATTAACCGTAATTTTTGACGCACAAGTTAGACTGATTGAAAACAAAGAAATTCTCGAGCACTATATTTTTTTTTTGTCTTTGTTGTAGTGATACAGCAAGACGGTGTCGTTTTCTGGGAGTCATATTTGGGATTCACCCAATTATGTCAACCATGGCATAGTATCCACATGGGAGTTTACACATGGTCGTAAAAGTGAATCACAAAAACAGGGTACACAGTATACCACACCTTAGTAAGAAATCAGTAATTGTAAACAGTAGTTAGTCAGAAACAACATCACTACTCCAGTCGTCCGTAATTCTATGATTTGCGGCTAAAACATAGAAATCTAGTTATATCACTTATAGTAACCATGTAAAACTGAACACGATGTTGTGTCCGCATGTGTATAAATTATGGAAGCGTATACCCTAAACCATGAACTGTAAAACATATAACCATAATGGTCTCAATCATAAACCGTAAACCAAGAGCCTTTTGCACTAAAACTTAAGCAGTATACCTTATACCAAAAACGTGTACTCGAATCTTGGAACAAGAATCCTTAGAAACAACATTACTAAACATTTACGTGATGTAAACTTAAACCTTAACTGTGAAGATAAACCCTAAATCGATTATTTATATCATAAACAAGTTGCACTCATGTATAATAATCAAGCGTAGATAGTAAAGTTCGTACATCGTAAAACCTAAACAGTAAATCCTAAACCCGACAGTTAAGGTTTTTTTACTTTGTTGGTCAGCATTACTATAGGTGTATACTGGTTATACTTGTTTATTTAGAAGTTAATATTTACATATTTTCATTTCATAAAGTGTAGAGAGTAAAAGCATAAACCCTCAACCTAAACCCAAACCCTAAACCCTAGACCCCAAACCCTAAACCCAAACCCTAAACCCAAACCCTAATCCATAAACCCAAACCCTAAACACATTAACTGTTAACCCTAAACCAAATATACTAGGCTTTAGTTGTAATATTATTGGTGTATATTGATTAAATGTGTATGTTGTGAGTTAGTGACCATGATACATTGACCATAGTTGTGAAGGCAACAATTCAAGGGATTGATCAACCGTAATTTTTGACGCACAAGTTTGACTGATTGAAAACAAAGAAATTCTCGATCACTATATTTTTTTTTTGTCTTTGTTGTAGTGATACAGCAAGACGGTGTCGTTTTCTGGGAGTCATATTGGGTAAAATATAGACTGACCATTACAGTGCGAACATCACCAATCGGGGAATGGTCATTATGTGGATGTGAAATGATAGTGCTGAATTTGGGCAAACAGATGGTGATTTAGGCGGATTAATTACCCGCCAATTCCATTTCTCTCTATTTTGGCGGCTCTTTGATTGCATATATGGCCAATGCAATCTGACAATCCACCTTATTCGATATAACTTCCCCTCATACACATTATCATCTTCGTCGTCCCTGTCTAAATCAGGAATATCACCACGGATATATTCAATATCATCAAATAATGGAGGGATGTCAAATTCCTCATCATCCACCTCACTCAAAGAGCGACCATCCACAGGGGTGTTGGACATGTGAGGTCGAACACCTGGACAGCTGCTTTGACCCATGTTCATCTTGAGTTCAGAGGAGTGTGGTTTGTGTCCAGAGACAACACGATAATCAGACGCATCGTTTGTGCTACATTCATACTCACGACCTTTGCACAATAACTCAAATGCATTAGAACCACCGTAGACATCGTCAAGCAATGGAGACCAAAAATCAAAATCATAACCTGCATCCCTCACCTCAACATCACCCAATTCAGAATCACTACTTTCGCTTTCAGAATCAGAAATTACCTCGGTAGCTTTACCTTTTTCAACCCTCTTTAAGAGAGCTTTCAAAGAGGTAACATGATTGAGTAACTGGGAGTCAGAAATACTATCAGGCTGTGACATGAAATCAGATTGGCTTTGACCTGATTTATCTCCAAAGAGATCCTGTTTCCAGTTTCCAATGAAATCTGTTGTTGGTGACCCTCCAAACAAATCATCTCTCCAGAAATCTTTTCTGCCTGAGGGCAAACCATTATCAAACACAGAGCGTTTTTCTTGAACATTGTTGGGTGTCTTGGAGGTTTGAAAAGCAGTTGACGGTGGTTCAACAGTTGAACGCCGTTTAACAACACAAGAAGGTGTTTGGTAGGTTTCTTCAACTTCAAGAAAGGTAGCGGAACGTTTGGTGCGTTCTGGAGCAAAAGACACCAACAAAGTCATTGAGGGGTTTTGTGAAAGCGTACGGAAGAATTAGCTTAAGGCTTCGTCGGTAGTAAGCAACATTGCGGTGGTTTAAGTCCCAACGGCATAGACGTTGCAATCCAGTAGCTGAAGGTGACATTGAGGATCTCACCAAATAAACCGAATGCCTCTAATACGCTTTCTTTCAAGTATGTCAAGATAACACCTTCTTTGACAGGTACCATTCGAGACAAGTATGATTTGTCGATAATGAAATCCCACTCGCCAGATGTTGAAGAACGCCATTCACCGGAAACTACCAAACAATGTGATTCCATACGCGGTTGCTGAGCCGAAGAACCACCGTCCTTCGCACAAATCACCACCGTCTGTAAAAACCCCTCTCTCTCCTCACGACTAATCCTTAAAGGAGCTCCGATAAGACCAGATACATTAAAACCCTTGTGAAAATTTAAACCGTCCAATCTAAACCCACCGTTTAATCTAGGCCTTACGATGGTATAGGTAACAACCAATCATAAATTCAGGTCAAGTACTAAATGTGAGACGCACGATGGTATAAATCTGTTAATAGATCAACGGCTAAGGATGCAGGTAAAAAAATGGTCATTTTGGCAGCATTAGCACGTCATATCTTTAACTCAACCATGTAATTGTTTGGGTTAGTGGTTTGGTTAAGGGTAAAAATGGGAACTTAAGTGCTTTTGATGAGAGAAAGTGTCTCAATCTCAACAAGTGCCTTAAAAAGCTAATACTTGTTGATAAAGTGTGTGTAATAGTAAATTATCCTTCTTTAATTGTCTTGGAGATGTACGATTTCAATTAGGTATTCTGAAAAGTAATGGCTTAACAATGTTAGAACTCAAGATTGTTGATAGGCTCTCAGAAACATTAAATTATTTCCGTTGCTCATGCTTGACTTTGATCTCTCCATTCATCTCTCTTTACTTTCTAGCAATATTTTAGATCAACATGTTCGTTTTCATCAATGACTACCCCCTGAGCGTATATATTCATCCAACAATATTCTTGACACACTATTTTTAATATTTTCTTGTATTGAAGTTTAAGCACATAATACTTTAGTTTGATGGTGTAATGTCTTTCTCATTCAGTAATCAATGCCTTCTATGTGTTGCAAATATATTTGTAAAGTCTTTCTTCATTGTGACTCTCTTTGTTAGTTAGTTTCAAAGTTCTGATATCTTCATAGAATTTGCACTAAGTTATCTCCTATATTTGTTTCTTAGTTTTTCTCATTCATGTAGCCTATTTCTAATCTCTGCATAGATAGACAACCGAATTCATGGGTCATTGCTATTTGCAATTGCCATAAAAATGTTTGTATTATAGCATTTAAAATAAATTTGATGTTTGTCATACTTTTCCCTTACATCTAGATCATCAAGACATGCACAATCACACCAAGCTTTGTAAGAGATAAAGCATGAAGCAGTTTCACACCAGCAAGATCAAGTTCGCTCTGATCTACAAGAAGGTTATACCTCCCACCACAATGCTCAAGACTACCTACAAGGCTTCCAAGCCCAACTTGTTCATATAAAGCTCTCAATCAGGTAATTAAATTTTCATCATTCTCAAGGGATCAAAGTTACTGTGTTTTATTTTCATGAGGAGTTTTTTTCCTGTCTTTTAATTTATGCGGGAAATTCTATAAATATTATTGATCCGCATAGATCCGACGGTTGGAGATGTTAGGTATTGATGAGTCTATATTTTTCTTTGTATCAGTTCTTAACTGGTCTTATAGAACTCATCATTTATGTTATCGGATTGTTAGATACATACGCCATTGTTTTAACCATTGAACTGCTTCTCATGTATAAAAGGTTGGTTTATGAGTGACTAAAGTAGAGATGTTTATTCATTTCTCAGATATGGTGAACTTCTCTTAAGGATCACACCTTTGCCCATCAAGTCTGAATCTTTCAATTAGGTGTCTTTCAAGTTCCAAAATTGTTTTGCTTTCCTATAACTGTAGCTTTTTTCTGTATGACTTTTCTTAACAAAGCTTGCATGGTTGTGTCAAGATTTAACATACATGGTGGTATACTCGGTAGGATAAATATGAGGCATCATATGAAAGTTCTTGATGAAGATGGGATATAGTACAGACCGCCCTTTTTCAGGTAAGGATATGATTCCCACAATTGTGAGTGAAATATTGATGATGAACTTATAACTAAGATACACTACAACTAACCTGATATTTAAAAGTAAATTATGAATGCCATTGCCATTATATAGTACATTAATTAAGGTCAATAATATTTTTTCACTATATAGCTAACTCAACTACACATTGTAATAGAATGTTGTTTACCTTCTCGCAAGTGGCAGTCTCAGATTCTCTGTGTTCCTTAAAATTAGATTCTTTTAATCAACAGGTGAATATACTGAACCTTATATCTCAAAGATGAGAGCCACGAAAAAAAAGATTTTGTTGGGACAAAACATAAGGAAACCGTTTACGAATAGCAAGGATGAGTACGAGAAACTACTATGATGCCTCTAAGGTTAGTTAATTGATCACCAATGACTCTGGAATAGCTGCAGAATGTTAAGCATGGCATGCACTAATGAAAAGGCTCTTGAAGTTTTCTCTATGAGATTACAACTTACAAGACACAGCTCTGGTTTCTTTCAGAAAGTGTTTTAGTATTTCATATGAACCTTGATTCTGCCTATGGAAATATTAATGAGTACTTGGATGAATCGTAAAACTTGTTTGTCATTACTGTTTCTTGTGCTCACAACAGCAAAACTTGGTTGGAGAGAAGCTACATACTACATAGTACTACTTGAGATTGCATCGTTTCTATTAGGCTCTACACCAATGAAACATAAATGATAATTGCCACATATCTTTTTTTTCCTTACATCAAACACCATTTCATTCACTTTGTGGTAAATACTCTTTTCTAGAGACAACCAATCGGATACCTTAAGAGAACCTCCATTGGTGAGATCCTCCATTGGTGAGAAGTTAAAACATCATTAAGATTTTCTTTTAAATCATTTTAAAATAAGTTAGTTATTTATTTAAATTTTGAATTATTTAAAACACATTCAACCAATTCAGTAAGGACAATTGGTAAATAGTTTCTCAAAAACCATGAGAAACAATTCTTCTTGTAAATACTCTACTCTTTCTCTCCCCTTCTTGTAAATTTTGAATTTTATCTACATGGGCATGCTTTAACATGGGAAACGAGAAAACCTCAAATTTTTACATGCAGACAAACCTCAAATTTTTACATGCAAGATTAATTTTATTCTAAAATGATGACTAGAGTTTCTAAGCGAGTGAAAATCTCCAAGGTAAGATGCATAGACCGGTCACTCTGTTTGATTGGAAACAATGAGATCAACTCCATACAATTAGTAGCCAAGGAAATGCTCATCAAGGGAATCGACATCAAATAATCCATGGCCCAAAGCAACTAGAGGAAATTGCCACGTCTCAGTGACAACACTTTCACCAAATATTACAATGGCAATACTCAACATAATCAAAACAGAAGTTGAACGAAAGGGCTTAAAACCAAAACCAGAAAAATATAATTTACAAGTTTCATTCTTAACAATTAATATTTCTAATACTTATGTACAATAAGTACCCAATAACATCAACGATCAATTTAAGATTCGTACCATATATACAAACGATCAATTGATCAAAGAACCATTTTTTAAAAATCATTCATATCTTACAAACCATGATCATATTAATGCTTAAATTAATATTACAAACTTATATAAAAAAAACCTGCGCGTATGCGCATGTATTCACCTAGTTATTATATTAAAACTATTTACAAACCCTTTTTGAAAATCAAATAATGAGTTTTTACATCTTCACTACATATCTACATCATCATGCAACTATTACTCTTCTATTTACCAAGATGTTTTAAAAGATTATTGATTTGCAAATTTAATTACCTGAAGAACACAATGGCAGCAGGACCAAGAACGACATTAGAACTACTAACTTCATTTTCGAAAGCATTTTTTCGATGACACAAGATATATATTAATTGTTTTATTGTTGTTACGAAACTAATCCATGCTTATATATATACTAGTGTTATGGTCTATGCGTTGCACTTGTTAATTTTTTTTCCGATAACACAAGATGCTTTTTTATTCTTAATATTAAAACAGTTTTTAGGAAATAAAGGAAAATAAAGAGTAGAATCTAAGGTTTATGACACATTGCAGATGAAGAGGGCATCAGTTTTTTAAGAAGTCACTTATGATTTATTATAGTAGGACATATTCACCATTATGTATCTTTTAATGGATTCATGCGTTACATATCTTTCTGTGCATGCATCAAATTGTCAATTAGTTTCCAAAATGTATTAAATAGCATTTAGAAAAAATAATAAGAAAATTAAGAAATTTGAATGTCTCCAAAGTGTATTTAGATTAAAACACACACATAAATAGAGCTTTTTGAAATGTTGATTCAATACATAAAAAAATGAAGTTTTAGGTCTGTAAATTAATTAATTATCTGAAAATTAACAAAACAAGAGAAATTTATTTTTTCATCAAAATAATAAATGATTTTACCACGGTTTGGTTCCTCAAAGCGATGGTGATGAGTTTTTTTTCGTCTGAAATATTTAATAAAATTGGAGGAATACATGGTGGGATACAAGATAGAATACGGGGTAGAATACAAAGCCGAGACACATCTCAGACACTAAGTCTTGCTAAAAGGAGCCAAACAAACAAGCCATAAAGATTAACTAAAACAAGATCTAAGAGTCCAATGAGATTGAACATGAAATTGAACACAATAAATCCCACAAAACTCGGATTTGGTCACACACCACGCCCACCACCCACTCGACCACTTGAAGGATCTAACGTGAATGCTTATCGAAAGAACAAACTCGGTTCCTCCTATGGCGAATATGACTACCTCACAAATTAATGACTTGGAAAGCTAATCCGGCAAGAGTAGATACAATCCATACCTAAACAATCTTCCCGAAACGGCGATGTCAAAAGAACCGAAAGAACCACGACTTGAAAACGCCTCGATAGCAACATGTAAACAAACCAAGATCTCGACCAAATCTTTATGTAGAGACAAAAAGTGAACCCACTTCAAACCGGAACCACCGTACTCAAATCAAGCTCGGCAAACGATCGAACCCGGAGAGAAAACGAGAGCATCCAAAGATAGAAAGAGCATAGGTCGGCGCAACATAAAAACCAGAGGTAGAGTCACGAGAATCTGATGACACAAAACCAAATAATCCCAACGAAATGCAATCTACATATCTGAAAGCTAAAACCAGAGAGGAAGAGATCGGTAAGATGAACCACCATCAATCCTCCTCTTTGAGCCTTTAGATCTAAACCGCAAGAACTACAAATATCTGAAAGAAAGATGAGATCTACAAGAGGAGAACCTATGGGGACCGATGCCGGCTCTGTGTAAGCCCATCGATGGGGATGAGTTTACATAAAACAATTATCAGAAATAGCTTATCGGACACCATTCTCAAGCATGTTGGTTTTAGAATTAAGAGTGCACGGGATGTGAGATAAATAGATAAAGAGAACTTTTCCTTTAACTTCAATAATTTTTCGATATTGACTTCAAATGTCGGTCTTTCCACCGATGTACACACCGTCTTCACCAAATCAGAACAATTTGTTGCGAATGTTGTTTCTGTCTTTTGCATGTTGATCGAACATTGCATAGCCCATCCTAGAGCTTCAATATTCGCGTGTAATGGGGAAGGCTTCATCAAAAAAATTAGCTCCTATCATGATTCATGTGCCTTCGTCTTCAAAAACATACCATCCGAGACATGAATATATATCCGAATCTTTCTAAGAACCATTAATATAACATTTCAAATCGGGTAGACCGCAAGTCCCCTTAGTTTCCCGTCATCTAGCATTAGATCATGGGAATTCTCTGATAGGGCCTTCTTCCATACTAAAGCCTTTATTTCTGCATTTCGCATGCCAACATATTCAGTCCCCGAAAGACTTTGTCATTTCACACTTTCTAAATGATACCACAAAATCCATGGAAACCTTTGATCCTCATTCCCAGAAAGCATACACTAAAACCAGAAAAAATCATATTTGTGAAGATGGAGGACACCGAGAAAACTCTATTTGCCGTTGGGATGGTTGAAAATGATTATGTTATAAAAAGGGAAAGACATTCAAAAAGGACATAACTTATAGTCTCGTCCAATCCATGATGGGTACACTGTGTATCACATCTTATCCCCAGTTTTCAAAACAAGAGATTTAGTGTTAAAATTGTATATACATATACTCATTTATAATGATTTAATCAATCATATTAAACTACAACTTTTATATATTATGAAAATGTCCTAACTCGTATATTTATTTTTATTTACAATGTACAAAAATATTTGAATGATAGTATAATCTTTATGTATAAGTTGTACAACTATGTAATTATCAAGGTCGAAAAAAGTTCATTATATATAATTCTTCCATGTAAAGCGTTATTGTTGAGTTTCATAGGTTTTAACTCATAATTAATTGACAATGAATGAATTAACCCATATTTTTATATATTCTTCACCCGCCTTTTTATATTTTTTGTTAGCCAATTAATCTCGATATTATTTAGTATATAATTAATTTCGAATTAAATCAACTAATTTCGGATCAAACCTATTTTGGTTCAGATCAATCGTCACTGCCATACCGAATAGAAAATTATTCGTGGGGGCAATATGAAACCAGCATATGAATAACCAAAATCAAATCTCCTCTCTCCCCCAATTATAGAGTCGCCTTTCCTAGTTTAGATTCGACCTTTTTTGCAGGTTTCCTTCGCCAAACATGACCGGTGAATAGTAGCCCACCAGGAAATCCTAAACCAGACCTTGTTGGTTGAACCATAACCAAAATGGTTTTGCCTTAGTGGTATTTTATGCTGGATCTTGAGTCATTACACACGATTGCCTTTTCCAGTTTCTTAATCAAAAGGAGGAAGACCATTACCGAAAGATAAATGACCATATTGATAGACAGTGCATTTTGCTTTTATCTTGAATATCAGTTCATAGTAGCATTTTATTTATTTGAATGATTTGTTCGACATCACATATCATAATGATAAAGATGGAATAATCCAATCATATTACATATTTTTGCTTTATCATGAATATCAGTTCTTCTGTGCTTGTGGTGGTGGCGGAGGCAGAGGATGTCCTGGAATTTTCGGGTCGTGTTTTGGGTTTGGACCTGGTTTCGGATAATCCATGATCCCCTCAATAGTATCTTCAACCTATATAACATGTAGTTAGCAGAAAAAAAAGAAAAAAGAACATATATAACATATAATTTTGCTTCACCAACAACTACTTTTGTTTTTCTAATTTTTCACAACAATTTTAATCTGTTGATTTTTAAAACTGATTGGCAATACTTTACTACTAATCCATAAGAATATAAGAACGAAGAAAAAACATGAGATTGCTTACCTTGTTTAAGGAATGTTGGTCGGTACGAGTAACTCCATGGTACTCCTCAAACCCTAAAAACAAATATGCGACACATATTAGTAACTATACTTTTAATATATAATATTTTGGTCCACCGTATCTTATTATATAAGAAGAATGAGATCCGCTATAATCAGACTAGAACTTGTAAAACTACTTAAATTTTTTTTTCGAAAATCAATTTCTAGTTTAATTTTCAGACTTTAATATATCATGCAACTACGACATGAGGTTTTCAAAAATATTCTTAAAACGCAAATTTAATTACCTGAAGAACACAATGGAAGCAAGAGCAAGAACGACATGAGAACCGCCAACTTCATTTTCGAAAGCATTTTTCTGATAACACAAGATATATCTTAATTTTGTTTTGAAACTAACTCATGCTTCGACATCTATATATATGCATAAATACGTAGTTACCCGTTAACAAAAGAAATGTGTTGACAAAACATATATTCACTATTATGTATATGCCCACATAGTCTTGGGTAATTACGCAGTACGCAATATGTATCTTTTTGTAACATTTATGGTTAGCCAATATCATTATGCATATTTAATAGTACAATTCAAACAAAATCTTTTGGTTATTGTTCCCTGTAAGACAAGTAACATATTTATAATTCATCACATTATCAATTAGTTTCCAAAACAATATCAAATCATGTTTAGATAAGAATAAGAAAATAATGATTACAGAAACAATGAGATTTGGAGGTCTAAAAACTATATTATGATTAAAAAGATAAATACTCTCTTGCACGCAAAAATAATATGAATGAAAAAGAAAATTCATAGACTATACTACATAGATTTTTTAGTATCCAAATGGTTTGTATTAGTCACTGTTTGTGTCAAAACTTGTGTTACACGCACAAGTTATTGACCGGAAAAAACATTAAAACTTATGTATATATACTTTTCACTAATGATATTCGTCGTCATTAGTCACTACCATCGTCAGATTTCTTGCAGTATCCAAATGGTTTTTATGAATGACTGTTTGTGTCAACTTGTGTTAGACACACACACGCACAAGTTAATGACCGGAAAAAACATTAAAACTTATGTATATGTACTTTTCACTAATGATATTCGCCGTCATTAGTCACTACCATCGTCAGATTTTTTGTAGTTCATCATCAAGCAACGTTTAACCTTTCTCATCAATAGCATAGTGGCATTGCCACATCAATGCTAGTTTCAATTTATAACTAAAGTAGCTTTGACAATTTGACATAATGGAAAACTTGGAGAACTGATAATATATCCTATGATTTCTAATCTGAGAACACCAAAAAAAAATGATAATAGGAATTATGATGAGCTTAGGAGTGGAAGAAGAACACAATCAGAGGTTAAGAGGATTAACTTCCGAGCTTCCCTCCTTCATTGGACTCCAATCTTCGCCTCCACAATAAACATAGAAAGCTTTAAGTAAAACATTGACCCATTTACCACCAGAAAGCTTTAAGTAAAACATTCCCCATTTACCCAAGGAAAACAGCATTAGAGAAGGTCAGTGAAAGCCACTGTTGTCCTCTGTGCATAGTCCTTTAGAAAACCAAAAAACTCGCATCGGCCATGGCTAAAAAAGTTCTTCTATGCATAGTTGATCAGAAAAGCACAAAATTTCACAAATCAGCCATAGATAAAACTAAGATAAGCCTTGAGAAGCTCCCAAGTATGCTTTCTTCATCATCCAACATTTTTGTGAAGATTGCAATTTGCATGTGAGCTTTGACATGTTCTAGAACATTTTGAAGTCCAGAAATGATAGCTTTCGTAATACTCTGGAAATTACAGTCATCGACAATTGACTGTACTAACATTGCAAATCATCACGGTAATCGAGAAACAGACATGGCTTGGAGGAAATATATGTTTCTATTAAATCATTGACAAGTATTCAAAGGCAGCTCCACATGAATCAAACTAACAAAATACAGTTTGAATACCTAGACGAACCGATATGCACATAATGACATGATAAGAGTAACAAAAACTAAGGCTTACCTTGTTGTGCTCAGCAAATAAGCCAAGATTCGAAGGCTGAAAACAAGAGAGATGTAGCAATACCACCCAAGATGCCCTCTTTCGACCCTTAAATCCAAAACACACAAAGATGCCCAAAAATAGTTCTCCTCTGATAACAAAAACTTGAACTTGAAAGGAAGTAATTCTCACTGTTTATCTGCAAGAGATCCAACAATGGTTCCAAACAACACTGACGAACACAAACTGGCAATGTATAGTTGACCAATATCTCCTTTAAATATAAATAGACAAAATCAATATACTATGAATTCTTGATCCAGATTTATAAAATGTTTTACCAATATAGTGACCACTAGGATTCTATGTATAAGAACCGGTTCAAACCAAAGAACCAATCTTTGGTTATCCATATAAACTAAGCATTCAAAGAGGCTCTTGCCATTGCCAAGGCACCTTCATAGGTCCGGTTTGCACCAATGAAACCACTCATGTGCACAAATACACATCCTGGAATTGAGCTTTCCTCTGAGAGCTCCTCTTTTTCTAGACCCCTCCATGAATATGGGAAAGCTTTACGGCTCTCAAACCTGTCTGGTGAAACTGAAACCGCCTGGATTCTCCAGTTTTCGCTTCTATCATCCTGCACAAAACCCACATACACACACTCATTGGCATAAGAGAAACAGAGCTTACAACATAGTAAGATCGTTGCATAAACTCTAATCATACCTGGTAAAGAACATATTTTATGGGAGGACTAATCTTCATTTCTTCCTCGAGCTCGAATATGTGGAGTTTCCACTGTCAATTTCACAATATAATTAAACACCTTCAAAACTAATCCCACCAATATCAATTCTAATACATCTAGCAAATTCTAACCCAAAGACAAATGTTGATGATGATATATGTAAAGAGCTAATGTTTTAACTTACTGGACATTGTTTACTGAGCTTCATGATTTCTCCACTTGAGTCTACATCCTGTCGTTCTGCAAGACACTCCATAACAATTGACCGAGCTGGTAACCATGATTTCGCATGAAAACGAACACACTATCAAAAGGTAGAAACACAAGTTAAATTTCTGAGATTGGTCTGGTTGTGTTGTCATTTCCAAGAAGATTTAGAAGCACATGATTTATGGTAATTAGATAAGATAGATGGGAAACAAACCTCCAAGAACTCAGACCCAGAAAGTTCCATTGCCTGATGAAAGGCTTCATCTTCTTTCCTACTAGACTGATCAGGTTCAATCCAATCCAAGTTCAACCTTCCAATTCTATGTGCCAAGCTTGTATTGTTTACATATCTTGGAGGCTTTTCAGTATCATACTGATGGATTCCATTGTCTATAGCATCTACTGCCTGTAATTATATCCAACCACAAGTTACATTAAAAAAACATCACAGTATATGAAAAGTTCAAGTAATGCATAGCTTACTCAATACACACCAATGAATCTAGCAACCTTTTAGAAGGAAAGTAGCATTACCTCAATGAAGTTTTTGTACACAGCTAGAAACAATCGATGTACATCAGGATGTTTCTGATCAAGTTGAAGCTCCTTAGAAATTACTTCCAAGCCATAGTGCTAGAACACACAACTATCAGCAAAAAAAATCCTCTAATTAACCACCAAAATCACAAGACAGTATCTTCATTTAACCTTATAAACAAGACCAGCACTACTGAGTTTAGTATTAAACCCATGTCCAAACACTTCAGTAAAGCCTTTTTGGTGATGGTCATAACGCTTACTCTCAGGATCATACACACCTCCAACATCAAGAACCGCATCAACCTTCTCCAAAACCTTACAAATCACATCAAACAAATCAAGTACAATCTAAAACAGAGCTAAATCAACCCTTGTTGCCATTCTCTAACCATTGCTCGGAAATTGAAATTGAACTGAAAAGAAACAAGATTCAGACATAGATAAGATCAATTACCTGATGATCTCTGGTACGTACGATTTGAGCACCAGAGAATCTACTGGAAAGACGAAGGATGAAACAAGCTAAGGTTTCGTCGCAATGGAAAGTACCATTATGGGTCCCGACCCGTTTCTGATTCGCGACGGAATTCGTCGAGAAACTAGCTCGGAAGTTTCGAGGACGTGTGAGAAACAGAGAATGGTTCCAGATTCTACTGCAACACAGACCTCTCGACCCAGACATGGCTAAAACAAGAAACCAAAATGGTCAATCAAACTAAACCCTTGAGAGGTCTCTTGGGTTTAAGGCTTTAAGCTAAACTAAACTGAACTAAACGTTGCCGTTTTGAAAATTTGGGAATTTTATTAAAACGGCGTCGTTTGAAGTTTACAAATGTTTTCTGCACTTTTTTACAAGTCTTGTTATCTTATTTTGTTGGGAATCAATTTTTAAAAGAGTTGATGAATCATTGGTTGAGCTACCAATATGGTTGATCACCACACTCATATTTTGGTAATCAAATCTGTTTGTTTTTTAAATGTCTGTGACAAAAAATGTACCAAATTTATTGTCTTAATCGTGGGACCTTTAATCCCTAATCATATAAAATTCTGATCAAAACCCAAATGACAATACGACGACAAAGCAATGAACTATCACAATTGGATAATATTTTGCAAAAAATGTACATAATTTTCGGTTTATTCTTAAAAATTGTAAAAACTAAAAATCTAATTCATGCTAGACTCACAGTAGTTGAATGATTTTTGCGTCTAGATTAGTTTTTATGTTTATATCTAAGCAAATACATCAAACAAAATACCAAGTTTTGTGAAAATTAGACTTATTTTTCCACAAATGGACATAATTTCGTTTTCACATTCCTAAACGTTTCGTTTCCACGTATATGTTTCCGTTTGCATGTAACTTAGATATTTTCCACATAAACACCTTTACTTATTGGTTGACCCAAAAAAAAAAACACCCTAACTTACTAGCTAACATTGTTCTTAACCCGTTATTCAACTAACAATATTAAAGAAATGAAACCCAATCACATTGGAAAGACTTCAAACCAAAGGAAGAAATTGAGAAAATGTAGTCTATAAGCATAACATCATATGCCTTCAACCATATTCACCAAACATATTTTCATGATCATTCTTTCTTCTTTCTCATACTAATCACAAAAAACCCACGATAACTATCAACCCGATCCGGAAATAATAAAATCAAAATTTTTAGATGTCAACATCATAATAGATTATAGGTTTAACAACTACGTTTTGGAACAGATTCCATACAAGACATGTAGAAACAAAGAGTGTATATATTACCTTACTAGCTTTCTCTAAAGCATATCATCAAAACACCTTATGAGCAATGTCTTTCGTTCACATACTAATCTCTCTTCTCCTCTGCATTACCTTCAAATCTTCAATATCCATCGTCCCTGACCCAACAACACAAGAGCTAATCAACAAAATCTGCAAACAAACAATCGATTTCAACTTCTGTAATCGAACAATCACATCTCAACTAATCAGAAAACGTACATCAATCAAAACAATCGCGAAACTAACCGCAGCAAAAGCATGGATCAACGCAATAGAAACGCTTGATAACATCGAGGGTTCTCTTCTTCCGACGGCGAAAGATCGTAGAGACAGAACAGAGTTCGATGCTTGTAGGAAAGCTTATAGATTGGTGGATGCACATTTGGACAATGCTTTGAAGTATTTGTATCTTAGAGATTATAGATTCATGAGAGCTTATCAAGCTCTTGCGCTCATGAATATATCAATGTGTAGGACAAGTTTTTTTCACCCGACTCCGATGGTTTATGCGAATTGGAATATGAGGATCTTGACGGATATGGCCATTTATGCTAGTAAGATTCTCGCTCCTCCTCCTCCTCTTGGGAAGAAGACGAAGAAGAAGCTTTGATTCTCTTATTCTTGTTGTTATTTGATTATCCAATAGTATTTGTCAGATTTATTCAAACGAATTTTCAAAGAATTTTATATACAATAGAAAATACATCATTTTGTTATTTTAAAAGTAGGTTACATTTCTTTTATTAATACATGTATTTTGTGTATATTTTTGGTGGAAAATAGGAAATTTGTGCTTTCTTTTTGGTGCAAATTGAAAATCGGCACTTTTAATTATTAAATATCTTCTATACATTAAAGGAACAACATTTGTTTTTCTTGAACAACCAAAACTTTCATTAAATTTAAAATATTGGTTCGGTTACAAAGGCATATTCTGCCCATATATAACTAAAGCAGATAAATTCAATTTTTTTATGAAGAACTGAAGTGTCATGTAATCTATAAAAGGCAATCGTGTTTTATTTGAATAAAAGTAAGTGTAGGTTCACATATTATAAACAGATCGTGACGTGGTGTCTCTAAAGACCCCTCGATGTGGAGGAAGATTGACATGCATGACTTTAGAAACGTGAGAAGGATAAGCAGGTTCGACATCTTGTGTCGTCACCTAGTTGATCTTAGCCAAGACGGCTTAGTTGAGATCAATCTTTCGTGCTACGGTTCTGGTGAGCTCCTCAACTACATCGTTGATAGGTTCTCTCTCTAAGTATTTTTATGTTACGTTATGATTGTTTTGTTTTGAGATTTTAGGCCACTCTTTTTTTAATTACAAATTAATTTTGTTAAATCAGTACGTAGTTTTGTCAATGAAGTGTTCTCAATGGGGTTGAGTGTTTCTTTTCTCTTTTACCTTGTCCCACATTAAACAAGGAAATTTTTTTTATTCTTCAGGCTTGTGAGGACTGTTAATTCGTACTTGTTCTTGCCATTTTGGAGTAGAAAGAAAAAATAACAAATATTATTTGATATTGATCTGATTGTTATGCTTATAATTTATAAATGTTATATGGCTTTTACGTTCTTCGTGTTAGGTTATGTTTTTTTTAACGTTTACATACAATTAATTGCAGATCAAGTAATCTAAGTAGCCTTATATTATGCTTTACCATTAATCTTTCCGGGGATTTGGCGAAGCAAAGATTTAAGAGGATCAAAGATGTGAAACGTCCCAATGATTCAATCGGTGGTCACCCATATGGTACCTTTCCAATTGACGTTGGCTATCAATTGGGTAACTGTGAGTCTGTGACTATGTTTGGTATTAGATATTGAATCTTTCTGAACAATGCAGAGAATGTGTTTTTTACTGGTTTTGTCAACTTACTAATTCGTTCATGTCCTCTTGTTTCTTGTGAGAATTGTGGGAATTATTGTTAGCTTATGATTGTTGTTTTTTTGGAGGATTTTGTGTCACTTTTTTTATTAGATTTATCTCGTTTCTTTCCTTCTGATGGATCTTTCAACTCTGATGCATAATACAATTAGTTTGAGTTTTGGCTATTATGGAACCTTTAGATAAATGAAGATGATGATTGCATAATTTTCGTATCATCGAAGGAGGTAATGCATGCAAACCTTTTCATCTTATGGAAATCTCCTTTATAATATGTGAAATACTAAACCGAGTTGATGTACAACAGTTCTTCGAAGATCAATCCTCAACGGTAATTGCAGAGTTACGATTACATACGCGATGCAGTGAAAAAGTGGGGAAAGATTCAACTGATTCCGCAATATCCACTCGTCTACTTGTTCCAAGCTCTCAAGTAGGATGTCTCATTGGAAAAAATGGAGCTCTTATCTGAGATGAGTAGTGTGACAAAAGCGAATGTCCATATGATATCAAATTAGTTTTGTACACAAATGTCAAAGTAGTTTTTCTCTGGTTGTAAAGAATAAGAATTTTGGTTTCTCTCTCCCAGCTGTAATAAAGCTTAGGTTCTCAATATTTTTTTAGATAAATGTCATTTTCCTTATTGGGACTGGATCGAATAGATAACTTAGAATTTTATCATTACAAAATTTCATAGTATTACTTCATCTATTTATAAGAGACATTTAAACATGAAAACCACTGCTTGCATGTTCAAATCTAATAGTATATCATATTGAATTTGTTTTTTTCCCCTCGAATTTTGGATAATGCATTATCCTCCTTTTGTTTGTCTCATGAATAGAACCATTCATGCCTCCTCTATCTTCACTACAAGAAACACGCTGGATTACATCTGTAAATTAAAGTCACTTTATAAACCGACTTTAATTTCTTATAAAGAAGATATTTGGCGTCACTTAATAAACCGGCTTAAAAAGATTGTTCGTATTGTCTCAGTGTGGATGATTTATATAAGTAAAGGCACATAGATAACTTAAGATAATAAACTCTCTCCAGAAGATGAGGATATCATCAATCTCCCTCAAGTAGACAATTCTAAACTCATTGCTCAGTTCAAACTCAGTTTGGTGGGTAGAATGTTCCACCAAGAAGGCCAGAGTATTGATGCTCTCATCGCTTTCATGCCAAGACCAAGTATTTGGGATGTTGAAGGCAGAGTAATTGGAAACAATCTGGGTAACTCTCGATTCCAATTTGACTTTACCTTAGAAGAAGATTTACAGAAAGTCCTTTCCAAGAGACCTTGCCACTTCAATAAGTGGTTTTTCTCTCTTGAGCGTTGGATCCCACATGTTGGAGATGTGTTCCCGAACACCATGAACTTCTGGATCAAAGTGACGGGTATCCCCTCTCACTTTTGGTTGCCATAAACCTTTGAAGAGATAGGAAGCAAGTTGGGAGAGGTCAAGAAAGTCATTGCAAAAGAGACAAAGATGCTAGTTACTCTCAATGCGGATAACCCCCTCCATTTTGAAAGAAGAACCAGAATCCCTTCTGGAGAGATTGTCAAAATCGATCTCCACTACGAGAAACTCTATCGATGGTGTTACACATGTCACAAAATCTCTCATGAAGAGAAAACAAGTCCCCTTCTCACTGAACAACAAAGGAAGGAGAAAATGGCATTCAGAGCAACTGTAAGAGAGGTAGAATCCCCTCACCGTGAGATGCGTGACAGGCCAAGACTCGGTTCAGCTTCCACAATTAAGGAAGACAATCCCTCACATCTGAGGAGAAGGGATGAAATCCCTCACATCTGAGGAGAAGGGATGAAATCCCACCTACAGAGCAGAGAAGATCTCTCAGAGAGGAGAAGGAATCGACGGTGGAACAACGTAAGGAGAAAACAGATAACCGTAATTCGGCTTACCTCTCAAGGAACAATGTCTGGAAACGGTTGGACTCTTATTCCGGGAATCATCGTGAACAAAACCTTCCTCCAAACCATAATACAGAACGAGAGCTTGCTGACCATTCCCGTGCTCGAGATGAAGCCTATCTCAAGAGAAGATACGAAGATTCTTTTGCCAAACACAACCAGCGACAGACAAGATCCAAATCCAGAAATTCTCACAAACGAATCCCTCACCATACTGAACCAGATAGGAGGGACATAATCCTTCGACCTTCAGATTCCCAAAGGACAATTTCATACCTAATTCGTCCAAAGGAGAAGTCAAGTCAGAGGCTTATATCACCGGACCATCAGAGGAGACCCTTTCGCTTGGACCTTCACAAGAAATCTGATCCCTTGAACAAAGGCAAGGCCATTGCAACAGGAGAACCATCAGATACCGGTAGCTCGGCAAAGAAATGCCTCACATTTGAAGAATCCTCCTTGATCAATCCTGCTATGGCAAAGAATGTGAAAGTGATATCCCCCACAATTCAGAATGGGGAGAAAAATAAGAGCTGGTATGAGATGGTGACGGAGGAAGAAGAATCTGAAGCTGGAAATCAGAATCAATCCCAAGAGATAATTCCAGCTTTGACTAATACTATCACCGCCGATGGAACTGGTGGTACAGGCGAAGGAATCGAGAGTCTCCCATTAACAATTTCGTCGGAGTTCTTGGATACAATGGGAGAAAAAGTACTCGCAGATGACGAAAACGAGGAGGATTGGGGAGATGAGGATTGTGGTGAAGAGGACGAAAAACAATACATGGAGAACCTCCTCAACAACGATGATCTCCTTGGCTATGATTTGTTGAATAAGGAACATCCGATCCCAGATCTCACCTCGGGGAGCTCTAATCCGATGGAACACGCAGCTGCTGAAGAACCAGTTGCACTCGAGATGGTCAATACCGACGATGGTAAGGAGCCTCAGATCAAGAACTCCGACACTATTCCAGCTACCGTTGAACCGGCTTCGTTACCGGAGGGTACGACCCCGATAATCAGCACCTCACTCCGTCCTAATCCTACCCCGACAAAGAAGAAGTCCAAATCGCAACCACCCAAGATCGGCTTTGGCGTGAAGAACATGGTGTTGCAAGGACGTGTCTCGCCAAAAGGGAAGAACAAAAAAAAGATTGGGCCTAAAACTAAACCAAGCCCATTAGCACAGCCCAAAACAGCTGGGCCTCCTCAGATTTCAATCCAACATGGTGATCCATGCCTTTTGGTGGCAGAAGAAACACCAAATCATTCCCCATGAACGTACTCGCTTGGAACTGTCAAGGCGCGGGTGCCGACTTGACTAAGGAACATCTTCAAGAACTCTAACGAGGATTTTTACCTAGCTTTTTATTTTTATCAGAAACAAAAAACAATCGATATTTTCTGCATGATTTGCAAGTAGAATTCGGTTATGATCATGTTTTTACTGTTGAGCCTAGAGGCAAAAGTGGTGGTTTAGCCTTTTATTATATGAATGAACCTACGGTTATTATTTCCTATTCAAATAATCGTATGATTGATATTGAATCTACATTTGAAGGACATCAATTTTCATGACCTTTGTGTATTGAGATCCGGTTGTTGAATACCGAGAACAGGTGTGGGAACGCCTAACGAAGATAAGCCTTACTCGGCAAAATGCATGGATGATGATAGGAGACTTCAATGAGATCACCGAAAACCATGATAAATGTGGAGGACGAAGACGTATGGAATCCTCGTTCTTACCCTTTCGTACAATGCTAGACAATTGCGGGATGATCGATTTTCCACATACCGGAAATCCCATCTCGTGTGTCGGACGCCGTCCAGGCGGTAAAGTCGAATGTCGTCTTGATATAACTATTGGTAACGAAGAATGGCATAATCTATTTTCTCACACTAATGTGGAGTATCTAAAACTTTGGGGATCTGATCACCGCCCAGTGCTGGCACGTGTCCAATCTATTATCCAACATAGGCATAAGAGCTTCCATTTTGACAAACGATGGATCGGAAAACCAGGCTTCAAAGAGACCGTGATAACAGGATGGGGCGCCTCAAATGGACTCCCACAGAGGGATTTCCATCAGAGATTATCCTCATGCCGATTATACATTTCGAGATGGAAGAAATCAAATATCACTAATTCCGCAAAGCTTATTGAAGAACTAAAAGCTCAATTAGACCAAACACAAGATGATGATGATTCGTCCCTGGATAAAGTTGAAAATCTCAGGAGACAACTTCTCTCTGCTTTTCGAAGTATTGGCATCAAAAGAGTAAAGTCACTTGGCACTGTAATGGGGATAGAAATATCAAATTCTTTCATGCTACCACTAAACAAAGAAGGGCACGAAATCGAATCATCTGCCTAAAAGTTGATAATGGACATCTGGTCGAAAATGCGATTGGGGTAGCAAAAGTAGCTACAAACTATTTTGACACACTCTTTACCACATCTTGCCCTCAAGATATAGATTCTTCACTCCGGTATATTACCGACAAGGTTTCGGGAAGGACCAATGAAAGACTCACTATCGAGCCAACAGAAGAGGAGATCAAAGAAGCCCTCTTCAACATAAACCCGAATAAGACCCCATGTCCGGATGGTATGACAAGCATATTTTATCAAAAATTATGGCAAGTGGTGCGCCAAGATATAATAAAGCTAGTTAAGGATTTTTTTGAATCTGGGATTCTTGATCCACGCATCAACCAAACAAACGTATGCCTTATTCCAAAGAAGGAGAGGTCACGTGCTATGACAGAATTTCGACCTATCAGCTTGTGTAACGTAAGTTACAAGATTATCTCCAAGATCCTTTGCAATCGACTTAAAAGAATCCTACCGAATATGATTTCGGAAACACAATCGGCTTTCATGGCTTGACGTCAGATAACAGATAATATTTTGCTCGCGCAAGAAAATTTTCACGCCCTACGCACTAATCCGATGTGCAAATTTGATTATATGGCTATAAAAACCGATATGAGTAAAGCCAATGATAGAGTGAAATGGGGCTTTCTCGAAGCGCTTATGCTAAAGCTAGGATTTGCAGCGAAATGGGTTAAATGGATTATGTGTTGTATATCATCAGTTTCATACCAAGTCCTGATTAATGGAGTACCAAGAGGAAGGATAATACCATCGCGGGGAATTACACAAGGCGACCCTCTGTCACCCTTCCTTTTTATAATATGTACTGAAACACTCATCTCCCTACTCAATGGAGCAGAGGAAGAAAATCGTATCACATGACTGAGGATTGCAAGAGCAAGTCCAAGAGTGTCTCATCTTCTCTTTGCTGATGATAGCTTGTTTTTCTGCAAAGCAGACGTCCTCCAATGTACAGAGATCCTTCAGACTATCAAGATATACGGAGAAGCTTCGGGCCAACAACTTAACAATACCAAATCATCCGTCTTCTTTGAGAATAATGTAGAACAACATACAAAGAGGGAAATCAAAAGGGCGATTAATATAACGAATGAAGGAGGTATGGGGATGTATTTAGGACGATTAGTGGTTCGAAGGAAAAGGTGTTTTCATTCGTACAAGACCGTCTAAATAACCGGATTAACACGTGGTCTGCAAAATTCCTTTCCAAAGGAGGGAAAGAGGTATTAATCAAATCGGTGGCACAAGCACTTCCGACATATGTAATATCGTGTTTTCTACTCCCTCAGGGCATTACGGATAAACTGAGGAGTGCTATATCTAACTTTTGGTGGAGATCCCGTCAAAATAGTAGTGGTCTACATTGGATTGCATGGGATAAGATCTGCACACCCCGAGATTCAGGTGGTTTGGGCTTTAGAGACTTACATGATTTTAACCTTGCCCTTCTCGCTAAACAACTATGGCGGCTTATCCATTTTCCATCATCTCTTCTTGCTCGTGTCCTCCGAGGTCGATATTACTACCAATCCAACCCACTAGTTGAGCGTAAAATATATTCACCCTCCTTTGGTTGGAATAGTATTATGGCGGCAAAACCCCTACTAACCCAGGGTATTCGGAAGACAATCCAGTCAGGTTATACTACAAAAGTTTGGAGTGAACCATGGATACCTGATTTACCAGGCCGACTACCTAGGAGATCCGGTCCACATCACTGGCGCGACAATCATCTTTTGGTCAAAGATCTCATTAGATCTAATGCGGCGGAATGGGATGAAGTAAAACTCTGGGAACTTTTCCATCCCGAGGATGTCACCTTGATAATGGGGTTGAATCCTAGTAGAAGATTCAACCTTGACGGATATGCTTGGAGTTATACAAAATCTGGCCACTATACCGTCAAATCAGGTTCTGAAGTTATCCAGAAGGCTAACAAGCTCTCTCAGATCCAACGTATAACGAGCCAAGCATCACGAGTCTTCTTAGTCATGTGTGGAAGATTAAGACCCCCGGAAAGCTCAGACACTTTATGTGGTAGGCTATATCAGGTTGTGTGGCCACGTGCCAAAGTCTCACTTACCGTCATCTTGGTATCGATAAAAGCTATCCAAGATGTGGTGCTGATGAAGAAACAATTAACCATATGATATTTGAATGTCCCCCAGCCCTTCAAGTGTGGGCTCTGTCGGACTTTTCATCTCTTCCGGGTTATTTCCCGAGTATGTCTCTTTTCCAAAATATGGATTTCCTATTTTAGAGGGCAGAGGAAAGGGGTCTCCCCAAACCCCAACGGGATACATTCCCCTGGATTATATGGTACATTTGGAAAGCAAGAAACGCAAAGCTTTTCAATGGAAAAGAGGTACCACCCTTAGAGACTTTCCAATTCGCAAAGCTGGAGGAAGAAAGTTGGAGATTAGCGAATCTTCAAGAGAAAGAAGATGACGAGGATGTTAGTCATACTGCAACCATGAGTATTACCGAGTCAGTAATACACCCCCCCCCCTCCCGGTTTGTCAGGTTGATGCATCGTGGGTGGATTAAGGGATCACTAGTGGGCTCGGATGGTGCCTTATCGATTCATCAGGACAAACGTTCACTGGAGTGAAGGGCTGTCGGAGGAGTCTAACACCTCTACATGCTGAGTTGGATGGCCTTATTTGGGAAATGGAATGCCTTAAGGAAAAAAGCTTTATGTCGGTTCGATTTGAGACTGATTGCTCGAAGCTCCTGAAGATGATCGAAGACCCGATGGACTAGCCTAGTTTTCAGTCAGAAGTGGAGCACCTCATTGACCTTAGAGATAGTTTTGTCTCCTTCCAATTACCCTTTATACCACGTTCTTCTAATGTCCGTGCTGATGCCCTGGCTAAAAGAGCACGAGCACGTGGAGCTATATTTTCCCATGTTAATCTCGATGAATCGATAGAAAATTTTCTAACGGAAATAAATTCTGCCGATCAACTGTGATTTAATATATGGGATTTGTTGACAAAAAAAAAAAAAATAACTTAAGATAATTAGTGTTCGTTTGTTTTTCTCTAATATTATGAGCAACGTCGAAATTGTTGTCAATCAGTTTTTTGAGCTTATCGAGAATCAGATTTTCCACTAACGGAACCATACGAGCTTCCCATTGATTTTTATCTGTACTACTAACGATCTGAGGATTTCCGATTTCGTTGATTTCAATCTTCGTTCGGATTCAAGATATGAAATCGATGATCTCTATCACGGATCGAAACCACCAACTCAGGTATCACATTCTAACTTGGAACATTGCCGGAGAGATTCACTGTTAGGTTATCGGATATTAATGGGAATCGTGATAGTTTGATGCTGAAAGGAGACCATATATTGTTTGTATGTAGTTTTAGTACAAAATGTTGTCCATGAGTGATCAAATGATTGAAAGGTCAAGATATTGTGATATGTTTTCCACTAATGGTTCTCGGTGATTCTAAACAAAATAACAAGTTTTTTACATGATTCATTTTATTTTTACACATGACGAAACTATTGTGATTTGCTAGTTATTGTGATATTCTATTATTCGAAAGTTAAATAATTTTGTGATTTCTTTATGATTTCAGGCTAACTACAAAGGCAGTGGATTAGATTTTAGAGAATAATACAAGTATATAGCAAAATTGTGAATTATACTGTATATTATATGTTGTGTAAAACCAGATTAGTTTTTCATGAATGAAATGAGTACATGGACTCAGCTTTCTAAATTAATGTTGAATCAATTTTATTATTTTTATTACATTTAATAATTAATAAATGTAAATAGAGAAAAATATTGCATATTTGCGTCCGTGGTATAATCGACTTAAAACCCAAAAAAGCGATGTTATAATTATGATGTCACATGCACAAGTGAAGCAACAAATGTTGATGATGGACGATGTTACGTTGTTTAAGAAACTGACGCTAGTATTTTAACGTCACTTTTATATCGACTTAAATCTTTAACCATTAAAATAAATGATGTTAAACGCTTTGTTTCAATTCATCAGAGTTTGGAAAATTCCCTTGTGTGGGCTTAGGACTCTCTTATTGAGTTAAATTCTTTGACTTTTTCGTTAGTAATGGCTTAGATCTGGTTTTCTCGTTTGTCGGTGTGGTTTTCTTGTTTCTCTTTGAAAAACTGTTACTGTTCTAGGGTTTGTTCATCAAATTTCCTGGGTTTGTGAGTGGTTAAGATGTTGTCGCAGAACTTGGATAAAGTTTTGGAGGCTATGCGGTTGGAGGATGAGGATCTACCGTTCGATTTACCTGAGTTTTCAGCGTATGAATGCAATCACTTGAGTATAATCGGGAGGATTCTGAACCCAGATCATCAAAAGGTTTATGACGTGGTGTTTGATTTACCGCGAAAGTGGCAGATTAAGGACCGTGTGCGGGGGGTGGCGTTATCGAAAGAAAGGTTTCAATTTATTTTCAAGTATGAGCATGATTTGGAGGAGGTGTTGAGAAAAGGGGTCCATTGTTACAATCAAAGATCGCTTGTTCTGGAGAGATGGGTGGAAAGACCTCCGCCAGATTATCTTCAATATATTGAGGCTTGGGTTCAATTGCGTAATATTCCGGTGAATCATGATACGCTGTCTACGGTTAATACTCTTGGGGAGTTTGCGGGTCAGGTAGTTGAGACGGCGTATGATCCAGATAGAACTCGAAGTCGTGATTATGAGAGGGTTAAGGTGAGGCTGGATGTGTCCAAACCAGTAACAAGGGTGAAAGATGTTAATTTGCCTGATGGTGGTAAGGTTAAGATTTGGTATGATTTTGAGAAGCTGCAACGAAGATGTTATACTTGCCAGCGTTTGACTCATGATCGTGATAAATGTCCTATTTTCTTGGAGGAGCAGAAATTGGCAGAGAACAAAGGCAAAATAGTGTCTCATAAGGGGAAGCAAAGTGTGCAGAGGGTGTTATCTGAGGAAGACCCGTTGTTTGGTGTGCTCACAGAAGATCAAGTGGGTATTGATCCAATGATTGGTAGGCCAAGGATAGCTGCAGTGATGTTAGATGAAATGAGATAGTACATTTTGGTGGAGGATGGAACAGAGAGGCTAAAGTAAAAAATATGTGAAGGACTTAGAGAAGGATTATTGGGGGCAAAAATCCATTCTGAGATTGGAGCCCCTTCCTAAAATCACCAACAATGTGGATAAAGATAAAAGTCTTGTTTTTGACTTTCATTCTCAAGAGGAGTCAAGTTGGAAAAAGGAGCATAAGCATCGATCTGAAGTGGTGGAGAATAATATTTGTGCTGGTTTAGCAATGTCAAGGGAGCCTAGAGATGGTGGTATTTGCTCTGACTTGGGGAGGCTTTCATCTGTTAGACCTTTTCTTTTCCAGTCTTGTTCAACGGGAAATATAGCTAGTGTCTCTGATGCTGGCTCTTCCGGAACAATTCCTGGGAGAAAAGGGAAGCGCAAACGTCCAGGTAGCAATAGAAGAAAGCTTAAATCCTTAAAGGATTTTGATGTTAAAGGTTGTGATGTGTTGAAAGAAGGAGGGGAGAGTAGTGGAGGGGGCAAGAGGAAAGGTGAAATGGTTTTGGATGCTGTTGATTGCCTTCTTAAGAAGGCCAAATCAAAGATGATCCCCCGTGTGGGACCATCTATCAGTTAAATGAGCATACTGAGTTGGAATTGTCAAGGAATTAGAGGGCTACAAGGACTTGACAATTCCTAGACTCAGGGAGATGAGAAGATCTTATTTCCCTAATATTTTGTTTTTGTGTGAAACTATTTATGGTAGAGATGCTTTAGTGGACTTACAAGCTTGGTTGGGGTATGATCGGCTTTATACAGTGAATCCTAGAGGAAAGAGTGGTGGTTTAGCTTTGTTTTGGAAGTCCAGTGTAGATATTGATTTTCAGTTTGTGGACAAGAATCTTTTGGATTTGCTTGTAAATATAGGCAGTTCCAAGTTTTGTGTTTCGTGTATATATGGGGAGCCTGTTCTAGCTAACTGTCCTGCTTTATGGGAGAGATTGACTCGGATTGGTTGCCTTAGAAAGGACAGTTAGTGTTTGATTGGTGATTTCAATGACATTCTACACAGTGGTGAAAAGCTTGGTGAGTCTCTTAGGGATGAGAACTGTTGTGTTGCTTTTAGTGATATGGTTCGAGATTGTCATATGTCTGATCTTCCAAGTGTTGGGAATAGTTTCACTTGGGGAGGTTGGAGGTATAAGATGTGGATTCAATGTAAACTTGCTAGGTGCTTTGGGAATAAGGAGTGGTATAAAATGTTTCATGCGTCTAACCAAGAGTTTTTGGCTAAAAGAGGGTCGGATCATCGTCATGTGTTGGTTAGGCTTTTGTCTTCTGCTGAGCCTTACAGAGGCAGCTTTCGGTTTGATAGAAGATTTTTGGATAAACCTAATGTTAAGGCTGCTATCCTTGGGGCTTGGAATGTGTGTGGTTCTGTTTCAGAAAGGGTAAGAAGAGTCAGATCAGCTTTGAGTGCGTGGAAGAAGCAAAATACTTTGAATTTTATGGAGAGGATCACTCAGCTTCAAGTTGCTTTGGAGGCTGAGCATTCTTCTTTGCAGCCTTCTGGGCATTTATTGAGGGTTCTGAGAAATGATTTAGTAAAGGCTTATAGAGAGGAAGAAGTGTATTGGAGTCAAAAGGGGCGAGTGCGATGGCTGCTTCTAGGTGACTCCAATACTAAGTTTTTCAATGATTCAGTTAAGGATGATAGAAACAATAAAAGGATTGATAAGCTTGAAGATGCAAATGGTGTTATGCAAAGACCAGAAGCATCAAAAGTTGAGGTGGCTTAGGCGTATTTTAATGAGTTGTATAAGTGTTCTAATCCTGATGGGTTTGAGCATTTATTCCATGGTTTTCAGCCGAGAGTTTCTTCTTCGATGATTTTGTGTTTAACATTTGTTGTAACAAAGGAAGAGGTTAAAGAGGTTGTGTTCTCTATCAAACCTTCGAGTGCTCCTGGGGCAGACGGTATGACAGGACTATTTTATCAAAAATATTGGGATGTGGTTGGTGCTCATGTTACACCAGAGGTTTTGCTGTTTTTTGAAACTGGTGTGTTCCCTCTTGAATGGAATTACACTCAGCTTTGCCTTCTGCCAAAGATTGTCAAAGCAGAGAAGATGACTGGCCTGAGGCCCATCAGTTTGTGTTCGGTGTTGTATAAGATCATTTCCAAGATTTTAGTGAAGAGAATTCAGCCTTTTCTTGCGTCTATTGTGTCCCCAAATCAATCAGTCTTTGTTGCTGAAAGGTTGATCTCAGATAATGTTGCCATTGCTCATGAGCTTGTTCATGCTTTGAGGACGCACTCTTCTATCTCTCAGGAGTATATGGCTATCAAGTCTGACATGTCTAAAGCGTATGACAGGGTGGAGTGGAGTTATTTGAAAGCTTTGTTGGCAGCTTTAGGTTTTCATCAGAAGTGGATTGGTTGGGTTATGTTTTGTGTCACCTCAGTGACTTTCTCAGTTTTAATTAACAATCAGCCTCATGGTTTGATTAATCCTGGCAGGGGACTGCGTCAGGGAGATCCTCTTTCTCCCTTTCTTTTTGTTCTTTGCTCTGAGGGTTTAACTCATTTGCTTAACCAAGCTGAGAGAGAGAGCCTGATATGTGGTGTGAGGTTTAATTTGAATGGCCCCAACATTCATCACTTGTTATTCGTTGATGATAGTTTGTTTATGTGTAAGGTAGAGTTGGGACAATGTGCAAAGCTAAAGCAAATTCTTCAAGTCTATGGTGACGCAACTGGCCAAAGGATAAACCTCCTTAAATCATCTATTACTTTTGGCAATTCTGTGGCAGATCAAATGAAGGATTTGTTAAAGAAATTAGCTGGCATTGAGGCTGAAGGTGGTGCTGGAACTTATTTGGGTTTGCCTGAATGTTTTAGTGGTTCTAAAATTGAAATGTTGGGGTATATCCAAGACAAACTCAAGCATCGTTTGTCAGGTTGGTTTGCTAGATCTTTGTCTCTGGGGGTAAGGAGATTTTATTGAAAGTGGTGGCTATGGCGATGCCGGTTTATGCGATGTCATGTTTTAAATTGCCTGTTTATACTTGTGAGAAGCTTACATCGGCTATGGCGAGTTTCTGGTGGGATGCCTTAGAGCATAAAAGCAAAATTAACTGGATGAGTTGGGAGCGGCTGTGTTTATCTAGGGATCAAGGTGGTTTGGGTTTCAGAGACATTAGGTGTTTCAATCAAGCTTTGTTGGCAAAGCAAGCTTGGAGGTTATTGCAACAGCCGGATTGTCTTTTTGGCCAGATTATGAAGAGTAGGTATTATGTTAGTGGTGATTTGTTATCTGCGTCCCTTGGTCCTAGGCCATCCTATGTGTGGAGAAGTATCCTCTTTGGGAGGGAGTTATTGGTTGAAGGTTTAAGGAAGATGGTTGGGAATGGCAGTTCTCTTTTGGTTTGGATTGACAAATGGATCTTTGATGAGCAAATGAGGAACCCTTTGATCAAGCAGCAGTTCATTGATTTGAACCTAAGGGTTAAAGATCTGATTGATCCGAGATGTCGTAGGTGGAAGGAGTCTACCATTCATGACCTGTTTTACCCAGCTGATGCTAACATTATTCCAAGTTCTCAACCAGTTGTGTGGAAAGAGGATTTTTGGATTTGGCGTTTTAATCGCAGTGGTGATTACTCTGTGCAATCAGGTTATAGGGTGGCTTGGAACTCCCAGAAGAAAGATTTCATTAGGCATGCTAAGATGTTGCCATCTATCAATGATCTAAAGATTCAATTTTGGTCTCTTAAGGCTCCTCTCAAAATTAAATCTTTTCTTTGGAAGTTACTGAGTGGGATTGTTTTTGTGGCTGATGTGCTCTTAGCTCGAGGAATGAAGGTGGACAATCGTTGTCAGATTTGTGGTTTGGATGGGGAATCTATCAATCATGCTTTGTTTACCTGCTCTCTTTCTAGGCAGGTTTGGGCTCTTTCATTGTTCCCAGTGCCTGATGGTGGGTTTAATTACGCCTATGAGTTTGATAATATTCATTACCTTTTGT